>CM057395.1:11737321-12157321 GCA_030015415.1 Cynopterus sphinx | reverse complement strand
ATATATCAAATAATAGATCGATACATAAACACTTAGACAAATATCTGTTACATTAAAATAAGAAATTTTGCATGACATTATTCCTTAGGTAAATTCAAAAAGATTGATGTAGAGAATCATAGTTGAATCAAAAATCAAATTGTAATCAATAAATTTATAAAAATAGATCTCTAAACAGGTTAACTACAGAAAGTTGATAGGTAGATAAATAGAAAAATACATAAGTTGAAAAATAGAGAGTAGGTGATAGATATTTAAATAGAAAGAGTTAAATAGATACATAGAAAGAAGAATGAATAAAAAGTAGATATAGGTAGATTTATAAATAGATATTTAAAGGTATAGATAGATAAATATATAGAAAGATAGAACACAAATAAATACATAGAAAACATACATACATAGAAAACATACATAGAAAAATAAAGCAAAGAGTATTATAAAAATATATACTAATAGATTAATAAAGTTACATATGAAAATTAAATAGATACATACATAGTTACATACACAGACAGGTAGGTAGATAGATAAAGAAATAAATGGATGGATGGATGCATGGATGGATGGATGGATGGATCAACATTTGGATAGAATGATAAATTATTAGATAAATAGATTATAAATATATATGTAGAAAGATAGTTATAAATATAAATGTAAGTGAAAAAGATTGACAATATGATATTTAGAAGTATATACTAAATAATAAGTTAACAAAGACATATACAAAATTTAGATAAATACACAGTTAATAAATAAATGGACAGATATAAATATAAAAAAGACAGGTACTTGGATAGATATGAGATAGATTGATTAGCAGATAGTTATAAATTTAGATACCCATTATTTAAGTAAATTAAAATTTTACATAATTTATCAAACAAGTTAAAAATTTAAAGGGTTACATTGTTAAATTCATAGATATTCATCATTATGAATAGATAAATTGATATTGCTAGGTAAATATATACGTGATAGATGATAGTTAGATGATAGATTAAAAACAGACATATATTCATACATTTATATATACATACATTCATAAAAAATAATAGGCAGGCAATAAAAGATAAATGAATAAATAGATAGAGATAGACACTTAGAGAGATTGATGCCAGGTAGATAGATAGACATTTAAAGATAGAAATAGATGAAAGAATCAATAGATGGAAGGGTGGATGGATGGATAGATGGACGATGGATCAATAGTTCATAGATAAATGAGAGAAAAATAGAGTTTAGATAAATAGATAAATAAAACTCAAATCAATAGTAAGATACATGAAGAGACCAAAGAGTGATGAAAATATTTTTGTTAAGTTGATATGATATGAATAGGTTAATAAAGATACAATATTAGGCTTGATGAAAGATAAAAATAAATACAGAGATATGTAAACTGAAAAACTATTAATACATAAAAACACATAAAACAAATAAAATGCAAATGATATTTAGATAGATGTATCTATTGAAAGTTAACTTAAGCATTCTCTTGGTTATAAACAGTTTTTTGGCTTCCTCTATTCAAACTACCATTACCTGCCTATCACTGTCCTTTTAAAACTCTTTTGCCTCAGCAGTCTGTCCAAAAGCTCTCATGCTAATGGAAAACTTTGCTCCTGCATCCTGTGTTTTTCAAACCCTCTCAAAGTTCTAGCAGTGCTTCCTTATGGCAGTCTATGTGCATGTGTGTGGCTGTCACGGACAGACAGCCAAGAGCGCCTATTGTCAGCTCTTGTTTCCCCTTTACTCTATTTCTCCTCGCCAGGATCATATGAACTCATTTCTGGGCATACAGAACTTTACAATACAGTCAAATTGAGATTTTGAAAAATCCAAACTCACAGAACTTTCATCCTCTCCTATCAGCTCTTAGTGTTCCTATGTCCCGTTCTGCTGGTTTCTGACAAGCAAAGGATGAGACAAAACTCAAACATCGGGAATACACAACTGCAAGTGTAACCTTTACTGTACAAAAGTCTGTGTTTTATAATAGCAGCATCTAGTGCCATAATATAAGAAACGAATAAGAATGCAGTTACAGCTCCTGGGTAAGAGCATTGATTCTCTTCTGATAACACTCAGACCTCATAGCCAGAATAAGATGGGGCCTGTGACTGATATCATTCGCTGCTAGCAAGCACAAGAAACAGACCTCAACTAACCTACAGCAAAGTGAAAAAACAGGAAAGAAGAAGTGTGCGGGCAAGTGGAAATATCAGTCATCCAGGCTCAGGGCTACAAGCAGAGCTATGAAAAAAAAAAAAAAAAAACATTGCTGACTAGAATGCCGGCACTGCCAAATCAATCTCTCACCATGTTGATCTCCACTTTAACCTGCTCAAAATTTACATTCTGGGGAGGAGTGTGCAATCAGCCAAGCTTGGGTCACATAGATGCCGCTTAGATAGGATATACTGAAGCACCTGATTGGCTGTTCAGAAAGTGGCTGAAACCTGATGACCCAAACTCACCTATGCCTACCACATGGATCCTATTACATAAAAGCTGGGATCGAGTTCATTTACTTGTCCCAGCCAAAAACAAGCCTAAAAGATTAAATTTTACTCATGGACATGGACAACACAGTAATGATTACTTTAGGGTAAGGGGAGGTAGACTGTATAAGACTCTCAAATATGTGGCAACAGAAAGAATTCTAACTATGAGATGTGTACAGTGTAAATATACATATATGACTTACTGTTTAAATATACAGCTAAAACACTGGATTTTTTCAATTAAAGTTACTGTAAAAATTAATTCATAAAAATAAAAATAAAATCCATAATTTATTCAAAGTAGGTGAGGCCTTCATTCTCTTCAGCAAATAGAAAACTAAGAAGCGTTGGATCAGGTTGAATCCAACTAAAATACTAAACAACTACAAAACTATGTGAGCCAAGTGATTCACTAAGTACAATGTGCTGGCTTCCGTAGGGGCAGAAAGAAAGGGTCAAAAGGGAAAAATATTTTTCTTGGCCAATGTAAACCAGAATAGTATACTTCTGGCCAAATGTTTCTCCCCCTGAAGATTTAGAAGACCTGATAAATGTTCCCTTCTGGCAACATGCCCAGGGTATATCATCAGAGGAGGGCTGTAGATGGTGTGTACAGAGAATGAGAATGTGCCTTGAAGCTACATGGTGAAAGAACGTGGGGCAAGGACAAAAGACAAAAAGGCAGCCAGACTGATGACTTTCAGTTCTAGCATTATATATTGCCATTCTGATCAACTGCTGTCACGAAAAACAAAAAACAAAAACAAAAACAAAATTTTTCTTTAAAAGAAAAAGCCAAGAAAAAAAAAATGAAGTGAGGCATTGCATAGAGCAGTCTACACAATAGGATGATTGGCAGATTATTTCTATTGGTAGATAACCAGTCACTCTAATAGAATGAAATCCACTGGTGGGCTTCAACTCAGATTTCTTAGCAGCCATAAAAATGGCAATTGAGTAGGTAGGCAGAGGTCCTTGGATAGACTTAGCATCCACCCATTACATTTATTTTTGTATTATTAAAAATAGTTTATTGATAAATGGAATTTTGAAGCATCCCCAGGATCCAAGTAGTATAAATATTGTTTCATTGCCTCTGAATTTCCATCCAATTATCTGCACCAACGAGTGATTAAAGCAAGACTTTCTAATTCTTTGTTTGTCGGCTAAACTATTGCCATAAATCTATAGTAGAATGATAAAATGGAATGAGGTGTATGAAAGGAGACACGGAAGTATGACAATGACCTCACAATGCCTTGAAAACAAGAGGATATTGAATGAACTCTCAGATATGGAGTTTGCCCAAGGTCCCAAAGCTGAACACACTGTTCATGTAATGTCCACTGATTCTAAAGAGACAAACTATACCAGCTACAAAGCACTAAGTGGGAAGCCCAAAGTACTTCTGCCATCATGGCCCTCACCCCTCTTTATTTTATGTAAAAGAGAAGGCAAGAGTAAAAGGGGTTTCTAGAGTTCCCTCACAAATAAAGGAGACTTTGAGAACCCCTCAGAGAAACTGACAGGTTCCCCTGTAATTGCAGAGCACGTGAAATGAGGCTTGAATAGCCCCCAAAACTCAAAGGGTACAAAGCCAGTTGGAGCTGCCTAAGACAACCTATGACAGCAAAGACAGTAGCTGCAGGGGGAACAACTTTAGCTTCCAGGGCTTAGTTGTGGGGGAGGGTTTTCCCATTGGCTCAGAGAGCATCAAGCAAGATGCGGGGCTTGTTTCTTTTCTGGAAGAACCCTGACCTAGAGGCCTGCTATACATGAGGGGACCCAACAACAAAATGTTGTGTGGGAGATGCCACAAAAAACAGGAGCTCATGTTCTACCAGACAGATGAAGATCTGAACCAGAGAATGCGGGAGTGGGGATCTCAACCAATGGGTCTTCAAAATAATTCCAGTGTGAGCTCTTAAGAAAAATGAGGCAGTATTTGGACATTATCACACTGAGAACAATATCAGATAACAAAATGTTCACTTGTATTAGTATCCTGTGGCTGCCATATCTGGGTGGCTTAAAAAAAACAAACAAACAAACAGAAATTCATTTCCTCACTGTTCCAGTGCCAGAAGTCTAAGCTCAAAGGTTTGCCAGGACCATTGTAGCTTGTTCGAGCTTCAGGTACCTTTAGCAGTTCCTTGGCTTGTGGCCGCACGATGGAAATGTCAATCTTTGTCTTCACTTGGACTTCATCTCTCTTTTTACTCCTCCTTTTCAATGTCTCACATGTCTATTTAGAATCATTAGGAACTTGTCATTGGATTTAGGGCCCATGTGGGTAATCAGGGATGCTTTTATCTCAAGATTATTAATTATATCTTAAAGATTTTTTTTTTTCCTAAATAAAGTTACATTCACAGGTTCTGGAACTGTGCATATCTATCTTTGGTGGTGGCAGGGAGGTGAGAACTGTTCTTCAACTGATCACACTAATCAAATAAATACTTGTTAAATAAATGAGTTCTTATTATTTATTTTTATCACTTTTTCCTGTTCCAGCCATTACCAGAAAATAGTGGAGAAAGTAGAGAAAGAATGCAGTAAATTGAGTGAATAAATTGAACCGTGTCTGTCACTTTATTGTTCCATATTTTTATAGACCAAACATGAACTGGGGGAAAGTCAGGCCTCTGCATTGAATGCATTTCTTATATTAGATTAGAACAAATATTTTCACAACCTTGAAAGAAGATTATATCTTTATATTTCAAAGTATGTGGAAAATCTGTGGTATTCACTGAAGCTCGAGCTCCAGCCCTGGAAGAGCTAAAAAGGCAGAGAAAAGAATCTGTAAAGATTGTTTCAAGGCAATGGTAAGGAAAAAAAAGTAGAAATAAAAAGCCTGTTCTTACATACCATCTGCGGAGCCCAGGTATTTAATAAAGTAGATTGATAGTTGCCTCAGATTATTCTTGTGACAGAAAGATTGTTATAGCAATAACTTTGAAAGTAAAGTCTCTTAAGTTATATACATGATGAACCTGCAGTACTTGAACAAGCTTTAAAACTGAATTGCTCCTTCTTTCTTAATCATTAAAGTTTGATTTCAAACTTTACTTCTCTTGCTTCCTTTCTGCAACCTGGATGCTGAACTATTGGACTCAGATCATAGGACCTCCTACATGCAGTGGAGAAAAGGCAGCCCCCAGATGCTGACTGCGCTGCAAATGTGCACTTTCCCTAGCGTGTATGCACTGGGTCCCACTGCAGTCTGAAGTGTGCAGGGTGGGTTCCTTGAGCCTTTATTGTCCTGTCCCCAGACCTGAAGTTCTACCTGAGCAGGAGGGTGCTAGATGTCTCCCAGGATTCTGTGCCTTTGGTGAGCCATGCCCATTCCTGCTCACAGTCATTCTCAGGACGCCCCTGGCCAGGTGGGTTCGGATGTGCTTGCACATCTTCTCCCACAGCTGATGTCTTCCAGATGGGCAGATCTCTCCTGCTGCCACTGCCTTGTGTTGGGTGCTGGGCTATCACCCTGACGCCGTCTTTGGCAGGTGTATTACCTGTGTTGGCTGAAGAATTACTGTTTAAAAATTACTTCTTGGCTACCATAATGGGAACATAGAATATTAACTATAGGAATGGTAGACCCCGCTGGCTGAATAAAGAGTGTGAGTCCTATAACTCACTGAATTCTAGTGCTCCATATCTTTTATGGGGCCTTGTGCCCACAGCATTTGAAGGCCCCAGTGAGATCTTGGGGAGGGACCGTGAGATCTAAGACCTGACTGGCGTCCAAAGCAATTGCTCATTCTGTTACAGATTCAAAGGGGTGGGCAACCCGAGATGTTCCAGGGCCCTTGAATGTTGTGACAGGATTAATGCAATTGCAAAGGATGCAACTTTTAGGACATGGTCTTTGTTCCTGGTCCCGACAAAAATCTGGAATCTCCGAGGCCTCAGCAACTGGATCAAAGACACCTTGCTGGTTCTGTTGATCAGTCATTGGAGGTCCGTGGAGAGACTGGACACAGCCATATCTCCTGGACCACGACCAGGCCATGGGAGGACACCTTTTGTTCCTATTATTGGTTTCTATTTATTGTCTCTGCTCTTGTCTAGGTTGTAGGTGGCAGACTTCTCTGGGTCCACCTATACCCCAGTAGTTGCTCTTCTCTGAGTCTGATTTGATCTTGTCTGCATATCTGTCTTTTCTGAGTTTTCTGCGCAAGCAATTAGGGAAAGCCAAACTTCACAGAAGACACCCTTGGTTGTCTCCTGTAACATTTCAAAGAAGGGTTTATAGTGTGAGCTGACTATGGCATTAAGTTTTGTCCTGGCAGACTAAAACATTGTGTTAAGTGAAGTGGTTGTCTTTTGGTGTAAACTGGCCTCTGGAGGGCTCCTTTGACAGGGTTTGGTGTGGAATGTTTGAAAGATTGTCACTGGAGACCTGGACATCCCGATCAGTTTCCAGATATTGACCAACGTTTAAAACTTGTTCAGAAACACCCTTCTTGGCTCTGCCAGTACACCCTCTCTCTAGGGGCATGAGTTTTCATTGTGGGTACCTTGAAACATCCAGCAACTGAATCTCCAAGACTGCCCAGTCCCTCAGACTACCAATATCAAACAGAGGACAGTGAACTTTCGCCACCCTATAATCCAGGACAACAGAGGCCGAAAGCACTGCCTCATCTCTGCAGACGTGGGCAAGTAACACCTATGGTCTCCTGCTCCCATTCTGGCGGGGCATCAGCTGATACCACCACCTCAGCCATTCTCTCAGCCAAGTACCACCCAGGGCCATCACACTGACAGGCCCTTTATACTTTATGTGCCTTTCTCAACTAGTGATCTGTACAACTGGAAGACAGAGAATCTGCCTTTCTCAGAGAAACCCCAACATTAATGGGACTCCTAGAAAGTGTCTTTCAGTCTTGCTGCCCCACCTGGGATGACTGGCAAACAGCTTTAATCTTTAATTACCCCTTGATCTCAGAATTACGCGGAAGAATGTGGACACATTCGGACTGAAACACAAAGCCAGTGGAGGGGGAAAGTTGAGGAAGCACAGAAGCCGATTGAGGTGGAATCTTCCTCCACCCACCCAGACTGGGGATACAATTCTCAGGCAGAAAAAATGATATTAGATCAGTACCACCAGATTCTAATTGAGAAAATTAGAATACCTGCTCGTCAGGCAGCCTACGTATCTAAGATAACTGAAGTTATATAGGAAGAAACCTCAGGAATCCCCTGGAGTATTTCTTGAATGAAGCATACCTTGTATAAAATTTCATTGATACTGAGGCCCCTGAGAACCAACAGAAAATTAATATAGCATTTGCTAATCAGGCAGCCCCTGATTTTCTACATAAGTTACAAAACTTAGAAGGTTTTGCAGGGATAAACCTGTCCTAAATGGGTGAGATAGCCCTAAAGATGTTCAACAAAATGAAGACACTGGATGACCTCAAACATATGGGTAAATCCAAATATACTGTCATCAACCCCACCAATCTGTTGCCAGACCCAGAAAAGAGACCCTCATTAATGACTGCACAAACTTCACTGTTGCTGTGTGTTCCTCACAAACAGACCTCAAAGATTCCCCTCTGTTCCAAGCCAATGAAGTATTGTTCATGAATGGGAGCAACTTAATGCAAAGAGGAAGAAGGTATACTGAGGCAGGGGATATATCTATCTCTAAGTGGCACCATCTGTTCACAAGATCTTCCCCATAAGACTTCTGCTCAGAAGGCAGACTCATTGCCCTCACTGAGGCACAGAGATAGGAAAAATATAAAGCAGTCAGACTATACACTGACAGCCGATATGCCTTTGCCACTACACATGCAAAAGGAGCCATCTACAAGGAAAGAGGGCCTCTAACTTCAGATGGGAAAGACATTAAGAACAAGGAGGAGATCTTAGTCTTACTTGAGGCCATATAGATGCCTGAGGCTCTTGCTATAATTCTTTATAAAGCGCATCATAAGGTAATAGTCCCGAGGCTGACAGAAACCTACCAGCCAATGCAGAGCCAATACAAGTGGTAACAAGGCCAGTGGGGCCCCCGCCGCATCTACTAACTGTTGTCCCTCACCCAGAACTGCCTCCATCTCTGACCTATATGGTGGAAGAGAACATATATTTTCAAGATAGGGGAGCTACTAGAAACCAGCAGGAGTGATGAATGAGCCCAGATGGAAAAATTTGGCTCTCACAGGCCCTTGGAAGGACTCTTTTCTACCAACTACAACAGACCACACACTAGAGTGAACTAAAATACTTCAGAAGGGAGAAGAACCACAGAGGAGATTGCTTCATGATGCCCGGCTTATGCACAAATTAAACTAAAGAAGGGGAAGATAGAAGAACCTAGGCATTGGGGAAAAAAAATTAATTGGAGGACCACTGTGAAGTTGATTTCACTGAGGGAGTCCTGACTGTGGAGAACTACAAATATTTACTTGTTTTTATAGACACTTTTTCAAGGTAGGTAAAAGCCTTCCCAAACAGGAAAGAGAACTGCCTTAATAGTTACTAAGAAACTACTAAAAGTAATCCTTCCTTGATTTGGTCTCCCGGGAACTTTAGGGTGGATGATGGGCCAGACTTCGTAGCAAAAGTATCACAGCAATTGGTGAGCAACCTAAATTTTCAGTGAAAACTCCAGTGCTCCTCCTACTGGCCCCAAAAGTTTGGGCTAGGTAGAGCGAATGAATCAGAACCTAGAAGAAATATTAGTAAGTTAAGATTAGAAACGGGGGGACCAAAAAATAGAACATGTGTTTTTTCATCAGTTTCAGATAGATAAGAAATAGAATTAATTCTTTTAGACTTTGAGTAGTACAGAACAGAGGCTATGTGCAAAATTCACATAAATAATCAAAGATTTGATTTCTGCTAAGGACAGTGAAGAATGTGTTTTCTGGAGAATTACTGTTTAAAATTTAACTACCTGTGGAAATTACTGATTGGCTACCATCATATTAACATAGGCTATTATGTATAGAAACATAACATTCTAACAATAAGCATTTTTTTCTGTCCCCCAACTTGCACACCTTACCAGAGTGTTAACAGGAAGTGAATAGAAGAAAAACAAATCTTTGTATTCAGAAAAAATGAAGAATGAGATTTGGGGTTTAAAAACCCTGTACCTCTACATTCTGGGGCTGTTTAATTTGGGGTATGTGTACCCCTAGCAGACAGAGCTGGCTGAATAAAGAGTGTGATTCCTATAGCTCACTGAGTTCTGGTGCTTCATGTGTCTTTCGGGGACTGGTGGCCACAACATACTTATCTGTCCACCACAATGACTGGAACCCTAATTCATCTCACAGCTGGTCACTTCCACTTGTAGTACTTTTGCTAGACACCTCATAACGAAGGGCCATAGAGCAGTACTGAGTGGCTGTTCTTAAACTGTGAAGCCTCTACCAACATCTGGCACCAGTTGTCTTCACAGAGTAAGGGGCTCCTTTGTAGCCAGACAGATGTCTGTGTGTTACAGCTAGAAACGTAAAATTTCACTTTAGCTCTAAAGCTCTAAACAGATCTACACAGGTTACTGCTGGTTTGTTAGCACCATTTGCAAAATTTTCTTTGGTTTCCGGTATTAAGCCAGATGTGTGCACATTGCCCACACTATAATATTAGTTAATATTTACAGACTTTGTTGTGCGGTTGGTCAATATGTTTTAGGGCTTGCTCTTGCTAAGACTGTGTAAGCTTTTTGATATTCATTCATAAGCTGAGTGTATAGTTGTGTTTCCAGGAATTATATTAGCCTATGCTCTAAAACTATCATCCAGTATGCTAGCCACTAGCTACATAAGGCTACTGAGCTCTTCAGATGTGTCTGGTCTGAATTGAGTACTGCACTAAGTGTAAAACAGCAAATTTTGGAGAATATGTATAAAAAAAGACTATAAAATAACTCAGTAATTTGATTATAGTGATAACATGTTGACATGGCTATATTTTGGATACACTGGGTTAAATAAGCTGTGTTATTAATTTCACCTGTTTAATTTTTTAAGAGGTTTACTAGATAATTTGAATTCTACTTATGGTCTGAATTATATTTGTTTTGGAGAGTGTTGTTCTAGAAAGGAATGAGCAAACAATGGCCTGTAGCTGAATCCAAATTGCCTGTGTTTGAGAAAAAGATTTGTTGGAGCAAAGCCACAGCCATTCATTAAAGTATTGTCTAGGGCTGCTGTTTCTGCTATAAGAGCGCCAGAGCTTGGTGGCCTTACAGAGATTCGATGACCTTCAAAGTGTAAGGTATGTACTATTTGGCCTTTTACAGAAAGTTTTCTAACCTTCTCATCTAGAAAAATGTATGATTTTAATGCAGGGAATCAGCAAGAGATTTACAATATTAATTAAACTGCAATCAGAGACTTCAGTAAGCTGATTTGCCTTGCAACCAGGCCAGGAGGATAACTATCCTTTCCCTTCCTCACTGTATTATTTATATCAAAGGAAATGGAAACTAAAGAATCATGAGTTGTCTGAATTTCCAGAACACTCAAGTCCCTCTCAAAGCGTTTACTGTCTCGCACTGCCTGTGGAGTGTTACTCCTCCTCTGATAAATTTTTTTGCTCGACTTTTGTGTTGGTGTCTTTCAAATTCTTCTACATTCATCACCAAAGGAACTTCTTCTTCTGTAGGTGTCAGTCTTGGTTTCCCCTTTACTTGGAGATATTTGCCCTGTTGTGCAGCAGTCCTGTTTTTGTTCTTTGTATGTTTTCTGCCAATAAGTATTGTATTGATTGTCACTTGGTAGTATAATTTGATGGTAGGCAGGGTGATCTCTGTGGTCTTTCTTCTCCCACTCTCCCCCAAGGGTGCTTTAGCTGTTTAGCTGTCTGTTTCTTATTTCTTTAAAGAATAACATTAGGATTTTGATAGGGATTGCATTAAATCTCTATGTTGTTGACTAACATTAGATGTTTTATTTTACTGTGAAACTGAATGAGGAGAAATTTGAGTGGACATGGGAGACTGATGAGGGTGCTCTCATAGAGTACCAACCAACACCAATACTACAACCTACAAAAGAATCCTCCATGGTAAAGAAAGTTTAATGATAGGCCCCAAAATGAAAGACCAACACTGTTTCTCACAATAAACCAAGGCCCAGTAACCCAGCCAATGACAAACCTGAATTCACTCTGAAACACGCTGAACTCAATTATTTCTTGAACGGAATTGCTTTCAAAACAATCCTTTCCAACATCCTTCTTTTTGTCTCCAAAATGACATTCCTTTTTTTCATCTGTGGGACTTGCCTATGACTTTTTCTATATTCTGCTTGTTTCAAGTTGTAGTTGTTTGCTGTTCCTGAATAAAGCCATTTTTTGCTGGTAAAATAATTGTTTTTTTGTTACAAAGAAAATTTTATTTTACATATCACTAAACATGATATTTTATCTTTAGTTATTACTGAAATTCTTCCTCATTAAATGCATATCATTGTTGGTACCATGACCCTATTATGTCTTCTGTGTTTATAACATTCTCATGATTTACATTTGTACTTCCATCAGTGAAGGCTTCACACAGATATACAGTCCTGCATAATGTGTGATATTTGGCTGATAACAATGTAGAAGAGGTGTGTTTTTAATCACTATTTAAATTGAGTCACTTTATGGAAAAAAAAAACAGTAATTGAGCCATTGTTAAATCTCTAATTTTCAAATGCACTGGTAGAAATTGTTACAGACAGTAAGATTTTCAGAAACAACTTCAATGTCCACATCCTGATGTAATGTCTGTACCATTTTGTTCCCAGTTGTTTTCTTTGGTCAATTGGCCCAGATGACAGAGACATTTTGCTTCACGTCTTGGATGTTCTGGACTATTTTCCTGCAGGGGAACTGTGGTTTTCACAGTGTAGTTCTTTAGTTGTCTTCAACTTGTTCATTATAAGTTTGCTTGGTGCCTGTTTGATTTCTTTGATTCTTTTCATGGCATCCAATAGTTCCCCTAACCCTCACAGCAATTACTGGTAGTTGACAGGTTCATTATTGTTTTTCAGAAGCAAATGAAGTATCCATTGTAAGTTCTTTACCAGAGGCTTTACTGAATCATTTAGTCCACCTGAACTTGAAGGAAGTGTGTTTTGTTATACAGTATTTATGCACTTGGGTTTACAGAATTTGAATACTCTTCAGTGGCTGGGGTACAGGGCCATGAACAGAAATAACACTTTTTAAAATGCATATTGAACCCACCTGAGGGTTCCATCCTCCCAAACATGGAGCTTGAAAAGAAGTGAGTTGGCCTTGTCACTTCCGTTTTATTAGTGAGATCAATGTTATTTGGTGGCATATACCACCGAAATCCAGAGGATACCCTAGAATATTCTGGGGTGCTTGAGCAAGCAGATGCAATACCAAAAGAGTCTTTTGATCTGGCTGTTCCTTGGCTGATTCTGGAGTCTGAGAGCTTGTTCCTCTCCTAGTTCAGAGATTCTGCATTCTTTGTGTTTGAAGCTCTCCAGACTCTATGAGGTAACTACTTTGAGGCTTCTTGCTACTCTGCTTAAAGGCCTGTATTGCCTGAAATTATTTGGTTGGCACTTCCTCATGACTCGACACCACGCAGTTATATTGGAACTGTGCTAGACTTTGGCCCAGTTCTTTTTGGGGCCATGCTTTTTCCACTGAAACTGAAGTGCCCAATATTTGACCCCAGAAGAGGAAAACCAGTATGGTAATGTAATAACTGTTGGTTCAATTAAATAGGTAACTATAGTTTGCATCAAAAAGCAACCCGGTTCTATGAGAAATTCTTAGATTGCTGCTCCTTACAGTGTAGATTCTTTAAACTTTTTGGCCACTGACAAAATGGAAGCATATATTAACCTTTGTTAGTAGGATGATATGATAACAGGACTGCAAAAGTGCCTGTCTCACTTTTCTCGCTTGTACCTAGGATAAACCATGAACACTATTGGCACTGCTCCTGCACATTTTAGATGTCCTCTTGGACCATCTGAGGTTTGGTGAAAAGATTTCATACAGTTTTATCCACACCTTAACTATGTCTCATTGATATAAAATGTTTTATTCATGTTGTGTATGCTTTTTTATTGGACTTAGAAAGCTACTCTCTTTTATTAACAAAGTCTTCTTAGAGAAGACTGATCCCTTTGGATGAGCTCCTGCGAAACTCCACACTGACAGAGGAAATAGTTTTACTGCTCAGGTGCTTCAACACGGTAGTGCAATTTGGCCAGTTCTGCAACATTTTCACAGTGCCTACTAGACTCAATCCTCAGGTTCCATTGAAACTACTAATGACCTTAGTAAGAGTCAACTGGAAAAATTTGTGGACTTCTTTATATAAGTTGTCCAAAAGCATTATACGCCTCAGATCTACACCTATTGGAACTTGTAAGCTTTCGCCTTTCAAGACACTTACAGAATACCCTGTGTATTTGGGTCCTGCTTCTTTGGATTAAAAGTTGATTAATTTTAAAGCCTTAAAACCTTCTATTGAATATCATCATGCTCTGGTACAACAATCTCTTCACAGTACAATCCAAGAAAGTGAAAAACTAAAAATTCAAATCTACCCACTTGGAGATTTTGTTTAAAAGAAAAGGAACCTTAACAACAAGAACAAAACATATTACTTCTGGTCTCACTGGAAGGAAATTTACCATTGACACATCGCTGTGCTGCTAAGCTCCAGCAACCAGATCATTGGATACTTTTCACTCCTATGGAAGATACCAAAACCGGACAGAAGGTTGACCTAACCTGATGACCAAAAACTAAAGCTGAAAAAAATCAAAGCAAGTGACCACGGGAGGAAACAGCTTTCCTCAAATGATTGGGTCAGGGCTGTACAAGTCTTTTTTTTTTTTTTTTTTTTTACTCACCATTAATTTTTATTTTACTTTTCTCTCTTACTACAAAAGATTGTGCCCTCATTTTAGTTTTTTAATCAACAGAGAGAGGGTAACTTTTCTTAGTATTATATCATGAATATGTCATTAATAAATTCAAGATAATAATGGTCTTCGTTTCATTGTCTCTAGTTTTGAGCTTCAGGATTAAATTCATCACATAGACTAGGTTGTTACGTTGTTCTAATATCACTGCATTCTTCTTTTTCAGCTATGCACCTGTTGCCTGTGAACCAAGGACACGAGCTGTTTCCCATTTTGCACCTTCCTTTGGATGGGAAAGACGGCTCCAAGAAGAGGTCATTCCTGACTTTGGGGAAAAAGAAGCTGCTGAAGCTGGAACATGGGAATGTTGCCTGGCAACCTTTCAGAGAAAGGTTTTCAATCAAAACAGGAAAGAATAATGACTAATTGGAACTTGAAGCAAACATAATCATTCAGAAGGTCGATGGGAAAATCTAGGGATTACAGAATTCCTCACAGGCTACGGAATCACAAGAACCCTACACAAGAAGACCGTGCAGGAAGAACTCCATGTTATAATAAAGCTCTGTGGTTCTAACTGCCTCTTCCATCACTTTCCTTTCCCTTCTCTACATACCTCTCCTTCTCAGCACACAGGCCACAGTGTGCATGTGGCTTGCCATGTCTGCATGCTCTGGGTTGCAACACTTTCTTTTTTCCCAATAAATATTTATGATAGCAAAACACCTAGTCCATACTATTTTTCAGTTGTTGTGGATAATTTACTTATGGGAAGACTGAGATGCTCTGAATAGACAGTCCACCATTGTGGAACAAGTTATTCTGCCTTAAAGATTTCTGCTACTGTACAGTTCATGTAATATAACTCAGGTATTTTTGAGGGCCCAAGATGCTGTAGACCCTGGAACCATCCTTCTTGGTGATCAATCAGCCTGATGTTCTTTTTGCTTATCATTTTGGCCATTTGATAAACATATAAGTGGATAGATTTTTAGAAACATGGATCCTCACTAAGTAAAAGACTCTAGTATCCTTTCTAAGTGCAGTGAGGTTGGTCATAGGTCACAGTATGGAAGGACATAGATGTACATGAATTCTGTTTACATCTATTTCTATCCACCAGTTAATGCTATAAATCATCTCAAGTTTCTGTGAGTAGTTGACACTGCCACTCTAGCCAAGCTTTCTTGCATATCAAGTGTCAGGTTTCTCTGGCTTGCACTAGCTTAAACCCATGATATTTGATAGAAGGCCTCCTTGAGAGAAATTTTATATCCCTTGTTTGTTGGAAATCTTAAATGATAAATGTATTTTTGTCAGAAGTCTCCTCCTTGAGGCCAGAAAAGAGGATGTGACTCAAACTGTGCATTTTAGATTTGTTTTTCTTTCAGTATTGGACCTCTATCACATGCAGTAGTCAAAGGGAGTGAGTAGAGGCTGGGAAAATAGCACAGAAATATTTCTGTTTAGTCTTAGACTCAGAATCTTCTCATATAAAAGCATCATTCTTGGAATTCTGCACTTAAGAGTACATTGAAAAATGAATCCTCAAAATCCAGAACTCTGAACCAACAAACATCCAATGACAGAGTGGTCAGCAGTGAGTATGGATTTGGGGTCATAGATCAATGCCCTCAGTTAATCTTTAATTACTCTGCAGTTCTAAACAAATCTCCTTTTCTTGAACCATCTTTCTGCTCAGGTGAAATATTAGTATAATAAGATGAGAATCAGAATAAAAATGTTGGTATTTTAAAAAAACTTTCTGAGATTGAATTTCTCCTTTTGCCTGATTTCTGAGAAAGTACTGTATTGGATTAGAAAATTTTGCTCTTACTTTCCTGGGCTACTCATCTACTAACATAGGGCTATATTTACAGTTAGTTCAATCATTATTCTCCCATAGCTAAGGAACCATTTTGTTCTGGCTTGTTTAAAGATGTTTACTTTGTTTTACACAATTTGATCATGGTATGTTCAGATGTGGGTTTCATGCTTTCTCTTGGTTTCTTCTTCTTTATTCTGTGTGTATCTTTTTGGCAGACTTAGAACTTATTTAATCTTTATTTCTTAAAAAAATTCAGCATGATGACTTTGAATATCTCTGGTGGATTCTTCTTTAGGTTCTTTGTCAGTTCTAACATTTGCATATATTTTTTTCTATTCTCCTGATTCTTTGATAAGATTTTTAATCTCTTCAGTTATTTCAAAAATGTTCATGATTATTTGTTGAAGCACTTGGATAACAGCTGCTCTACAGCCTTTGTCAGATATTTACAGGTGTTATCTCCTCCGTTAACATTTATTGTATTTCATTTCCTAGAGGATGCAATTTTTTATGATTACTTCTAAGCTAATTTGGGTTTTATCTTGGGCTTTTGGTGATTAACTTTCTGGGCTTTGACATTTTTGACTGAACATCAAACTCCTCTAGATAGGTTAAGGCACCCATTTGTTGTTCTAGGCATGCTTTTGGACCTGTGATTTCAGGGTCAGTTTATATTCAAAGCATATACTCTGGTATTCAGGTCTGTTTTCTAAATGTGCCATGCAGTGGTCACTCTAGAAGTAAATATGAGCCTGCTAAAGTCTCAGTGATTTGGTATTTATAGGCAGCACAGGGGTGAGGCCACTTAGCACACAATCATGTACGGTTTTATTTCACCAGTGTCTTCCTTTCTACAGTTGCATTGCCATTTTGTAGGTTCCAGGTGCTGTCCTGTTGAGTCTTCAGGCAGAAAAGTGGAGCTAGTTACCCTGAACTGCTATGCACTTGTAGTAATTGCACACACTTCCAAGTGAAGGGAGACAGAGGAGAAAATACTGTTTGTTCACCCCGCATTTGGGCATTGTAATTTTTTCCAAACCTTGAGAAAATTTTCCTCATTCAAACTTTTATTTTATCAGGTAATTGTGGGCTCCCATTGTTGGCTCACCATCACTTGAGATTGCTTCAAAGCTATGAGATGAGAGAAACCAAAGAAGGAAAACATGACTGGTGTATTTTCTTTTCTCTAAGCATTCATAATGAACTTTTCCACCTTTGAGGCAGACCTATAGGACCATTTTTTAAAACAGAATTGTGTACTTTTATGTTACTCAGAAGCAGAAAGAAGCCCCATCTGTTGAAGGAAGTTGCTCACTCTGATTATCTCCATGTGTTTTTCTTCTATTCTTATGAATGGGAAAAATGAAAAGTTTACATCTATATTTATTCCAGGACATTTATTAAGTTTTATTTTTCCAATGGTGTTAATTAACCATGAGAAATGCTATACATTTCCCACATGGAAGAGCAGAAACTATTGCTACTTCTTTTGTTATGAGTGTGAAAACTTTTGTCTTTGACTCCAGGACTCATGTCTTGTGCCAGCACTTGCAAAAGAGTAACTTGAAGGTTGCTAGCTTTCATAAATGGTAAATTCTCATGCTACACAAAGGCATCAATCATGTAATACAAAGAACTTGAGTCCTCAAAAATAAGTAGAAAATAGAAGAACACTTTCTGGGACCTTATAACAAACTCCTAACTGATAGGGAATATGGCTTTGGCTAATGAGTTGAGGAGTGCCCAGAGCTAAAATAAGTGGTATCAATATTGAAAATATGAAGATACAGAAGTTCACCCCTACCTAAGAAGGAGACACTGGTAACTTCTTGTACTCTAGAAGCTGGAGAATGTATCTACCTCGGTGGTTAAATTAAGGCAGCAGTGGAAGGCCCTAGCATCAACTCACTTTTGCCTCAAGGGGTGACAACTACTCTACAGAGAGAAAAGTTATATTTTACTCCCTGCCCCAAAGCAATGCTAGCAGTGTAATAAAATGCTCGAGCTATACAGATTTTTCTAGCTGCATAGGTGTAATTCACTTGATGGCTTCGCTAAGTCAGAGCTCGATGGTGTCTACTGCTCTGTAGGGCTAATCATTATCACTGGCTGTTACACACATGCAAAGCAGACATGTATGCTCTACTCAGTGGAAAGACAAGGGTGCAGAACTCAGTTCATGGGCTATTAGTTTTTATAATGCTAGCCCATCTTAAGCTGTTGTCAGTAGTGTAGCTGTTTCATCATGAAAAGTTACATCTGACAATTCAGACATTCCTCTTTGGGGCATTAGTTGTGAAAAAACAAAAAACAAAAACAAACAAACAAAAAAAAAACATCAGCAGAAGACTGACCTTTCTGAATACTTCTGAATATGCCTGCCATAAGACCAACTGTCTGGTGGGAAAGCTAGAGTCTAGTTGCTAATGTAGCCTACATGAAACCAAGATTGTCATTTTTTGACATTATAGCCATTGTCAGAGTTCAGTGCACATACTTAAACACACTATGTGGTTCACATAGAAGTTATCATTGAATGAGGGCTTTGTGACTCCCAAAGAAAGATGCTTCTTTTGACTCTTGGTCATAAAGGTTATATAATATGGGGTGCTGCCACTGCTTATGAAGACCTATTTTCTTCCTCTCAAAGCAATGTAATCACAGGTGACCTTTTCTTCATGCCACAGCATTGCTCTTTCCAGCTGATAAAGTTGATTCTAGTAAAAAATGCTGGTACGCCACCTCTATATCCCTCTACATTTAGCTTTCCAGGTTTTTACATTCTGATAATGTTGCACCTTTTAATTTAAAGCAATCTGAGAAAGTCAAAGTATTTCATAGATGTTCTTTAATCCCTAACATCTCTAGATATTTGATATTGTTGCACATTCTGTGTATTTCTAACTCTCTCATCATCACCTATCCTCAGACCACACATTTTAGTAAGATAATCTGACTACTAAATGCAACAGTCCCAAATGAGGGCCTATAGTTTTTTGGCTGCTTCCTGGGTTTAGATTGGAAAGAGAATTAGTCGTGTGACTTAGAGACCTATTTTGAAAAAAATTATTATCCAATTTGAACTTTTGGATGAAGGCTGAGTTTCAGTAGTGAATTAACTGAAACAAGAAAGGTATAGGTAAGGGGATGGAGAATCATTAATGGGGAAGGGGGTAACAGAGGTGGACATGAAGACATAACTACTCCTGAGGGAGGGAAGAGAATGAATCTGACCTCTGATTATGAGTTCTGATTATGAGAAAAAATAATTAACATGTGCTGTCTCCTAGGCCTAGCATTAGTGATCAGCTCAAGCAGCATTCACAGCTGTCAATCTATCCCATTGCCTGAGAACTGAAGGTTTGTGTTGAAGAGTGACACCTTTAATAATTTGAATACCATGGAAAGTTTATTGATGATGAAAAAGAGATATTTTAATTAGTGTATGTCAATACTCATTTATTGCTCATTTAATAAATACTAACATACATTATCTGATAGGCACCACACTAAATCTGTGCCAAGGTCCAAGGTAGACAAGGAAAAGAAGGCAAGAAGTATCTGAAAGAGGCTATATCTTTGAGTAAAGCAGTGATTCAAATAAAGCAAAGAGAGGGCCTGCTTTTCAATGCTGAGAAAGAGCGCAAAGTTGTTGGTGGCAGTTTACATGACTAAAGAAAGAGGAACAGAAAGACATGGAACTGGGAAGATAAAGAGGTCAGTTCCTCAGGGCAGTTGTTAGTGATATTGAGGTTCTGAGCTCAGAATCCAAAAGGCATTCAAAGCCATTTGAAGGAATAGAGTCTCTCTTTGGATGGAACATAAAGCAAGATGAAAACATGCATTAGTAAAAAATGCCACTCACAATGGGAGGAAATAAAAGACACAAATAACATTGAGAACTTTGAGTACAGTAGAATAAAATGAGACATCTGAAATATTTGTAAAATTCTACCACGTGCTAACAGTGATGAAACTTCCATGACATAAGCATGGGATCTTTACTGTTTCAGGGAGGGCATGATGATGATCATGATTACTGAGCTAGTAAGACTATGCTATACCTGTAAGTATGAGTGCATTTTTAATAAAGACAGCTTCTGCCAAATATAATTTAAAGACTTAAATTTTAAAATCACAGCAAAATTTAATTGACAGAATGCTGAAGTAAATACTGCATGTGTGCCTTTTCTAGATTTAATTTTTTTGTATCTATCCCTCTCATATCTTCCCAATTTAGACCTTCATTTGATTGAACCAGGAGTATATTAGATATCTTCTAACTCCAGTTTCTTCATTTGCCTATGCTCCCTTGATTTCTATTGTCTTTAATTAGTTAATTAGATATAATTTCCTTAGAAAGTCTGGTAAATATTCCTAATGACCAAAATATTCAAATGTTAAACAACAGTCAATAGCATAACATGAAGTAAAGCATCATTTTACTCTTAACTCGTTCAAAAACTAAGTACAATCAACCCATTAGGTGTACATGCAACTTAATTGTTCAAGTAAGATGATTGCATGCATTTTGCTGATGTTTGCAAACATAACTAAAACTTCATTATTTTGCACGGTAGTTTAGTCCACTGGTACATCACTGGTTAATTAGGGTGATGCTCGCCTAATAAAGGTGGTTGATGAGTTGACCTTGAAAGAGTGGTAGCAGATGTATCAAATGTCACTGGCATGAGGAACCATGGGTTGCCTACTGGCTGCAAGTTGAAAAAAAGACCTTCATTGACTGATAAATCAGAATATCCAGTGGAAAAGTAGAAGGCTTCATCATTTCAAAAGAACTTCTCTGTAAGGGAGATGTAATATATTGAGAAATAGAAGTTGTGCTTGAAATAAAATTCATGATGTGGCCATTTGCTTGATTGTAGCTGCCATGTGAACATATTTGGAAAGTGGTCAACTGATTCAAGAGAGCCTGTTGATTCATCACATTTTGTTCTGATGGGCTACCTAAAGTTGATGGTGGAGCAAACATTTCACTTCTGATTGTAGCAGTTGTATTAGCGATTCTCTGGCTGGTAGCAGGCTTGTTCACTGGTGGCACATTTAAATTTATGGAAATTGAAAATATGCTTTCTGCACGTGTGTCAGCTAGAAAGCCAGAATTATGATTACCTACATGATTCCGTCTTCCAGAGTGTTTCTGGTTGAAATTGTGAGCTACTAAAGGTGCTGAGAAGTATGCTTGATCCCAACTCTTCTTTTTATTCTGAGTAAAAGTTGGGGACAGCCTCAATGAAAATTTGGGTTTTGATAGAAGTGTAACTAAAACTGATGAAGAAAGTTATTTGTTGACAGAAGACTATAAGAAACTGAACCTCTAAATCATATATCAAGTTTGTTATGCAAAGTTAATGTCACCAACACTTGGATATAGTTAACTATTGTCAAAATGACTTATTGGGAATAAAAATAAATAAATATCATGGCCCTCAGGTAATAACGTTTTCTGCAAATAAAGTAACAAAATGGATTTTTAAAGTGCTTTCGGTAACTTTACTTAGGAGTTTATTTGAGTGCAAAAGTTTTTAGAATCCAGAAAACCCAAACTATTCTAAATTTTGTTGAAAAAAATTTTAACACACATACACATTTACACACACACACACACACACACAAACACACACACACACACACGTGTATATCTAAACACATATATAGTACCTTATTAGAAGTTGTAACTAAATTTTGTACTACCTTGCTTAAAACAGGGACTTTTTTTTTCTGCCAGAAAGTCAACTAGAGAAGTAGATTTTTGAAAAATCTGTTGTTTCCTTTTACTAAATCCATAACAATTAAGCTGTTGAACTAAACTTTTCATACTTGCAGTTTCAAATATTCTGAAAGAGGCCTTTCTTTCCAAAACTTCTTTCTTGAAGAGTTCTTCATGAATCACTACAGATGTTCCGTTCTCATCCCACCAAATAGACTTAAATTATTTTCAACTATTTCCCAGAGTTCTCTCGGAAAGGTCAAAGATTGAAACATTATCTCCATCTGGTTCAGAGACACAAAATGTTTCATGTGGCCTTCTTGTAAAGGACTGTGCAGATAATACCTGGAAATTAATTTTTTCGATCGTAGACATCAAATTTGAGTCCCCCAGCAATGTGTTATCACACAAAAGCGATCCAATGGAGGTTGTTGAACCTGTTGATTCACCTTTAAAATAATCATCTTTAATTTCTGAAGAAACTTTTGCCATCACAGATAAGTATTTCTTCAGCTGCTTTTCTCAGCTACCTAGTTTTGAACACCGCAGCCCCAAACACTGCCTTGGCAGGCATATACTGATAAACTCCTCAGGTCACCAGTGTTTCTCAACCTGAGTAGCTGTGACTTCACACTATGATGTCTCCTAGCAACTAAAAGTAACATGCATCTAGTGTTTCCTTCTGCCACTCTACATTTTATATAGTTAATATAAAATATAGGCTGATTATTTATGTAGCATAATCTGAAAAATCTCATTGCACAGACATTTCTACGTACATACATTTTGGACGTCCATGGAGTTAAAGAAATTACCTGCCTTTTACACACACACTAATTCTCTGATTGATTAAAGTATAAGGCCTGGTAAATGGACAATGCACAAGGTAAAATAAAGAAAACTAACAACTTTTTTAACTTTTTGAATTTGAAACTGAAATCTGTATAAAACCTGTGGGGCATGGAAGGACTTCCATCATGTGTAATTAAAAAACAGCATAATTTGATTTGAAAATAAAACAATTACCTCTTTGTTTTACAAAAATAGCTCTGTAATAATCACATTTAATACATTTTAAGTCATAAATGAATGTAATAAGTACTGTTATATTTATTGTCTCTTTAAATACTTACATATAAAAGCAAAATATTTTTATAGAACAGATCTACCTAAAAAGATCTCAAAGAGTGGGAAATAAAACACTTATAATACAATGTTATAAGTAAAATAAATGTGGTTTAAGCTTTACCATACACCATACAAAAGAGCAAATATGTTAATTATATCTTTTCTTCCCCTTTTTTTTCTTTTTCTCTCCTACTCTTCAGCTTCTTAATTCTAACAAAAATTTAACTGTTAGTTTTGCTTGTTCGATTGTTTGTATTATTATACAAACAGAGCTCCTTTGAGGTGTGTTATAAATTTGTTCTTCTTTTTTATATGGTCTACACCAAATTTTAGTAAGAGGTATCGAAAAAGAGAGCCTTAATTCAGGTGAGATGTTTGCAACCAGATCAACACAGCCTCTGGTGGAAAGCAAAAGTGGTTTCCCTGAATCTAATGGGACATGGCCTTTGGTATTAAAAAGTTTAGCCAAGGTTCCCGATTTTATGCAGATGAGAAATACCAATCTCAAATTTTATATTTCCCAAAGCTCACTGTTCTAATTGGTCAGAAACATGTGTTCAGACTTTCTAATATCAATTAGATATGATGTGTTTGGATGCAAATGAGGATTGACTTGTGCAGCTCTGATTGGATGAGGTACATATGTCTCAGTGCATTGCTGCACAGATGAAACCAGAAACTTCTTTTTAATGGTTAATGCAGGCAGAGGAAGTACATGGCAGAAAGTTGAAAACTCAGTCTATGGCATTTCCCTACAATGCTCTTTGAGGGACCTTTGTCTGCATCAGCTATTAGACTTTGTTTATGAATTTGGGCCTTGTTAATTTCAAGGAGTCCTCCTTGAAAGTTATATTTTTTCATACAGTTCACAATAATTAAAAAGGCAGTTTCTTTCTCAATAGGTGCCAATGTTAATATGCTGTTTTGCTTAACAGTTATTTTAAAATTCAGTATTTTGTGCATTAACAATAAATAATCAGATATATTCTGTTTCAGTAAAACTCAGTAAATTTAATCTTACCTATGGGGAAATCCTTTAATTAAAATAAGTTGCATTTAAAATAACTCATACTCAAACAATAAAATATATTGCGTATTTGAAAAAAAATTTTCTCAACCTAGTGTATCTTTCTGTATCAGTGAATATATATTTTATCCACAATGAAATATAAGCAAACTGATTTCACAGCACATTACAACAATCATATGACATGATCAAATGAAATGTATTCCTGTAAGAAGGGATAGTTCAACATCAGAGAAAAAAAAAAAAAAAATATATATATATATATATATATATATATATATATATATATATATATATATATAATACCTCACGTTAACAAACTGTAGAATAAAAGAACAAGTTTAATAACTGCAGAAAAATAGTGTGAAAAAATTCAGCTGACTTTTATAATTAAAACTAAAAAATTCACTATATGTGTGAGATAACAGCTAAATAAAGGTTATCTGTGAAAAGTTCACAGTCAAATTTATATTCAGTGCAGAATGACAAGAAACTTTTCCAGGAGATAAGGACTAAGACAAAGATACTCACTCTCAACATTTTTTTCAATAAGAAAATAAATTTTCTAGCCAGAGAAAATAAGCCAAAAACAAACACACAAACAAAAATGTTACAAAAAGAGGAGTGAAATTGAACATTGCTTCTTCAGATGACATAAGCCTATGTATAAAAATCCCCAAATTCTCCAGCATAAACTGTTAGAACCAGTAAACCAATTAAGTAAAGATGCAGACCCAAAATCAATAGGTAAAATGTAGTGTAATTCTATACATTAAACACAAACTACCTGACACAGAAGTTAAGAAATTCATTTCATTATCAAATGCATGAATCTGAATAAAAGATGGACGAAATGCAACAAAATAAAATATGTATGCACGAGAAAGTGTATACATTAATGCAAAAAATTAAATAAGATAAAGTTAATGAAAACATATTGGTGTTGGTAGAGCTTCAATGACATCACCAACGAACTTTCGATGACGTTCTTCACAGAAATGGTAAACACAATTCTAAAACTTACATGAGCCAAAAGAATTCCCAAATAGCCAAAGCAATTCTGGGAAAAGCAGGACAAAGTTAGAAGAGTCATACTTTCGGACATCAAACTGCATTTAAAGACATTGTCATTAAAACAGGATAGTACTGGCATAAAAACAGATAAATAGATCAATAAATCAGAATATGCAGCCAAGAAATAAACCTGTGCATACATGGTTAAATTACTTTTGTCAAATGTGCCAAAAATACTAAATGGGAAAGTAATAGTTTCTTTAACAGATTTTGGAATTTTGAATATCTATAGACAAACAGTGAAATTAGATTTCTACCTTACTGCAAACAAGAATCAACTTGAAATATATTAAATATTTGATTATAAGACCTAAAGCCTAGAAGAAAACATATGGGTATACTTCTTGACATTGCTCTTGCCTATAATTTTGAACTTGACATCAAAAGCAAATGCAACAAAAAACAACAATGAACAAGTGGGACACCCTCAATCTAAATAGCTCTTGGATAACAAGAAAAAAAGGTAGCATAGATGACAGAGGCTTTGTTCGTTCCTCTTGAATTCAAATCAAAGTTGTGACAGAAACAAAGAGCAAATATCAAAATAAAATGTCACCTGCGATGTAAATGAACAAGTCCTACAACTAGGCAGAGAAGTAATCACCCTGTAACAGGAGGATGTAAGATGGGTGAGGACACAAGGTTGCCAGTTTCTAGCAACTGAGTGGAATAGAAGCTGCTGCAGGTGCAGATGCCTCTTCAAGGGGCCGAGTTCAAGAGCAGACTTTCCCGCTGAGCATGAGGGCCAGGTCTGCTGCACAGGAGCCCACCAGGGACTTGCAGGTGGACACTGATTTGTCTGAGTGAGTGCCAAGGCGAGGACCTCTCCTGGTCAGAAGTGCCAGTGGCATCTATTGCTCCTCTGTTGCTGATTGCAAGAGACTCACTTCAGATTAAAAGTGACACACAGACTAAAAAGAAGGGGGTGGAAAAATATATTGCCTTGAAGGAACTAGAGGGTTTGGTGCTGAAAAAAATGGGATGGATAGAGATAGATAAATATTGCATCATTTCACATACAGGTGGAAACTGAAACACAAAATAGCTAACAACAAAAAGGCAGCAATAAACATAAATACAAAGAATATTTTAAGGGCTACTAGAAGGTAGTAGGATTGGGGAATGCAAAACAAGGCAAATGGAATAAGAGCTACAGAACAGACACAGAGATGTTGACTGTAGCATGAGGAAGGTGGTTAATAATGTTATAATAAATGTGTAAGGGGAAACAGGATTACTAATTGCCTATATCATCTCTTATATCTCAGTAACAAGGGGACTGGGGATAGATTCTGCTTTAAGTGATGCTACCAAAGTGGTTTTATAAAAAAGTAGGTGGGGGTGGGGAATCAATCAGAAATCAAGAGAGCCCCCAGATGAAAAAAAAAAAAACACTTATAATTTGGACAAGGTCATGAATTCTTTCTTTTAAAAAAATCACCTTTCAGTAAAAAAAAAAAAAATAATAATAATAAATAAATTACACGAAGTGAAAAAAACTTTTAGCTGAAAATTAAATTTAATCCACAGAATGCAGATCACAGTAACCTGGCCTGTAAAGCTGACAGGGATGTGTGTGTGTGTGTGTGTGTGTGTGTGTGTGTGTGTGTGTGTGTGTGTGTGTGTGTGAGAGAGAGAGAGAGAGAGAGAGAGAGAGAGAGAGAGAGAAATAGGAGGGAATAAACTACCCCAAAGACTCAATCCAGAGAAAAGTAGACTACGTGACTGAAGGGTGATCAATTTAGTTTCCCAAAAGGTATTCCCTCCCAAAACAAAACATAGAGTTCTCTGCACAGAAACTCCCCTGAAAAAGTTCATTCAGGAGTTATTTCACTCTGTTTCTACAAATGTTAGGCAGCGATGTTACTAACATGCACACAAAGGCCTATGGCAATCCAGCAATATCACTATGTATTGAGAACGCGGAGGCTCAAGAAATGTTATATAAATTGACCATAGGTCACATAATTCATGAAGAGTTGAATCTGAGCTTTCATCCTGAATTTCATGATTCCAAGCCATTTTCTACACTGCAACATATTGTCTCGTGGGGAGTGAGGCACTGAACTCACTGTCCCAATACAGTTTTGTGTGAAGATTCATTCTTACATGGTTTTGGTGGATATAGATTCCTGCATTAATCAACCTGATTGACAAAGTGAAAGGAGAAAATTTCTGGGGCCGAGAGGTCATAAATCTCCCTGAAATCTGGTCTGAACTCCCTCTCAGATATACATTTACATGCCTGAAAGACAACCACATCCAGGTAACTTTACCAACAGGACTTATCTTGGCCTCTTCCACTGTGATACAGTGAATAGCAAAACAGCCCTTGTCATAGACCAATAGGAAATGTACACCTTCTTCATGCTGATGATGTGTGGTCATCAGTATGTACTAAAGACATCATTAAAGCTAAGATGCTTTGTCTCTGTGGCAGGAGCACAGAGTCCGCTGCATTGAATATGAGAATGCTTTACCAGGCTGTCAGCCAACAGTACTCAATCAGTGCTCTTGATTGAGAACAATCATCCCCTAGACCTGTCCCAGCTAATGACATAAATAGAACTGACTATATTAAGGGGTGCTTTACCACTTCTTACCTTCTTGTATAATGGCCATTTGAGAATGGCATTTGCTAATGCCCTCACAATATTAAAAAGATAGAAACACACTCAACAGACCTCTGTGGGTACATGTGGTACATGTGTGCATGCACAGACACGCACACAAATGAATGCAGAACCCTCGTATATAAGCAGGCAAGGTTTGTCTGGCTTCCTACACAATGGATAAACTCATTTATTCCTTTTATTCCCTAATTCATCCAGAGTTCAGCCTCCAGGACTCTGTGATCCTGAGATGCAAAGAGCCAGAATTCAATAAGAGCAAAAACAGAAAGCTGTTATCTAAACATGTGCCTGGATTCTGGAGGAACTTCTTTTGCAGGACCTCATCTGTTGTTGAACCTTTACACTGCTTCTAAGAAAGAACCCTGCACTTTCTGGATACTACAAAGTTAACATGTTGTTAAAGAGTACTGAAGCAGTCACTCTAAGAATAAAATGCAAATAGAACACCAAGGCAGAATTTCCTAAAGTCCCTTATTGACTTCTTGCAGTCAAGTTCACACTGCAACTAGTCCTGTACTCTCATAGTATCTGTATCATGTAACTCTTTGGTACTTGTTTTCAGTATACATAAAATCTACAACTTCTTCTGCCTGAGGATTCATGTACCATCTAAAACTTTAAAACCTCTGGTACGGTCACTGAAAGAGGTGCAATACCTCTCATGAGAACTCTACCTCTTAAATTCAGGCTCATACAGGTGTCCTTTTCAACAAAAACGATTCTTAACCACATTTACACAGTAAATTCAGAACTCCAGACAATTGCTTCAAGATCTCTGAAAATCCCAGGACAAGCAAGAGATGGACTCTGTTACTGAAGAATTCAAATAGTGCCAAAGAGAGGACAAATAATCCATCTGATATTTACCAACTGCCTCCGCAGGACAGGGTATCACCTCATACAAATGCCTTGAATTGATTTCTGTTGATAACTGGGGGTATTTTGAGCACTTTGGTTCTCAAAAATTTTTTCCTCTGTCCACTGGTTCACTCTTTATTCTTAGAACACCAAGACTTTCTTTGTGGCCCTCCCAAAATCTCACCATCCTGCAGAGATAAACTATACCAGTCCGGCATTGCCTTTTCACATCCTTGACACCTGAGGAACTTCTAACCGAATTACATTAGTAGGATTTCTGCAGTACCATCCTCTGGTCACACTATCTTCATCTGCAAATTCTACCCCATTTTCAAGGTATAGTTTAAGTGCGTCAATCCCCTACCTCCAAGGGATTCATATAACCTAAGTGCTTCCCTTTTGACTGGGCTCCTGGAACCTTCACTTTTCTATCAGTAACTTACCAGCTTTCAAGACAGCACAGTTGAATAAAATATAGCCTCTGCCTTCACACTGTGCCACGGGATAATTCAGTCTTTCTATTGCTGCCTCATAAGGGCAAGCCTGAATCTTTTTTTGCACTTTTCCACACCTCTTTGCTGGCTTCAGTTTTAGTCCTGCACAGCTCTTCCAGGATGTCACTTGAACAGGGCTTGTAGCAGATATTCCACACGCAATTTCCTACTCTTTCTCCCTCCCCTCATCTTTCTTCTGTCTTCGTGTTCTCACAAAGAAAATGTTATTTCCTCTCGTTGAACAGTACCAAGTATTGCTTTCTGACTGCATGATTTTTGAAAACTGTTAGCCAAATACACATGTGGATATGGGAAAATCTGAAAGGCCAAAAAGAGCTCATGAAAGTGAGTTTGAAAACACAATTGGATGAGATTCTCTCTATTGCAGTTTAAATCAGACTCTGTTGTGAAATATTTCACATCTCTAAACAGAAAGTGCTTCCAACTGTTTGCCCACTGTTTGCCAGAGTTTGGAAGCAAGGAAAATTTTAAACTTTTAAGAATAAGTTAAATATATGCACGTAGTTCTTTTGGCATCCTTTTCAGATGAGTAATGAAACATGCACAAATTATGTCAAATTTTTTGGAAATATTTGCCTTCAAATTTAGCAATATGTGAGAAAAAAATAGCAAAGAGCTGGCAAAATAAACTCCTCAACCAGGGTCTGGTTCTTTTTTCTTGTAGACCTTTTTTTTTTTTTTTTTTTTTTGAATAGTAAGCACTCTTGTCATGTGGCAAGCATGCGTGTTCACATTTCAAGTCATTTCATAAACCTGGAACAGACCTATGCCAAATAAGCTATGAATATGATAACACAAATTCCTGCCACCAGTACTCATGACAAGGTATCTCTGGAAAACTGACAGCCAGTTTATAATACCTAGAAAGTCTGAGGTTGATAAACGGGGATTTGGTAGATATCTAAATATAATGGATCACATACATACATAGTGATATATGAGTGAAAGCTCCTGAAATTGACAAGAAGCTACTCATCTTGGTGAGGCAGTTTTCGACACATAGACAGACTAGACTTAACTTAATTATCTTATTTTCATAAAGCTGGACTAGGGGTGAGGACATAGGCTCATTTCTTGTGTCTTTGGTGAGCTGTAGGGCCTGAAAAACTGCACACTGCTTTTTATGTTGGAGGCTGTAGTGAAAGTGTCTGCCATGTGTCCAGACTGCACTGTGTCACTTTGATATGAAAACCCAGTACTCTGCCTTCTTAGGTGGTCATTTTCTATCTATGCTGACATTTGTCAAGTCCACTAAGTTACATGAAATTAGTGATCTTGCAATCATCCGACAACAGCCATGACAAATAAAAGTTATCACCTCCTCACTCTGTTAAACAACACTGAAAATAAAGTTCTGAGAACTTAAGTCATTAATTAGTTCAAGCTGCCACAAGAACCTGAGTGAGGCCTAAGGCTTGAGTCTAGATCTTCTGTATATCCAAGTTCAAACCTTGCCCTTGTAAAATAATGGTTTTGAAACAGACAGACCCCATGGTAATACCTTTAAATACTGAATGCCAAAAAGTGTGTCTTAAGTGCTTGTAGAAGGAAATTAGTAGCATTTTGCCCTGAATTTGAAGTAAAGAACTCATTATATCATAGTTCAAGAAACCAACAGGAGTATTTAAATATTCATAGAACTGAGAAAACATAAATGAACAAGGTTGACAAGTCTGATTGGTTCATATTATACCCACCTAAAAAAATATAAGCACTGTAAGATACACACACACACATGCTGCAGGGTCACTTAAGCCAAGTCACACTTCTATAATTTTGCACCCCTCAAGGCTTTTCTAGAAGTGACCCTCACCTCTCAAAAAAGAAAAAAGTAATGCTTTCATCATCACTCTTTAATTTCCTACCATTATGTTTTAGTCTCATTCTGAAAACTATATATCCAGGAGCATTATTTCCTTTACTTGACAACATTTCTTAAACAGATTCAAACTTAACATTCATTTGCATTAAATAACACTATGATGTGTTAAATAATACTGTGATATTCATGAGTGACTCAAGATTTCTCATCCTTAGGCCTACAACTTTCAAGCATTTTTACCCCTGGATCCGTTTTCACTCTGTAGGGTCAGACCCTGGAGGAATCTGAAGAGATATTGTTTAGTGGAGTATTATTCATTGAAATTTACTACCTTGGGAATTAACACTGAGACAATTTAGTTATTCATGTATACACAATACTAAGCCCTTTATACACTTAACACATAAAAAAAAGCAAACACTTTTCAAAATATTTCAGCGAGAGGATGGGCATGGTTTCACATTTTTGACTATCTCTTTGTTGACTGGTTTAAGAGAATAGTGATGGATTCTCACATATACTTTGGCATCAGTTCATGGAATGCACTTTACTTCTTCTGTAGAAGCACATGAACAAAATATAGCTTTGGGCAAGTAAGTAGTGTACTTGGAAAAGAGAGCATTTTAATATCCTTTCCTGGTAACTGTGAATTCTTTGATGCACTTAGTGTGCTTCAAGCTGTCGGATCAGCTAGTCTCACTTAGTGAAAACTAGGAGTATTAAAAAAAAAGCCTAAATAAAAATAATATTTAGAAGTTGACAAAACAAAGAGAGATGCCTTTCCTGTTTCTCTTTTCTTCCAAATTCAAAACAGCTTTGTTTGTTTATTAATCCTGAGTAAATTCTTTGAAGATGCAACAATAATCTGTTTTAAGATTCTCAGACAGAAAATACTCCAAGATAGCTTCGAAATAGAAAATTCTTCAGATATGGGGTTTGTCTCTACTAATGCAATGAATGAATTTTGCTGTAGAAGAAAAGAAAGCAAAAAATGATCCATCTATTAATCTTTAAAATTTGTAGTCTCACTTTCAAGTTTTTTATACTAAAACTCTTTGGAAAAATAAACCAGAGTGTTTTTCTTTAGTATGAAGTAATTTAGGCATACAATATCAACACAGAATATAGCTGTGTCTCTTGCTTAACTAATAGGAAAAAAAATAGAGTTTCTAGTGATACCACTTGAAGAGTAGACCATCTAAGTCAAATCAGAGCACAGAATTATAAGAGATGGATATAACCATACATAAATATATTTAGAAAATTAGGGAGCAAATTGTTCAACTAAAAGACTTCACTTCTCAAAAGCTCTTAGATATGAAAGGTCATTGATGCATTGGTAAGGCTTCCAGGAAGGATCATTAAAGAGAGCTATCAGTTAGCAGCTCACTTGCTGTTTCTCTTTCTCATTCCTGTCTGCAATGTGGTTGCAAAAGCAGCTGTGTGACCTATCCTGAGATCATGAGGGCAAGAACAACACTATTTGAAGGAGTTTATAGTTGGAAGCACCCGGGATCCATGACGACATTGTGGGACATATCCAGTCCTGTCCCAGACTGGCTACTATTGGAGATTGTATTAAGTGAGGGAAAAGCAAATCCTTCCTTGGCCTACCTAGGGTTTCAAACAAAGTGCAATCTGACTCAGGCGACCAATCTTCCTGGGCCCAGGGGATTAGTCCTGTCATTTTCTCCACAGGATTGTGGCCTTGAAACTAAATTCTTAGGCTCTTCAATACCAACATATTCTCTTAAATTCCTATGGGTGATAACCCATAGTGTCCTGAATCTCTTGCCTGTACTAGCACCAAATCATACTTTGTTTCCCTTGAGGAAATCGAAGGTCAGCTAATTCAGACAGGATTTCTATGTTTGTTGTCACTGGCCACCATCCAATGTGCAAATCCCCTTGTAATCCATCCTCTCCCACTCTCTTATTCCACAATTATGGACCTCTTCCTCTGGACACTCCTACTGTTTCTGCTCCCCTTACCATCATATATACTCCCTTGTCTGCTAAAATAACTACACTTCTTCTTAATTCATGCCAAAATTCTCTTCATGTTTCAATTTTTGCTGAACTGATTCTCTCCCAGAGCCATCTCTACCCTTACAGCCACTCATCCTCCCACACTACAGACATGTCAGGGTCTGGAATTTAAGGTGGTTTCTTTCTTGCCCTACTCTTTCAATCTCTCCTTTAGCAGATTCCTTGTAAAAGCTGCTGTTTATTGAAGGGGCAGTTAAATGGCTCTTGTCCTTACTAGACATCATCATCCAGTGGTACCATCTGTACATATAACACCTCCAATACCCTGGTCTCACAATTCTTTGAAATACTCGATTTCAGTTACCATCACATGCCTGTCATTTTCCTTTTAAAACTCTTTTTCCTCAGGAGACCAAGCTCTAGTGACATAGCTCTTCTGCTGAATGTGACACTTAGCACCTGCATCCTGCATTTTTCAGACCCTCTCAGAGTTTTAGCAGTGCTTCTATATTTCAGTCTATGTGCAAGTGTGTGGCAGTCACCAGGCAGATAGCCAAGAGGGCTGTTGCCAGCTCCTGCTTCCCCTTTCTTCAATTTCTTCTCCCCAGTATCTTATGAACTCATGCTTCTTGCTGGGCATACAGAACTTTACAATCCAGTCACCATTGATTCTGAAAAATCCAATCTTACAGACCTTTCATTTTTTCCTACAAGCTCTTACTGTTTTTATGTCCCATTCTGCTGGTCTCTGACAAAGGGAAAGAAAAAACTCAAGCATCAGGAATAAACAACTGCAAGTGTAACCTTATTAACCAAAATTTTGTATTTTATAATAGCAGCTTCCAGTACCTTCGTACATAAAACAAGGCCATTTTAGCTCTTGGATAAGAGCAGAAATTTGCTTCTGATGGCCCTTAGACCTCACAGTCACATTAAAATGGGGGTGGGTGTGATAGCATTCGCTGCTAACAAGCACCAGAAACAGATCTCAGCTAACTCACAGCCAAGTGAAGGAAAGGTAAAAAAGCAGGAGTGTGAGGGCAGGTGGAAAAGAGCAGTGATTAAGGCTCAGGACTACAAGCAGAGCTAAGAAAAAAGGCATTGCTGATTAGGATACCAGCACTGCCAGAATGATCTCCCAACATGTTGATCTCCACATTACTCTGCTCAAAATTTACACTCTGGAGAGGAGTGTACAATCAGCCCAGTTTAGGTCACATAGATGCCACCTACTAGGGTAGACTGAAGTACGTGATTGGTTGTTCAGAAACTGGGCTGAAACTGGATGGACCAAACCCACCTATGTCTACCATGTGGACCTCATCACATAAAAACAGATTGAGTTCATGTAATTGTCCCAACCAATAACCAGTCTAAAGAATTTAAATGTACCAATGGACTTTGACATTAGACTAGTGATTAGAGGGTAAGGGTATAGAGGTGGGAGGAGGTAGACTGAGTAAGGGTGGTCAAGTATGTGGTTACAGAAAGAAATCTAAATATGAGATGTGAGCATACAGTGCAAATATATGACATACTGTTAAAATATACATCTAAATCATTGAATTTTTAAAGCAATGTCACTGTAAAAATTAATTTATAAAAAATAATTTATGCAAAGGCGGTGAGGCCTTCATTCTCTTCAGCAAATAGAAAACTAGGAGGTCTTTCATCAGGTTGGATGTGAAGGACGACTAATAAATTATGTGAGCCAAGTGATACAGTACATACAATATATTTTGGTTGTTATAGGGGGAGAAAGAAAAGGTCAAAGTGGAAAATATTTTTCTTGGTTAATGTAAACCAGAATAGTACACTTCTGGCCAAATGTTTCTTCCACTGAAGATTTAGAAGACCTGATAACTGTTCCCTTCTGGCAACATGCCCAGAGTATATCATTTGAGGAGGGCTGCAGATGGTGTTTACAGAGAATGAGAATGTGCAATGAAGCTACATGGTGCAAGAACTTGGAGCAAGAACAAAAGACAAAAAAGCAGCCAGACTGATGACTTTCAGTTCTAGCATTATATATTGCCACTCTGATGAACTGCTGTTACAAAAAACAAAAAACAAAAACAAAAACAAAACAAAAACAAAAACAAAATTTCCCTTTAAAAGAAAAAGCTGAGATAAAAAATGAAGTGAGGCATTGCATAGAGCCGTCTACACAATACGATGACTGGCAGATTATTCCTCTTGGTAGGTAACCAGTCACTCTTACAGAATGAAATCCCACTGGTGGGCTTTAGCTCAGATTTCTTAGCAGCAATACAAATGGCAATTGAGTAGGCAGGCAGAGGTCCTTGGATAGACTTAGCATCCTCCCATCCCATTTATTTTTGTATTATTAAAAATTATTTTACTAATTAAATGTAATTTTCAAACATCCCAAGTAACCAAGTAGTATAAATATTGTTTCATTGCTTCTGAATTTCCACCCCATGATCTGCACCGAGGAGTGTTTAAAGCTACACTTTCTAGTCCTTCATTTATCTGCTAAACTATTGCCATAACTTTATGGTAGAATAACTCACATTCTAGAAAAATGACAAAATGGACTAAAGATGTACAAAAAGAGAACAGGAGGTATGGGAAAGTTCTGCCAATGACTATGGGAACATGAGAATGTTAAATGTATTCCCAGATATGAAGTTTTGCCAAAGCTCCCAAAGCTGAGCACACTGTTCATCAAATGTCCATTAATTCTAAAGAGACATGCTTGACCAGATACACAGGGCTAAGTGGGGAGCCCAAAGTACTTCTGCCATGCATGACCCTCAGCCCTCTTCAGTTTATGTAAAAGAGAAAGCAAGAGTAAAAGAGGGTTGCTAGTGTCCCCCCACTAATAGAAAGAAGCCCTCAGAGAAACTGACAGGTTTTCCTGTAATTGAAGAGCACAGGAATTGATGCTTGACTACCCTCAAAAATCAAAGGGTACGAAGCCATCTGGGGCTGCCTAAGACAATCTATGACAGCAAAAAGAGTGGCTGCATTGGGAACAATATAAGCTTCTAGTTCTTAGTTGTGGGGGAGGGTTTTCCCATGGAGGTCATTGAGCATCACTCAAGTAGCTGGGATTGGGTTTTTCTGGAAGAACCCTGCCCAAGAGGCCTGCAACAAAAGGTTGGGTGAGAGGTGCCACAAAAACAGGAGCTAGTATTCTACCAAACAGTGGATGATCTGAACCAGAGAATGGGTGATAAGTGGTCTCAATAATGGGGGTTCAAAAAATCCCATTTTGAGCCCATAAAGAAAAAAGAGGCAGTATTTGGACATTAGCACATTGAGAACAACAATATCAGATAACAAAAGGTTCCATTGTATTAGTATGCTGTGGCTGCCATATCTGAATGGTTAAAAAAATATTCTCTCATGGTTTTGGAGCCAGAAGTCTAAGCTCAAATGTTTGCCAAGACCATTGCAGCTTCTTCCAGCTTCAGGTACCTCTGGCAGTTTCTGGGCTTCTGGCTGCATGAGAGCAAAGTCAACCTTCTCTTCATGTGGATTTCATCTCTGTTTTTTCTTCTCTTTTTCAATGTCTTACATGTCTCATTAGAATCATTAGGCCCCTGTCATTGATTTAGAGCCCCACCTGGGTAAACCGGGATGATTTCATCTCAAGATTATTAATTATGTCTTAAAGACTTTTTATCTCCTTAATTAGGTCACATTCACAGGATCTGGAAGTGTGCATATATAACTTTGGTGTTGGTGGGGAGAGGAGAACTGTTCTTCAACCAACAGCACTAATCAAATAAATAATTGTTAATAAAAACTCATTATTATTTCCTTTTTAATATTCCTTCCTGTTTCTGCCCTCACCAGAAAATAGTGGAGGAAATAGAGAAAGAATGCAGTAAAATTAATGAATAAAATAAACCCTGTCTGTCCCTTTGTTGTTCCACACAGTTATAACCACACATGAAATGAGGAAAGTCAGGCATTTGCATTGGATGAATTTTTAATATTAGATTAGGACAAACATTTTCACAAACTTGAAAGCAGATTATATCTTTATATTTCAAAGTATATGGAAAATCTGTGGGATTTGCTCAAGCCTCAAGTTCCAGCCCTGGAAGAGCCAAAAGGGCAGGAGAAAGAATCTATAAAAAGATACTTTCAAGGCAATGGTAAAAAAAAAAAAAAAAAAAAAAAAACATGAAAATAAAAAGTTTGGTCTTACATACAACCTTTGGAGCCCGGCTATTAAATAATTTATATATAGTTGCTTAACTTTGTTCTTATGAGAGAAAGAATCTTTTAGCAATAGTTTTGAGGTGAAATTCCTTAGGTTATATCCAGGATGGATATAAAACCTCTGCAGTACCTGAAGAGATTTTAAAACTGAATTGCTGCTTCTTTCTTAATCATGACAGCTTGATTTAACACTTTCCTTCTCTTGCATCCTCCCACAAGCCTAAATGTTGAACTGTTGTAACCAGATCATAGGACCTCCTACACGCAGGGGAGGTGAGGTGACGCCCTTGATGCTGATAGCACTGCACACATGCAATTTCGTCAGCATATAAGGTTTGGGTCAGGTTGTAGCCTTTAGTCTGTGGGGTGGGTTCCTTGAGTCTTGATTATCCCACTCCCAGTCAAAATACTCCCTGGGCATGCATGTCACAGGGTACTCTCGGGCTTCTATGCCTCTCAGTGAGCCATGCTTATGTCCACCGGAGTACCTGCCCATCCCTGCTCAGGGGCACTCTCGGTGTGACCTGGGCCAGTTGGTCCCGGCCTGCCCCTGACTCCTTTCTTGCAGCCGAGGTCTTTAGGGCAGGCAGATCCTTCCGGACTCCGCTGCCTTGTGTTGGATGTCAAGCTGTCACCCTGGCACGGTTTGCAGCAGGCTGTACCTGTGCTGGCTGGAGAATTACTGTTTAAAATTTTACTACCTGCTGGAAAATACTGTGTGGTTACTGTCATAGGAACATAGGCTACTAACTATAGGAATGTAACATTCTAACAATAAGTATCCTGCTTCTGTACCCCTGCTTCCACGCCTGACAGTGGGTTGACAGGTAGCGAATAGAAGAAAAACAGACCTTTGTTCAAACACAGAGAATGGGATTTGGAGATTAAAATCCTGTATGTCTACATTTTGGGGCTGCCTAATTTGGGGTCTGCAAACCTCTGGCAGATCCAGCTGGCTGAATAAAGAGTGTGATTCCTATAACTCACTAAGTTCTGGTGTTCCATTTGCCTTTCAGGGGCTGGCGGCTGCAACATTTGGAGGCCAAAATGATGGTGTTAATGCAATCATCAAGGACTCAACTTGTAGGACACGCTCTTTGTTTCTAAACCTGATGAGATTCTGGAATCTCCGAGGCCTGGGCATCTAGGTAAATAGTAAGTTCCTAGATCTCTTGACCAGTCATTGGGGGTCCATGTAGAGACTGGATGCTATCATATATCTCAGACCATGGCCAGGTCATGGGACGCCATCTCCTGTCCCTGTTTTGGGGCTCTGTGTTTTTGTCTTTGATGTTGTCTATTTTGCGGCAGACATTTCTGGGTCCACCTATATCCCAATACTTGTTGTTGTCTGAGTCTGTTTTGTTCTCTTCTGCATATATGTCTGTTTTGTGCTTTCTGCACAAGTGATGGGTGAAAGCTCGACTTCACAGAAGATACCCATGGGTATCTCTGGTAACATTTCAAGAAGAGTTTGTAGAGGGAGCTGACTATGGCATTGAGTTTTCTCCTGTGGCAGACTAAGAACATTGTGTTCAGTCATGTGACTGCCTCTTGGTGTAAACTGGCCTCCAGAGAGCTTCTTTGATAGGGTTTCGTGAGGAATGTTTGGAAGATTGTCATGGGAGACCTGGGACATCCTGATCAGTTTTCAATGGTTTAAACTTGTTCAGAAACACCCTTCTTGGCTCTGTCATTGTGCATTCTATCAAGGGGTGTGAATTTTAGTTGTGGGAACTGTAAAACATGAAAAAATGGAATCTCTAAGAAATCCCAGTCTCTTAGTCTTCTAAACTCCACTGGAGGACAGTGACCTTCTCCCAGCGTATAATCCAGAACAACAGAGGCCAATAGCACTGCCTCATTTCCTCAGATGTGGGCAGTTTTCCCTTATGGTTTTCTGCTCCCACTCTGAGAGGGCACCAGCCTATACCACCACCTTGGCCATTCTCCCCGCCAGTCACCACCCTAGGGGCATCACACAGATGGGCCTTTTATGGTTTACATGCCTTTCTCAACTAGTGACTATGCAACTGGAAGACACAGAATGTGCCTTTCTCTGAGAAACCCCAGGCATCAACAGGACTCTTAGAAAGTGTCTTTCAGACTCACTGACCCACCTGGGATGATTGCCAACAGCTTTTAATTACCTCTTGACCTCAGAAGGACATGGAGGATGTGGACACATTCGGACTGAAACACAAAAGCTATGGGAGAAAGGAACTTTGTGGAAGCATGGGAACAGATTGAGGTGGAATTTCCAACTACCCACCCAGACTGGGGACACAAATCTCAGGCAAGAAAAATGGCATTAGATGGTACCACCAATTTTAATTGGGGGAATTGGGATGGCTGCTTGTCAGCCAGCAAACTTTTCTAAGATAACTGAAGTTATACAGGGAGGGACCACAGAAATTTGCTGGAGCATTTCTTGAATGAGGTGTACCGGGTATAAACTCCCATTGATCCTGTGGCCCCTGAGATCTGGCAGACAATTAATATAGATTTTGCTACTCAGGAAGCCCCTGATATCCAGCATAAATTACAAAACTTAGAAGGTTTTGCAGAGATGAATCTGTCCCAACTTTTTGAGATGGCCCAGAAGGTGTTCAACAACAGGGAGGCACCAGATGACCACAAACATATGGCTAAAATCCAAAGCTACTGTCATCAACCCCACCAATCTGTTGCCAGACCCAGACCAGAGACCCCCATTAATGACTGCACAAACTTCACTGTTGCTGTGTGTTCCTCGCAGCCAGACCTCAAAGATTCCCCTTTGACTGAGGCCAGTGTAGTACTGTTCATGGATGGGAGCAACTTCATGCTAGAAGGAAGGATGTATGTTGGGGTAGGGGACATAACTCTAATTCATACCATCTGCTCACAAGATCTTCCCCATAAGACTACTGCTCAAAAGGCAGAACTCATTGCCCTCACTGAGGCACTGAGATGGAGAAAAGATAAGACAGTCACAGAACATACGGACAGCCGATATGCCTTTGCCACTGCACATACACATGGAGCGATCTACAAGGAAAGAGGGCCTCTGACTTCAGCTGGGAAAGACAATAAGAACAAGGAAGAGATCTTAGTCTTACTTGAAGCCATATAGATGCCTTAGGCTTTTGCTATTGTTCTTTGTAATGGGCATCAAAAAGGGAATATTCCTAAGGCTGAGGGAAACCTACCGGCCAATGCAGAGCCAATAAAAGCAGTCGCAAGGCCAGTGGGGCTCCCACCGCATCTACTGACTGTTATCCCTTACCCAGAACTGCCTCCAACTCCTACCTATATGACAGAAGAGAACATATGTTTTCAAGATAAGGTAACTACTAGGAACAAGCAGGAGTGGTAGATGACCCCAGATGGAAAAATCAGACCCTCACAGGCCCTTGGAAAGACTCTCCTCAACCAACTAAACCTGACCAGAATCCTAGCATGAACTAAAATACTCCAGAAGGGAGAAGAACATCAGAGAAGTTTGCTTCATGATGCCCAGCTTCTTCCCAGTTAAACCAAAGAAGGGGAAGATAGAACCTAGGCAATGGGAAGGAGGAACTTATCCAAGGGACCACTGGGAAGTTGATTTTAACAAGGTAACCCTTATTGTGGAGGACTACAAATATTTACTTGTTTTTACAGACACTTTTTCAGCTTGGATAAAAGCCTTTCCCAGCAGGAAAGAGAACTGCCTTAATAGTTACTAAGAAATTACTGTAAGAAATCTTCCCTCTATTTGGTCTCCCTGGAACTTTAGGGTCAAATGACGGGCCAGCCTTCATAGCAAAGTTATCACAGCAATTGGCTAGCTACCTAAATTTGCAGTGGAAACTCCATTGCACCTCCAGGCCCCACAATTGTGCCAGGTAGAATGAATAAATTAAACCCTAAAAGAGACATTAGTCAAGTTAGGATTAGAAACTGTTGGGACCTGGGACTAGAACATGGACTGTCCCATCAGTATCAGATAGATAAGGAATATAATTATTTCTTTTAGACTTTTAGGAGTACAGAACAGAGGCTATGTGCAAATTCTGCATAAATAATCAAAGATTTGATTTCTGCTAAGGACAGTGAAGAATGTGTTAGCTAGAGAATTATTGTTTAAAAGTTAACAACCTGCGGAAATTACTGCTTGGCTACCATCATAGGAACATAAGCTATTAACCCTAGCAATGTAACATTCTAACAATAAGCATGTTTCTTATGTACTCCTGCTTGCACACCTGACCAGTGGGTTAACATAGAGTGAATAGAAGAAAAACAGACTTTTGTGTTCAGACAGAAGAATAAGATTTGTGGCTTAAAAGCCCTGTACCTCTACATGTTGGGTCTTTTTAATTTGGGGTCTGTGTACCCCTGGCAGACACAGCTGGCTGAATAAAGTTTGTCAGTCCTCTAGCTCACTGAGTTCTGGTGTTCCATGTGTCTTTCGAGGGCTGGCAGCCACAACATACCTATCTGTCCACCGCACCGACTAGAACCAAACACAGGCCTCAGCTGGTCACTTCCAACAGCTGTACCGTTGCTGGGACCCTCATAATGGGATGTTCTAGTACAGTACTGAGTAGCTGTTCTTAAACTGTGACACCCCTACCAACATTCGACACCAGTTGTCTCCACAGAGGAAGGGGCTCCTGTGTAACCGGAGAGATGACAGCTAGAGACGTAAAATTTCTCTTTAGATCTAAAGCTTCAAAGACATATATGTTACTGTTGGTTCCTTAGCACCATTTGCAAACTTTTCTTTGCTCTCTTGGATTTAGGGCAAATGTGTGCATGTTGCACACACTGTAGTATTAATTAATATTTACAGACTTTGTTGTGCGGTTGGTTAACCTGTTTCAGGACATGCTCTTGTTATGACTGTATAAAGTTTTTGATATTCATTCATAAGCTGAGTGTGTAGGTGTATTTCCAAGCATTATATTAGCCTATGTTCTAAAACTGTCATCTAGTGTGGTAGCGACTAGCTACATAAGGCTACTGAGCTCTTCAGGTGTGTCTTGTCTTAATTGAGTTCTGGACTAAGTATAAAATGGCAATATTTGGAGAATCTGTATAAAAAAAACAATATAAAATAACAGTAATTTCTTCATAATGATAACATGTTGAAATGGCTATCTTTTGGATACACTGGGTTATATAAGCTGTGTCAATAATTTTGCCTGTTTGATTTTTTAGGAGGGTTACTAGACAATTTTAATTCTACCTGTAGTCTGAATTATATTTCTTTTGGACAGTGTTGTTCTATAAGAGATCAGCAAACAATGGCCGGCAGCTGAATCCAACTTGCTTATATTTAAGAAAAAGATTTATTGGAGCAAAGCCACAGCCATGAATTTATGTATTTTCAGTGGTTGATGTTTCTTCTATAAGAGCAGTAGAGCTTGGTGGCCTTACAGAGAGTCAATGACCTGAAAATTATAAGGGATGTACTATGTGGCCTTTTACAGCAAGTTTTTCTACCTCCTCATCTAGAACAATGTATGATATCAATGCAGCGAGTAGGCAAGATAATTAAAATGTTAATTAAGCTATAATCATAGGCTGCAGAAGGCTGATCAGCCTTGCAGCCAGGCCAAGAGGACAACTATCCTTGCCCTTTCTCACTGTATGTTTATATCAAAGGAAATGGGAAGTAAAGAATGATATATAAACTGAATTTCCTGAACACTGAGGTCCCTCTCAAAGCCTTTACTGTCTCACATTTACTCTCTGTCTCTGAGATGAGATGACACTTTTTGTGGAGTGTTACTCCTTTTCAAATAAACTTTTTTTTTACTCTGTTTTTGTGTGTGTGTGTCAAATCTTTCTACATTCTGCACCCAAGGACCTTCTTCTATAGGTGTAAAGCCTGGTCTCCCCTTCACTTGGAGAAATTTACCATGTTGTGCATCAGTCCCTTTTTGGTCCATGTGTACTGTTTTGCTTGTCACATGGTAGGATAATTTGAAGATAGGCAGTGTGACACCTGTGGCCTTTCTCCTTCCTCTTTCCCCCAAGATTGCTTTAGATATTTATCAGTCTGTTAGTTTTTTGTTTCTTTAAAGAATGATGTTAAGATTTTGATCGGGATCTCATTAAATCTGTATGTTGCCAACTAACTGTAGATGTTTTATAATTACTGTAAAACTGAATGAGGAGAAAACTCATTCAAGGGGTGATGGGGGCCTAGTGAAGGCACTCTTGCATGGTACCACAAATTTTGTGCAAGTTATGCAACCCTAAAGATTTATGCTACTGTACATTTTATGTAATATAACTCAGGTATTACTGAGGGTGCAGAATGCAGTAGACCCAGGAGCCATACTGCCTGGTGACCAATCAGTCTGATGTTTATCTTGTTTATCATTTTGGCTATTTCACAAACATAATAGTAGTTAGATTTTTAGAAATACAGATTCTCACTAATAAAATGCTCCAGTATGCTTACTAAGGTCAGTGAGGTTGGTCATAGGTCACATCATAGAAGGACATAATTTCTGTTTACATCTATCCCTATCAACCGGCCAAGTCTATAAATCCTCTCAATTGTCTGTGAGTCTTTACCACTGCCAAGCCTTCTTGTATATCAGGAGTCAGGTTTATCTGGCTTGGATTAGTTAAATTCAAGATATTTGACTGAAGACCTTCGTGAGAGAAACTTTATATCGCCTCTCTGTAGAAAATTAGATGTGAGGTACCTCCAGATTAGGGGATGTGGGCTCGCTCAAGGTGACGGGATTTGGTGTCCCTCGAGGCTGATGGGGAGGCTCATGGGGTTCGGAGCCTTTCAGGGTTAAAGGCTCTGGCGCTGTTAGGATGGAATTTGAACACCTTGGACTCGGCGTTTAGGAGGGTTTCTCACGGCAAAGCCCCTCACGCTGCCGTTTTCCTGTCAGTCTCCTAGCGGATCTGGGAACCACCCAACACAGTGTGGGGCAGACGTGGCATCCAAACCCTTGAGCCCTTGCGGGGCTCAGAAGTCAGAAACCATGTACCCGCCAGTATACCCAGTTCCCCAACAGCAGCTGATCAGTGCTGCGATGCCAGGGACAATTGCGCTAGGGGTGAAGACGCTAGGGGGCAGGGCGTGGGGCAGAGCCGGCCTGATGTTCAGGGCAGTCCCCAGGCCGGGGCTGGGGGCATGGTCTGCGGGCGGGTCCCCACGTGTCCCGCGGTAAGCCCCGCACCACCTGGCGGGATCAGCTGCTCCGGGTCCTGTGACTGTGCGTCACGACGCCTTCCGCGACCTCAGATGGCCTCACGGGCACAGTGAATTGATCTCGAGGGCGGCTCGGTGAAGGGCACGCGCAGCAGGGAGGTTCTGGTGCCCATACCCAAGCACAGCCTGGGGCGGGGAGCTCCCGGCGGACGTTTAGGATGGACGGTGCCTTCTGGCTTGATTCCCTGTTCAACCGGACTTCCGTTAGCCTCTCAAATTTGGTCCTCGTCCCAGGTTTGCCTGCCTTATAAGTCCGCTTTCAGCAAGAACTTTCAAAGCGGTTGGTGTGTGGTGAAAGCCACATTCCTTTCTGGGGAAAACTGGGTCATTCCGTAAATTCTGGTGCTACAGTGCGTAGACAGAGAAAGAATTCCATGTGTGTCCAAGGTACCAACACAAGGAGTGAAATATGTGTTTAGAAAAACCTTTAGGAGAACTAAAAGGTCAAAGAGTTATAGGGATATGTAACTCAGATGGGTCTAAAGTCTTCAGAAGTTAAGAAGTCATAGTTAAAACAAACACAAATGAAAACCTGAAAATCATCCATCAAGGGTATTGCCTAAAAATAAGACGTCCCATACAAAGACGAGGGTTCTGGAGAGGGGGCATCAAGTTAACACCTCCTGGGTTTCACAAGAGAAAATGGAGAGAGTGTTTCCGGCCTAAACCTAGTTTTGGTCACAGGAAAATAACTTAACTTTCGCGTGTTGGAAAGAAGCGGCTAACTGCAGATGCTTTATAATGACTGTGAAACTGAATGAGGAGAAAACTCACTGGAGTGGAGATGGCGGCCTGGTGAGGGCGCTGTCCCACAGTACCACCCTACACCAGTTTCACACCCCACAGAAGACTCCTCTGTGGGAAAGAAAGGCCAATGATAGGCCCCAACATGAAAGACCGACACTGTATTTCCCGCAAGGAACTGACTCCCAGGAACCCAGCCTACGACAAACCTGAACTCACTCTGAACCACGCTGAACTCATTCATTTCTCGAATGGATTTGTGTCCTTTTTTCTCTAAAACATTAGTCTTCATCTGTGGGACTTGCCTATGACTTTTGCTATACCCTGCTTGTCTCAGGTTGCAGGTATTTGCCGTTCGTTCCGGAATAAAGCCATGGTTTGCTGGTAAAATCATTGTTTTATTTTTTACTGCAAAGAAAATTTTATTTAACATATCACAAACCATGACCTTTTATCATTAATTATTACTTAAATGGTGCCTTGTGTCATTATAGGTGACATGACCCATTTATGTCTTCTGACTTCTTATGATTTACATATGCACATCCATCAGTGAAGGCTTGACACAGAGCTGCAGTCTTGCATAGTATGTGATGTTTTGCTGATGGATTGTAGAAGAGGTGTGTTTTTAATCACTTTTTACTTTCCGTTAGGTTATGAAAAAGAATCAGTAATTCATATATTGTTAAGTCTCTAAATGAGACTTTCAAATGCCCTGGTAGAAATGGTTACAGACAGTAAGATTTCCAGAAACAACTTCAATGTCCACATCCTGCTTTAATTTCTGTAGCATTTTGTTCCCAGTTGTTTTCCTTTGCATGGACAATGGGCCCAGATGACAGGGAAGTTTTGCCTCACATCCTGGATGTTCTAGATTTTCTGCAGGGGAACTGTGGATTTCATGGTGTAGTTCTTCTGTTTTCTTCAACTTTCCATTATAAATTTACTTGGTGACTGTGTGATCTCCGATTCTCTTCATTGCATCTAATAGTTCTCCTAATCCTCACAGCTATTACTTGTATTTGACAGGTTCATTGCTCTTTTTCACATAAAATGAATTATCTATTGTAAGTTCTTTACCAGAAGCTTTACTGAATCCTTTAGTCCACCTGAACTTGAAGGAATTGAGCTGTGGTATACAGTACTTGTGCACTTGGGTTCACAGAATCTAAACACTCTTCATTGGCTGAGGCACATGGACCCTGAACAAAAATAACACTTTTTAAAGTGCATGTTGAACCCACCCGAGGTTTCAATCTTCCCAAAGATGGAGCTTGAAAGGAAGTGACGTGGACTTGTCACAGCAGTTTTATTAGTGAGATCAATGTTATTTGATGGCATACACCAGAATGCAGAGGAGACCTATCCGGGCTGCTTGAGCAAACATACAATACCCACAGAGTCTTTTGAGCTGGCTATTCCCTGACTGACCATAATGTTTGAGAGTAGGTTCCTAGCCTTGTTCAAAGCTTCTTCTCTCTTTGTGTTTGAAGCTCTCCAGACTCTATGAGAAAACTACTTTAAAGCTTCCTGCCTTTCTGATAAAAGGCCCGTTTTGCGTGAAATTATTTGGTTTGACTTCTGCCTGACTTGGTATCAGGTAGTTTTATTGGAACTCTTCTAGAATTTGGCCCAGTTTTTTCGGGGGCCACACTGCCTCCACTGAAACTAAAATGCCCAACAATTGACCCTGGAAGAGAAAAGCCAATATAGAAATGTAATAACTGTTGGTTCAATAAAAGTAGACAATTGTGGATTGCATCAAACAGCAAACCAGTCTCACGAGAATTTCTGAAATGCTGCTCCTTACTGTGTAGATTCATTAAACATTTTGGCCACTGACACAATGGAAGCATCTGTGAACCTCTAATTGGTGCAATGAGATGACAACATGGCTGCAAAGTGCCTGCCTCACTTTTTTCGCTTGTCCCTAGGACAATCCAGGAACCATAATGGCACTGCTCCTGCACATTTTAGATCACATGTTATACCATCTGAAGTTTAATGAAGAGATTTCATACAGATTTATCCACACCTTAACTCTGGCTCATGGATATAAAATGTTTAATTAATGATATGTATGCTTTTTCATTGGACTGAGAAAGCTACTTCTTTTTACTTAAAAAGTCTTCTTAGAGAAGACTGACCCCTTTGAGGGAGCTCCTGTGAAACTTCACACTGACAGAGGAAATTATTTTACTGGTCAGGTGCTTCGACACGGTTGTGCAATTTGGCCAGTTCTGCAACATTTTCACTGTGCCTACCACACTCAATCCTCAGGTTCCATTGAACGAACTAATGACCCCAGTAAAAGTCAACTAGCAAAATTTGTATAATTCTTTATATAACTTGGCTGAAAGCATTATAAACCTCAGGTCTACAACTTTTGAAACTTGTAAGCTTTCACCTTTCAAGACCCTTACAGAACATCCCATGCATTTGGTTGTTGCTTCGTTGGATCCACAGTTCATTAATTTTAAAGCCTTAAAACCTTCTACTGAATGCCATCATGCTCCACTAGAACAATCTTTTCACAGTGCAATTCAAGGAAGGGAAAAACTGAAAAATCCAAATCTACCCACCTGGAGATTTGGTTTATTAGAAAGGGCACCTTAACAACAAAAAACATTCCTGCCAGTCTCACTTGAAAGGCCTTTACCAGACACTTTTTGCATGCCCCTATGCTAAGATCCAGCTGACAGATCCTTGGATACACTTGTAAATTCTAAGGAAGATATAAAAACTGGACAGAAAGTTCACCTAATCTGATGACCTAAAACTAAAGTCAAAAGAATATCAAAGCAAGTGACCATGGGAGGAGACAGTTTTTCTCAAAAGATCATTGGGTAAGGGCTATACAAATCTTTTTCATATTTACCATTCATTTTTATTTTATTTTTCTCTTTTAGAAAGATTGTGCCCTCATTTATGTTTTCTAATCTGCTGAAAAAGGGGGACTTTTCTTAACATTGAATATGTCATTAAGAACTTCAAGGTAATAATGGTCTTTGTTTCATTGTCTATAGGTTTGAGCTCCTGGTTTAAATTCATCACGTAGACTAGATTGTTATGTTGTTTTAATTTCACTGAATTCTTATTTTTTAGCTATGCACCTGTTGCCTGTTAACCACAAACATGAGCTGTTGCCCTGCTTGCACTTTCCTTCTGATGAGCGAGATGGATCCAAGAAGAGGTCCTTTCTGACTTTGGAAAAGAAGAGGCTACCAGAAATCAAATTTGGGAATGTTGTCTGGCAATGCTTTCATATTAAGATTATCGAGCAAAGTGGGAAAGAATAATGACTAACTGGAACTTTCAGCAAACATAATTAGCTGGAGGGTCAATGGGAGGATCTAGGGTTTATGGGAGACCTCACAGGCTACAGAATCACAAGAACCCTACACAAGAAGACCCTGCAGGAGGAACTCCATGTCATAATAAAGCTCTGTGGTTATAACTGCCTCTTTCATCACTTTCCTTTCCCTTCTCTACGTACCTCTCCTGGTCATCACACAGGCCACAGTGTGTATGTTGCTTGCCATGTCTGCATATTCTGGAGTGAGACACTTTCTTTTTCCCCGATATATATTTTTGATAGCAAAACACCTAGTCCATACTATTTTTCAGTTGTTGTGGATAAGTTACTTATGGGAAGATTACCTAGTCCATACTATTTTTCAGTTGTTGTGGATAAGTTACTTATGGGAAGATTGGGCTGTGTGTAGACCATCCACCAGTTTCATACAAATTATTCTGCCCTAAATATTTCTGCTACTGTATAATTTATGTAATACAACTCAGGTATTATTGAGGGACCAGGATGCAGTAGACTCAGGAGCAATATTTCCTGGTGATCAATCAGCCTGACGTTCAACTTGCTTATCACTTTGTCCATGTGACAAATATATTAGTGGTTAGATTTTTAGAAACACAAATCCTTATTAACTAAAAGGCTCTAGTATGCTTACTAAGGGCAGTGAGGTTGGTCATAGGTCACAGCATGGAATGACAAACAGATGAACATGATTTCTGTTGACATCTATCCTTATACCCCAGTCAATTCTATAAATTCTCTCTCTTGTCTGTGAGTCATTGACATGGTGAAGCCTTCTTGTACATCAGGAGTCAGGTTTCTCTGGCTTGGGTTAGCTTAAATACAAAGGCCTTCTTGAGAGAAACTTGATATCACCTCTCTGTTGGAAATTTCAAGTCAGAACTCTATTTTTGTCAGAAGTCTCCTCCCTGGGCCCAGCATAGAGGATGTGATTCACTTTGTGCATTGAAGAATTTTTTTTCTTTCAACATTAGACATCTCTCAAATATGTAGTCAAAGTGAGTGAGTAGAGGCTGGGAAAACAGTCCAGAAATATTTCTGTTTAGTCTTAGAATCAGGATTCTCTAATATATAAGTATTGTTCTTGGAATTCAGCACTCGAGAGTACATGAAAAATGTATCCTCCGAATCCAGACCTGTGAACCAACAAACACCCAAGGACACAGTAGTCAGCAGTGTGTATGGATTTGGGGTCATCAGATGAATGCCCTCAGCTGCTATTTCATTACCCTGAAGTTCTAATCAAATCTATTTTCTCTTGCACCCGCTCTCTGTGTGGGTAAAATGTTGGTATTATAAGGTGAGAATCAGAATAAAAGAAGTTGGTCTTTCAAAACAGTCTCTACCAGAGGCTGAGTTCCTCCTTTTGCCTGATCTCTGAGAAAGTACCATATCGGGTTAGGGAATTTTGCTCTTATTTACCCGGTCTACTCATCTACTAACATAGGGCTATGTTTACAGTCAGTCTGGTCATTATTCTCCTATAGCTAAGGAACCATTTTTCTGTGGCATCTTTGAAGATTTTTTGTTTCTAATTTTGTTTTCAACGATTTGATCATGGTATTTGTAGGATTTTTGCTTTCTTTAATTTAGTTCTTTTTTTCTGTGCATATGTGTATTGCCAGGGTACTTATTTAATCTTTATTCCTTGAAAAAAAATTCAGCATCCTGACTTTGAATATCTCTGGTGGCTTCTTTTTTATGTTCTTTTTCAGTTCTAAAATTTGCAGATGTTTTTCTGTCTACTGATTCTTTAATAAGGTTTTAGTCTCTACAGTTATTTTAGTAATGTTCATGATTATTTGTTGAAGAACTTGGATTACAGCTGCTCTAAAGGCTTCATCAGATATTTACATGTGTTACCTCTTCCATTAACATGTATTGTATTTTATTTCCCACAGAATGAGATTTTTAATGATCCTTCTAAGCTAATTTGGGGATTATCTTGAGATTTTGGTGTCTAACACTGTGGACCATAAGTAAAGTCTGAAAAACGTTGACATTTTTGTCTGAACATCAAACTCACCTAGATAGATTTGGCACCAGTTTGTTCTAGGCAAGTTTGTGGACCTGTGGTTTCAGGGTCAGTTTAGTTTCGAAGCATTTACTCTGGTACTCAGTTCTCTTTTCTGAATGTGCCATGCAGTGGGCATTCTAAACGTAAATTCGACCTTTTTAATTCTCAGCGATTTGGTATTTATAGGTAGCAGAGGGGTGAGGCCACTTCGCACACAATCATATAGGTTTGCTTTCCCCAACATCTTTCTTTCTACAACCACACTGTCATTTTATAGTTTCTGAGTGCTTTCCTGTTGGATCATCAGGCAGAAAGTTGGAACTAGATACCCAGAACTGCTATACAGTTCTAATGATTGCACCCACATCCAAGTGAAAGGTGACAGAATAGAAAATGCTGTTTTTTCACCTCACCTATGGGCGTTGTAACTTTTTCCAAATGTTGAGAAAATTTTCCTCATTCAGAATTTTATTTTATATGGAAATTTTGTTCTATTGTTTCACAATTACTTGAGATTACTTCAATTTTGGGATATGAGAGAAAACAAAAAAAGAAAAATAAATGAGAGATAGTTTTTGTTTTCCCTAAGCATTCAGAATTTACCTTTCCACTATTCAGGCAGACCTAAGGGCCTTTTTTTAAGCATTAGTTTGTTACTTTTCTGTTACTCATGAGCAGAAGCCTCATCTGTTGATAAAAGTTGTGCTCTCTATCTCCATGTGTTCTTCTTTTATTCTGCTGGATGGCAAGAATGATAAGGTCACATCTATATTTCTACCAGGACATCATGATGTAAGGTTTTTGGGTTTTTTTTTGATTGTTTTATTTTATTTATTTATTTTTTTTTTGTTTGTTTGTTTGATTTTGGTGGTGTTGATTAACCATGAGAAATGTTATAACTTTCCCACATGGAAGAGCAGGATTGCCTCTCCTTAGCTATAAAATAAGGTCACCCCCATTTTGAGAATTCTCCCCTAAAACAAACCATTGCATGTGAACACACCATAGAGTAACTCTGTGTTACTCAGTTTAGATTAGGGTACCCGATGCAGACATAAAATATGGCTACTGCTTTTGTTATGAGTGCTTCAACTTTTGTCTCTTGCCCAGAACTCATGCCTTCTTCCAGCACTTGTGAAAGAGTAACATGAAAGTTCCTAGTTTTCAAGCATGATAATTTCTCATGCTATACAAAGGCATAGTACATGTGATAGAAAGAACATGGGTCCTCAGAAAAGGTAGAAAATAGAAGAACACTTTCTGGGAACTTGAGGCAATTTTGCTTACCCAAGTGGTGGACAAGAGAGAGTAAGGATCCTGCACTATTAAAACTGAATACTTCTTCCCAAATTATGTGTTAGTTGTTATGAACTGCTCTCCAGGTGGCAGGAAAAAAGATGATATGACAACTCATAACTGATAGGGAATATGGCTTTAGCTTATGAGTTGAGGAGTGCCCAGAGCTAAAATAAGTGGTATTGACATTGCAAATATGAAGATAAAGAAGTTCAACCGTACCTAAGAAGGAGACCCTGATAACTTCCTGTACTCCAGAAATTGGAGAGTGTATCTAACTCGGTTGTTAAATTTAAGGCCACAGTGGATGGCCCCAGCATCAACTCAGTTTTGCCTGAAGGGGTGACAACTACTCTCCAAAGAGAAACTTTATCTTTTATTCCCTACCCAAAGCAAAGCTGGCAGGGTAATAAAACCCCCAATCTATACAGATGTTTCTAGCTACATAGATGTAATTCACTTGATGGCTCCGCTAAGACATAACTCAACAGTGTGTACTGTTCTGTATGGCTACTCATTATCACTACCTGTTACACACACGCACAGCAGACTCATTGGAAAGACAAGGGGGCAGAACTCAGTTCATGGGCTATTTGTTTTTATAATCCTAGCCCATCTTAAGCTATTGTCAGTAGTGTTCGTCATGAAAAGTTACATGTTATAATTCAGACATTTTTTGGGGGGCATTAATTCTAAAAACAAACATCAGCAGAAGACTGACCTATCTGGATCCTTTTGAAGATTCCTGCCATAAGACCAACTTTCTGATGGGAAAGCTATTGTCTGGATGCTGGTGCAGCCTACCTGAACCCCACATTGTCATTTTTTTGACATTTCAGCCATCATCAGAGTTCAGGCACACAAACATACACACTCTATATGGTTTACATAGAAATTATCATTAAATGGCAGAGTTGTGACTTCCAAAGAAAGTTGCTTCATTTGACCCTCATTCATAAGGATTATCTCATATGGGATGCCACCACTGCTTACCCTGACCCATTTTTTTCCTCTCAAAACAATCTAAGGTTCCTCATCACAGGCGACCTTTTTTTTCATGCAACAGTGTTGCTCTTCCCAGCTGATTAAGTTGATTCCAGTAACACAATGCTATACAACACCTTTCGATCTCTCTGCATTAATTTTTCAGGTTTTTACATTCTGATAATGTTGCACCTTTTTATTTTAAAGCAATCTAAGAAAATCCAAGTATTTCATGGATGTTCCATATTCCCTAACATCTGCAAATATTTGATATTTTTGCCCATTGTGTGTATTTTTAACTCTCCCATCACCACCTGTATTCAGGTCACACATTTTTTGTAAGATAATTTGACTACTAAATGTAACTGTCCCAAATGAGGGCCTTTAGCCTTTTAGCTACTTCCTGGGTGTGGACTGGAAAGAGAATTGTTCAAGTGACTTACAGACCGGTTTTGAAAAAAATGTGATCCAATTTGAACTTTCTGATGAAGACTGAGTCACAGCAGTCAATTAATTGATACAATAAAGGTATAGATATGGAGATGAGAATCATTAATGGAAGGTGGAAACAGAGGCAGACATGAAGACACAACTAAAGTGATGGAAGAGAATGATGTTGACCTCTGAATATGAGTTAAGAAAAAATAATTAACATGCTCTGTCTCCTAGGCCTAGCATCAATGACAGACTCAAGCAAGAACCACAGCTGACAATCCATCCCATTGTTTAAGAACTGAAGGATTAAGTTGAATAGTGAAAACCAATAATAACTTGAACACTGTGGAAAGTTTATTGTTTTTGAAAGGGAAAGATTCTAATTAGAGTAAGTCAATACTCATTCATTGCTCATTTAATAAATACTAAAATACATTATATGTTAGGCACTGTGTTAAAGGTGTGCTGAGGTCCAAGGTAGACAAGGAAAAGTAGGCAGAAAATATCTATAAGAGGTTATATATTTGGGTTAAGTGGTGATACAAATAAAGCAAAGTGAGGGCCTGCCTTTCATTGCTGGGAAAGAGGGCAAAGTTTTGAGGTGGCGGTATACATGCCTAAAAATAGTTCGAGTGTACCTCTAGACAAATAGTGAAACAGAAAGACATGGAACTGGGAAGATAAAGAGGTTCGTTATTCAGGGGAGTTTTTAGTGATGCTGATGTTCTGAGCTCAGAATCTAAAAGGCATTCAATGCCAGAAGAAGGAATCAAGTCTCTCTGGATGGAACACAAAGCAAGATGAAAACCTGCATTAGAAAATGAAAAGTCCACTCGCAAAGAGAGAAAATAAAAGACACAGATTAATTTAAATACTTTGAGGACAGTGGAATAAAAAGAGATATCTGAGATATTTGTAAAATTTCACCATGTGCTAACAGTATTGAAACTTCCATGACAAGAGCATGGGATCTTTACTGATTCAGTGAGGGCATCATGGTGATCATGATTACTGAGCTAGTGAGACTGTGCTATACTTTTAAGTGTGAATGCATTTTTAATGAAGACAGTTTCTGTCAACTAAAATCCAAGGGCTTAAATTTTAAAATCACAGCAAAAATTTAATTGAGATAATGCTGAAGTAAATATTGCATGGGTGTCGCTTCTAGATCTGATTTGTATCTATCCCTCTCTTATCTTCCCAATTTAGATCTTCATTTGATTCATCTGGGAGTGTATCAGATATTTCTTAACTTCCATTTCTTCATTTGCCTTTACTCCCTTGATTTCTATCCTGTTTAAAAAGTTAATTAGACATAATTTACTTAGAAATTGTGGTAAATATTCCTAATGCCCAAAATGTTCAAATGTTAAACAACTGTCAATAGCCTACCATGAAATAAAGCATCATTTTACTTTTAACTCGTTCAAAATAAAGGACAATCAACCCATCATGTGAACATGTAAGTTTACTGTTCATATAAAATGATTGCATGAATTTTGCTGATGTTTGCCAACATAACTTAAACTTTGTTATTTTGCACAGTCCTCAAGTCCACTGGTGCATCACTTGTAATTAGGGTGATATTTGCCTAATGAAGGTGGTTGACGAGTTGACCTTAACAGAGTGGCAGCAGATGTATCAGTCGTCACTGGCCTGAGGAACCATAGGTTTCCTTCTGGTTGCAAGTTGAAAAAAGTCATGGACTGATAAAGCAGGATGTCTAGTTTGAAACGTAGAAGGCTCCATCATTGCAAAATAACTTCTCTGTAAGGGAGATATATTATACTGAGAAGTAAAAGCTGTGCTTATAATAAAATTCATGATGGTGCTGTTTGCTTGATTGGGACTGCCATATGAACGCATATGGAAATAGGTAAACAGATTCAAGAGGGCATGTTGCTTCATCACACTTTGTTCTGATGGGCTACCTAAAGCTGATCATGGTGCAGACAATTCACTTTAGATGGAGCAGTTGTATTAGCGATTCTCTGGCTAGTAGCAGGCTTGCTGATTGGTGGCATATTTAAACTTGTGGACATTTAAAATATGCTTTCTGCACGTGTGTCAGCAAGAAAACCAGAATTATGATTACATACATGGTTCCCTGTTCCAGAGTGCTTCCTGTTGAAATTTTAAGCTATCAAAGTTGCTGGAGAAGCATTTTTGATCCCAGCTCTTCTTTTCATTCTGAGTAAAAGTTGGGGAAAGACTTGTTTATAATTTGGATTTTGATAGAAGTGTAACTAAAACCAGAATAGAAAGTTATTTGTTGACATAAGCCTATAAGAAACCTGAAGTTTTATTCATATATCAAGTTTGTCATGCAAAGTTAATGTCATCAACACATGCACATTGTTAATTATTGTCAAAAATGACTTATTGAGAATAAAAATTAAATAGCATGTCCCTCAGTAAAACTGGTGCCTGAATTTAAAGTAACACTGCATGCACCTTTTAAAGTGGTTTCAATAACTTTACTTAAGAGTTCACTTAAGCACAATATTTTTTATAATCCAGAATGCCCAAACCATTCTCAATTTTGTAAAAAAAAAATTAACTTTACAAGTTTCATATACTGTTATGAATTATATATATTTTATTATATACATATATGTATGTGTATGTATGTGTGTGTGTGTGAGTGTGTGTATGCCCTTATATATTACCCTATTAGAAGTTGTAACTAAATTTTGTACTACCTTGCTTAAAACAGAGACTTTTTTTACTTCTGCCAGAAAGTCAGCTGGAGAAGTAGATCTTTGAAAACTCTGTTGCACTTTATAAATCCATGTAGGGTAAGCTGTCAAACTAAACTTTTCATACTTGCAGTTTCAAATATTCTTTAAAAAGACCTTTCTTTCCAAGACTTCTTTCTTGAAGAGTTCTTAATGAATCACTACAGAAGTTCCATTCTCATCCCACCAAATAGACTTAAATTGATTGTTCTCAACTATTTTCCAGAGTATTCTTAGAAAGGTCATAGATCAAAAATCATCTCCATCTGATTCAGAGACACAAAATGTGTGATGTAGACTTCTTGTAAAACACTGTGAAGACAAAATTGGAAAGCATTTTCTTAGATCACAGACCCCTGTCTGAGTTCACGGGCAATGTGTGATCACACAACAGAGATCCAATGGAGGTTGCTGAACTAGTCGATTCATCTTTAGGAGAATCTTCTTGAATTACCGAAGAAACATGTGCCATCTCAAATAAATCTTCATTCAGCGGCTTTCCTCACCTACCTAGTTTTGAATACTGCAGCCCCAAATGGTGCCTTGGCAGGCCTATACTGATAAACTCCTCAGGTCACCAGTGTTTCTCAACCTGAGTAGCTTTGACATCACAATATTACATCTCCAAGCAACTAAAATTAACATGCATTAAGTGTTTCCTTCTGCCTCTCTACATTTTATTAAGTTAATATAAAATTGGGATAGTTGTTCACATAATATAATCTGAAAAATCTTATTACATAGAACTTTCTATGTAAATAAATTTTGGAGGTCAATGGTGTTAAAGCAATTTTCTGCCTTTTACAAACACACACTCTTTCTCTGATTTATGACTAAAGTATAAGGCCTGATAAATGGACAATGCACAAAGTAAAATTTTAAAAACTAGCAAGTTTTTAAACTTTTAGAACTTGAAATTGAAATCTCTGTAAAGCCTGTGTGGTTGGGAGGGAAAGGATGTACTATCATTTGTCATTAAAAAACAACATAATTTGTTATGAAAATAAAAATAATTGCATTTGGTGTTTTATACAAATAGCTCTGTAATAATCACATATTCAATATATTTTTCAGTTATAAATGAGTGTAATAAATACTATTTTATTTAGTGTTTCTTTAAATACCTATGTATAGAAAGCAAAATATTGTAAAAGAAAACAGAACTACCCAAGAAGATCTCAAAGAGTGGGAAATAATACACTTAAAATACAATTTTATAAGTAAATTAAATGTGGTTTAATGCTTTATAATACAACATACAAAGAGCAAATATCTTCATTACATCTTTTAGACACTTTTTTTCTCTCTGATTCTTTGGCTCATCGGATCTAACAAGAAATAAAACTGCTAGTTTTGTGTTTGTTTGATTGTTTGTATTATTATACAGACATAGATCCTTTGAGGTGTGTTATTAATGTGTTCCTCTTTTTATATGGTCAACACCAATTCCTAAAAAGGAGAGCCTTAATTCAGGTGAGAAGTTTGCTACCAGAGAAATGCCTCTGGTGGAAAGCAAAATTGCCCTCCCTGGTCCAACGGGAGATGGCCTTTTGTAGTGAAAAGTTTAACCAGAGTTCCTGACTGATCCTATTTTATGCACATGAGAAGTACAAATAGCAAATTTTAATTTGTGCAAAGCTTACTGTTCTGATTGGTCAGAATCATATGTCCTGAATTCCCGTTATTGATTAGTTATGATTTGTTTAGGTACAAATGAGGATTGACTTGTGTAGCTCTGATTGCATGAGGTATATATGCCTCAGTGCATTGCTGCATAGGTAAAATCTGAAACTTCTTTACAATGGTGGACTCAGGCAGCAAAGGCACATTGTAGGAAGCTGAAAACTCATTCTACGATAGCATTTCCCTGCAATGCGATGTGAGGGACCTCTATCAGCATAGACTGCTTGACTTTGTTTATGAATTTGGGCCTTGTTGACCATAAGTAGTCCTTCTTGAAAGATGTATTGTTTCATGCAGTTCACAATAATTAAAAAGAAATTTTTCTTCTCAATAGGTGCCACTATTAATATATTGATTTGTTTAACAGTTATTGTAAAATGTATTATTTTGTGCATTAAAAATAAATAATCAGATATATTCTGTTTTAGTAAAACTCAGAAAATTTAATCTTACCTACAGGAAAAATTTTAAATTAAAAATAAGTTTCATTTAAAATAACCCATACTCAAATAATAAAATATTCCATGTACCTGAATAAATTTCTTCTCAACCTTGTGTACCTTTCTGGTATATTTCTGGTATCCATTGTGGATATATTTTATCCACAATGAAATATAAGCAAACTGAATTCACAGCACATTAACAATCATATACCATGATCAAGTGGAATTTATTCCTGGAAGAAGAGGATAGTTCAACATCTGCAAAAAATATATGTAATACCTCACATTAACAAAATATTGAATAAAGAAACAATTTCAATAACTGCAGAAAATAATTTTAAAAAATTTAGTTTTATGATTAAAACTAAAAAAAATAGTTACACATAAAAGGTAACAGCTTAATGAAGGTTATACATGAAAAGTACGTAGCCACATTTATATTCAGTGCAGAAAGACAAGAATCTTTTCTAGGAGATTGGAGGTAAGAGAAAGATATTCACTCTTGACATTTTTTCATTAGGAAAGAACATTTCAAGCCAGAGAAAATAAGCCAAAAACAAAAAAATCAGGTCAGAAAAAGGGTAGTGAAACTGAACCTTGTCTCTTCAGATGACATAAACCTATGAATATAAAACACCAAATATTCCACATTAAACTGTTAAAAACAGTAAACCAATTAAGTAAAGATGCAGAAGACAAAATAAATAAGTAAAATGTAGTGTATTCCTACACATTAACCACAAACTACTGAACACAGAAGTAAAGAAATTAATTTCATATTCAATTGCATGATTCTCAATAAAAGATGAATAAATGTGACAAAATGAAATATATATGCATGAGAAAGTGTACACATAACGCAAGGCATTAAAAAATCAAAATAAATGAACACATATTAGTGTTGGTAGAGCTTCAAAGTCATCTCAAAACAACTTTTGATGGAATTCTTCACTGAAATAGAAAACACAACCTAAAAATTACATGAGCCACAAGAGTTTCCAAATAGCGAAAGCAATTCTGAGAAAATCAGGGCAAAGTTGGAGGAGTCACACTTTTAGACATCAAACTACATTTAAAGACATTGTCATTAAAACAGGATAGTACTGGCATAAAATCAGACCCATAGACCGATAAAACAGAATATACAACTCAGAAATAAACCTGTGCATACATGGTTAAATTACTTTTGTCAAATGTGCCAAAAATACTAAATGGAAAAGTAACATTGTCCTTAATACTTTTTGGAATCTTGAATAACCACATGCAAACAATGAAATTAGATATCTACCTTACCGCAAATAAGAATCTTAAAGTATGTTAATATTTGAATATAAGAATGAAAACCTAAAAGAAAACATAAGAGTACTCTCCTTGACATTGAACTTGACATCAAAAGCAAAGGCAACAAAAGCAACAATGGACAACTGGAACACCCTCAATCTAAATAGATCTTGGATAATAAGAAAAAAAGGTAGCATAGATGACAGAGGCTTTGTTCATTCCTCTTGAATTCAAATCAAAGTTGTGACAGAAAGAGAGAGCAAATATCAAAATACAATGTCACCTGGGATCTAAATGAACAAGTCCTACAACTAGGCAGAGAAGTAATCGCCCTGTAACAGGAGGAGGTAAGATGCGTGAGGACACAATGTTGCCAGTTTCTAGCAACAGAGTGGAACAGAGGCTGCTGCAGGTCTCTTCAAGGGGCCGAGTTCAAGAGCAGACTTTCCTGCTGAGCACCAGGGCCAGGTCTGCTGCACAGGAGCCCACCAGGGACTTACAGGTGGACACTGAGTATTCAGAGTGAGAGCCAGAGGCGAGGACCTCTCCTGGTCAGAAGTGCCAGTGGTATCTATTGCTCCTCTGTTTCTGTCTACAAGAGATTCACTTCAGATTAAAAGTGACACACAGACTAAAAAGAAGGGCATGGAAAAATAGATTGCCTTGATGGACCTAAAAGGTTTTGTGCTGAATAAAATGGGATGGATAGAGAAAGATAAATATTGCATCATTTCACGTCCAGGTGAAATCTGAAGCACAAAATAACTAACAACAAAAACTGCAGCCATAAGCTCATAAATACAGACATTATTTTGAGGGCTACTAGAAGGGAGCATGATTGGGGCATGCAAAACAAGGCAAATGGAATATGAGCTACAGAATAGACATAGACACGTAGACTATAGCATGAGGAAGATGGTTCATAATGTTGTAATAAATATGTAAGGTGGAACAGGGGTACTAATTTTCTATATCATCTCCTACATACAGAAATAAGGGGGCTGGGGAAAGATTCTACTCCAAGTGATGCTACCAAAACAGTTTTTGTAAAGGTGGTGGGGTTAAGAAATCAATCAATCAATCAATTAATCAGGAAAGCACCCAAAAAGGGGAAAAAAAAAAACACTTGAAATGGGTACAGGGTTACGAATGCTTTCCTTCAAAGAAATAACCTGGCAGATAAAAAATAATAAATAGATTTCTACATAAAGCAAAAACACTTTGAATGAATGTTGAATTTCACCCACAGGATGCAGATCACAGTCACCCGGGCCCTGTACAGGGCATGTTTTGTTTTGTTTTGTTTTGTAACAGTAGGGAATCATCTACCCCAAGAACTCAATTCAGAAAAAAAGAAGACAAATGGAATGAATAGTGATCAATATAGTCTCCCAAAATGTATTCCTTCCAGTAAAATAAACATGAAGTTCTCTGCACAGAAACTTTCCTGAAAATGTTTTCTCAAAAGGCCATGAATTTTGTTTGTTAAGTTTGGGGAGGGCAGGAGACAATTCATGAGGAAACCAGTGTTTACTCTGCTTCTGCAAGTATCAGACAGCGGTGTTACCTACATGCTCACAAATGCATATGGCAATCCAGCAATATAACTACTTACTGAGGACACGGAGGCTCAAGAAATGTTATGTAATTTCACCAAAATTAACATTATTCATGAATAGTGGAATCTAGTTTTTCACCCAGAGTTTCTTGATCCCAAGCCATTTCCTACACTGTGACATACTGTCTCTTGGGGAGAGAGATCCTGAACTCACTGTCCAAAAATAGTCTTGTGTGAAGATTCATTCTTACACCAGTTTTGGCAGATATGGATGCCTGCATTCACCAACCTGATTGACAAAGTGGAATGAGAATTTTTCTGGGGCCCTGAGGTCAGAAGTATCCTTGAAATCTGGTCCAAACTCCCTTTCAGATATAGATGTATATGTTTGAAAGACAATCACATTCACTTAACTTTACCAACAGGACTTATCTTGGCCTCTTCCACTGCAAAACAGCCCTTGTCATAGACCAGTAGGAAATGTTCACCTGTCTTCTTTATGCTGATGACATGTGGTCATCAGTATGTACAAAAGACATCATTAATGCAAAGATTCTTTTTCTATATGGCAGGAGCACAAAGTCTGCTGCACTGAATATAACAATGTTTTACTAGGCTTTCAGCCAACAATACTCAGTGAGTGTGCTTGAATGAAAACAGTCAAATCCTAGACCTTTCCTAGTCAATGACATAAACAGAACTGACTATATTTATGGTTGCTCTACCACTTCTTACATTCTTGTATAATGGCCATTTGAGACTGGTGTGTCTTAATGCCCTCAGGATCTTAAAAAATGAGACACAAACTTAACAGGCCTCTATGGGTACATGTGTGTGCACGCGCGCGCACACACACACACACACACACACACACACACACACACAGAAATGATGCAGAACCTTCACATATAAGCAGGCAAGGCTCATCAGGATTCCCACACAACAGATAAACTCATTTATTTCTTCAATGTCTTAATTCTCAGACTCTGCAGTCTGAGAAGAGCCAGGATGCAATAAGGTCAAAGAAAAAAAATGTGTTTTCTAAATATGTGCCTGGATCCTGGAGGAACTTCTAGCGCAGGACGTCATCTAGTGTTGAACCTCCACACTCCTGACAATGAAAAGTCCCCATATTTATGTATACTACTAAGTCAACAAGCTGTTAAAATGTACTGAACCTGTCACTCTGGAACAAAAACACAAACAGAACGACAAGGCAGAATTCCTAAATGCCCTTCTTGACTTCTCCCAGTCAAGTTAACACTGCAACTAATCTAATACTCTCATAGTACCTGTATCATGTAACTCTTTGGCACTTGCTTCCAGTATACATAAAATACACAGCTTCTTCTGCCTGAGGATTCATGTACCATCTCAAACTTTAAAACCTCTGGGTGGTCACTGAAAGAGCTGTACCACCTCTCACAAGTACCGTACCTCAGTATCTCTTAAATTCAGGCTCATACGGGTGTCTTTTTCAACTAAGACCATTTTAAAATTGCTTTTATAGAGTACCCCTCTAAATTTTTTTTTTCTTTTAAAAGTCATGATCTTCAACTGCACCATTGTAGGGAAAAGACAAAGCATGAGGTTCTCCGTACAGAGTTTAAGTTTTCTTTAAATCTAGTGTCATTCATTCACACTTCAACACTAAGGAACAAGTGGCCAGCATGAAAAAGTCAGATACTATGTGGCAGTTGCAGACAGAGGTAGCACTTGAAGCAGAAACTGACTGGGACAGGTGACAAATTCAGAACTCCAGACAACTGCTTCAAGATCTCTGAAAATCCCAGTACAAGCAAGAAATTAACTTCTAATACTGAATAATTTAAATAGTGTCAAAGAGAGGCCAAACAATCCAACAGATTTTAACCAACTGTCTCCTCAGGATGGGATACTGTCTCCTACAAAAGCTTGAATGATTCCTGTTTAAAACCAGGGGTATTTTGAGCACTTGGGTTCTCAAACAGTTTTTTCCTTTGTCCACTGACTCACTCTCTATTCTAAGAACACCAAGCCTTTCTTTGTGGTCCTCCCTCAATTTCACCATACTAGCAGAGATAAACTATACCAACCGGCATTGGCTTTTCAGACCCTTGACACCCTGTGAAAATCCTAACAGAATTCCATGAGGACAATTCCTGTAGTACCATGCTCTGGGAACACTGTCTTCGTCTGCAAATCCTGCCCCATTTTCAAGGTATAGTTTAAGTGTGTCAACCTCCTACCTCAGAGAGATTCGTATAACCTAAGTGCTTCCCAATTTGAGTGGGCTCCTGGAGCCTTCACTTTTCTATCAGTAACTTGTCAACATTCAAGACAGCACTGTTGAAGAAAATATAGCCTCTGCCTTCACACTGTGCTACAGTATAATTCAGTGTTCCTATTGCTGGCTTTTGAGGACAACCCTGGACCTTTTTTGCATTTTTCACACCTCTTTGCTGACCTCAGTTTTAGTCCTGGGTAACTCTCCCAGGCCACTACCTTAAGAGGGCTTTTTCCTCCCAGGCACTGTAGCAGACATTCCACACCCAGTTTCCAACTCTTCCTCAGTCCCCTGATCATTCTTCTGTCAATGTGTTCTCACAAAGAAAATGTTATTTTCTCTAAATTGAAGAGTACCAATTAATTGTTTTCTGACTGCATAAGTTTTTGAAAACTTTTAGGTAAATACACATGGCAACATGGGAGAATCTGAAAGGCCATAAAGAGCTAAGGAAAGTTAATTTTCAAAAGAGAGTTGGATGAGATTCTCTCTACTAGGGTTTTAATCAGACTCTATTGTGAAACTTTTCATATGTCTAAACAGAAAGTGCTTTCAACTCTCTGCCCACTGTTTGCCAGAGTTTTAAAGGAAGGGAAAATTTTGAACTATTCAAAAAAGGTTAAATATGTGCACCCAGTTTTCTGGTCATCACTTTCAGATGAGTAATGCAACATGTATGAATTACACCAAATTTTTAGGAAATATTTTACTTAAAACAGTAGGAACATGTGAGGAAACATAGCAAACAGCTTTGCAAAATAAACTCCTCGTTCAAGGGCTGCCTCTTCTTTCTGATAGACTTTTTTTGAATAGTAAGTGCTCTTGTCATGTGGCAAGCATGTGTCTTTACATTTCAAGTCATTTCATAAACCTGGGACAGACCTATGCATTTCAAGTAAGCTGAAGGTGTGGTAACACAAACTTCTGCCACCAATGCACATGTTCCCATATCTCTGGAAAACTGACAGCCAGTCTATAGTACCTAGAAAATCTGAGGTTGAAAAATGAGGCATTGGGAGATGTCTGAATATAATGTATCACATAAATACGTAGTGATAAACCATTGGAAGCTCCTGAAATTGACAAGAAGCTACTGATTCTGGTGAGGGAATTCTCCACACATAGCCGGACAGGACTTAATGATCATATTTGCATAAAGCTGGACAAGAGTTGAGGAATTAGGCCTATTTCTTGTATCTTCTGTTAAGCTATAGGACCTGAAATGCTGCACACTTCTCTTTATGTTGAAGGCTGTGTTCAGAATTGTCTGCCATGTGTCCAGATTGCACTGACTTCTTTCTGTGTCACTTCGATATGAAAAGCCACAGTCTGCCAAGTTAGCTCTTCATTTTTGACCTATGTTGACATGTGTCAAGTCCACTAAGTGGGCATGAAATAAGTGGTCGTGTAATGTTCCCAATATGGCCATAACAAATAGGAGTTATGACATCCTCACTCTGTTAAACCACCCTGAAATTGAAGTTCTCAGAACTTAAATAATGAATTAGTCTAAGATGCAACAACAACCTAAGTGAGGTCTAAGACTTGAGTCTACTTCTCCTGTATATTCAAGTCCAAAACCTAGACTTTGTAAATTATTGCCTTTGAAACAGACTGACTCGATGCTAATACCTTTGAATATCAAATGCCAAAAAGCATGTCTTTAGTGCTTACAGAAAGAAATTAGTAGCATTATGCACTGAAGTTGAAGTAAAAACTGATTATATCAAAGTTCTAGAAAACAACAAGAGTATTTAAATATTCATGGAACTGAGAAAACATAAATGAACAAGATTGACAGATCTGATTGGTTCATATTACACCCACCTGAAAAAATACAAGCTCTGTAAGATACACACACACACACATACTGAAGGCTCACCTAAGCCAAGTCACACTTCTCATATTTTTGCACCCCTGAAGGCTATTCTAGAAGTAACCCCCACCTCTCAAAAAAGAAAAAAAATAATGATTTTACCATCACTCTTTAATTTTATACCATTATGGTTTAGTCTTATTCTGAAAACTGTATATCCAGGAGCATTATTTCCTTTACTTGACAACATTTCTTAAACAGATTCAAACTTAACCTTCACCTGCATTAAATAACACTCTGATGTGTTAAATAATCCTGTGATTCTCAGGAGTGACTCAAGATTTCTCTTCCTTACGCCTACAACTTTCAAGATTTTCACCTCTGGATCTGTTTTCACTCTGTAGGGTCAGACCCTGGAGTAATCTGAAGAGCTTTTGTTTTGGAGCAGTAGTATTCATTGAAATTTACCACCTTCGGAATTGACACTGAGACAATTTAATTTCTCGTATAAACATAATAATAAGCCCTTTATATACTTAACACTTAAAAAAAGAAGTACATACTTTCCAAAATATTTCAGCAATAGGACAAGCATGGTTTCACATTTCTGACAATCACTTTAATGCCTGTTTTAAGAGAATACTGATGGATTCTCACATATACTTTGACATAAGTTCATCAGCTGTACTTCTCTGCTTCTGTAGAAGCCCATGAACGAAATATCACTTTGAAAAAATAAGTAGTATACTTGGAAAAAAAGAGCATTTTAATATCTTTTCCAGATCACTCTTTATTCTTGGATGCACTTAGAGCAGTTCAAGCTGTGGGATCAGCTAGTCTCACATAGTGAAAACAAGAAGATTGAAAAAGACCCTAGACAAAAATAATATTTAAAAGTTGAGTACAGAAAATAAATTATTATGAGAGTTGGGAGGATTAACTGTGTCAAAAATATAGGATGAGGCAGCAGCCTGTCTTCTGACTGTGCCCCTCAAGCAACATTTCACTTTGTTGTCTGGAGGAATGCCACAGCTGGGACCACATACAGTCGGAGGGAGCTAAGACCTTCCAGGATGGGCCCCTCCACAGCCATGCTCCAGGTTTCATTTTAAAAAGTTACATCATGCTGAGAGGGTCCAGTCACAAGCCCTTCCCAAGGGGTCAGGCCACAGGCCCTGGCTTTGGGCAACCTGACATTAAGAGGACTATTTGTTTCAATAAGAATGAAAGAAAAGAAGTTGAGAATGTATTGTAGAAGTGGTTTGGAAGAAGAGTCAGAGTCTGGAAGTGTTTAACTTACATGGATAAAGGAGAGGAGGGTAGCTAATGCCAGTGTCCTCAAACCCTGTCCCCAAGGCCTTTTTTTTTTTTTTTTTTGATTTTCACTACAAGGCTGGCTTTATTATTCAGCAATCATCAGTGTCAGGAAAGTAGATACAGGGTACAGGCAATTCCCTGATTAAGCCTCAAAGCCACAACTGTGTGCTCAGCTACTTCCTCGCAAGTATCCTTTTCTTATCTGCTTATGTATCTTTTTCTAGTCCCTAGCGCAAGAAGTCTCAGAATCAGTCAGGCATATGTGCACTCCCTGAAATATGTCCTTGGGTGCACATCTACATCTACTTCCATTGTTCTTGTTGCTCCAAGCATCAAGCATTCTGCTACGAACATTCTGTACCACAGGTGTCTCTTACAATAAGAAAAGTGAACTTTGAGTGGAGAACATCAAAGAGATACACCTAAAATAGTTTGAAGAATTTCAAATGGGTGCCAATAAAATATTTAATTAACTTAGAAGAAAAAAATTTGGAACAAAACAAAAATAAGAATCAGTCCCTGAAATAGTAAACAGGATGAAATAAAATCAGCGACTGCAGCCTAGATAAACTTATGGGGAAAAGCCTGAAGACACTCCACAAAATTGCTAAAACTAATGTAAAGAATTCAGTAGATTAGCAGGATTCAAAGTGAATCTATAACACACAAAAAACACTGGTGTTTTTTAACACTAACAACAAACTATCCAAAAATAATACAAACAATTTCATATATAACATAAAAAAATAAACAACTCAGTAACAAATATACCCAAAAAGCCTGGAAATCTTACTCTAAAAACTAAAAAACAAAACAAAACAAAACAAACAAAAACATAAGTAGAAAGATATCTGTGTTTATGTACTGGAAGTTTTAACATTGATCAGTTATGCATATTGACAAAAAAAAAAAGCCTAAAGATTGAAGCAATACTTATCAAATTTCAATGGCATTTTACACAAAAATAAAGGTAAAAATCCTAAAATTCGTATAGAACCACAAAAAATCCTAAGTGGCAAAAAAATATATTTAAAAGAACAAAACTCTAATATCATATATCCCGATTACAAAATATATTACAATGCTGCAACAATCAAAGTAGACTGACAGTAGTATACAAATAGATAAAAAGACAAGTGGAACAAATCAAGGAGTCCAGATAGAAAACCACACATCAACTAAAATTTGACAAGACTGCCATGAGTACACAACTGAAAGACAATACTCTTTATACAGGTGGTAAAAATTAAACCCTAGATAGCCAAATGGAAATGAAGGGATGGATAGATGGATAGATGGACGGATAAATAGATAGATAAATGGATGGATGAATGATAGACAAAATTAAAAATAAATAAATAAAATAGGACTATTAATGCACCATATCAAAAAATTTAATTAAAATAAATTTCATAATTAAACAGAGGATTGAAACATTATCTCTTCTGAAAAAAATAGGTGAAAATTTTTGAAGTTTTTCTTGGCTGTAACTTTTTTGATTAAGACATAAAGTACAGAAAACAATAGGAGAAATTAGTAAGTGTGACTACATTAAAATGAAAGGTTGCTGCACAGGTAAAGAAAAAACTGGACAGAATGGAAAGACATTCATGGATGTCAGGCTTATGCCTGCATATGCTATTATTATTTTACACTCTTTCACTAACAAAAATTCAGCCTCCATCATGGAAAAATAGTGCTTTTGGGAGCTGCAGGACCTAACAGGAGTTATACTCACCTATATGTTAGGTGGTTACCTATACGTCAGCCCTCACTATGCATCCTGTAGTGGTCTGTGAACTGACAGAAGTCCTGTTATAGGATATTAAAAGGGAGTCATGTAGAGACAGGTAGGAGAGGTGACTCAGAATCAGGAAGGATATCTCAAGCTGCAGTGGTCCCCACTGAGGAGCAAGGAGCCCAGTGTCACATCGGGATCCCAAGCCCAGGTTTCCAGTGTCAGAAAGAGAAGGCCCCATTAACTCTGCAAGTGAAAACCAGTGGAGACTGTGGCTAAGTGAGATGGCTGAGTGAGTGCGGCTGGAGTCCCAAGCTTTCCACTTCAAGGGCCCAACCATGGACTTACTTGCTGATCTGCCCACTCACTCTGAGCTCTAGCCCTGGGACTAGAATTTGGGGTGGAGGGGGAGGGAGAATGAAGGTAGACACCGGCAACATAATGGAGAAATTGGTTTTCTGGCACCAGGGCAAGGGCTGGAGCAGGAGATTTCACCAACACAAAGCTGTTGGCAGAAGCCGCTGTCCTTTGGTTTAGCCCAGGCAAATGCAGGCATGCAGTCGGCCACCATATCTGAGTCCCCATCATCCTGGCTAACAAACACCATTTGAGCAATCCTGATGATTTCCCGAGATATTGAGCACCCAACCTAAAAGACCACCCAAGGCCCTTCTAGCGGCTTTGCCACACAATCGGCCTGTCCTGGCTCATTCTTCTGACTTCCCTAAAATCTCTCGAAGTTTCACATACTCCCAACACCTAAGGGCCAATGTGTCCAACACCTTGTCAGTAGCTCTTAACATAGAAATAGTAGCAGCCAGCCTTTGTTCACAGCTTAGCCTTTCCCATGCATCTTCAAGTCCTATATGTTTGGGAGACACCTTCATATTGCATTGTGGTTCATGCCAGTGGTTAGGAAAAAGGCAGCAGCTAAACTTGGCCTGCTGCAGGGGCCCCCTCAGGAAGCCTGGATACAGCATGCCCAGTGGCTTCTTCAGCAAGCCAAAGCACCAGCGGACTACCTCCACACAAATACCCAAAGTCTGAACTCATCAGACACCAGACCCCTGCTAAAGTGAATTCTGTTCTGTAGGGTCAGACCCTGGACAGCAGCTCCTCCACTCTAGACAGGGCCAGTTCTCACATTCAGTCACTCGCTCCTATAGATGTGCCTGCAAAAAAAAAAATGGCTCAATACAAATGAGAGCACCCACAACACACAAAGGGACATTCCTGGAGCACCCTAGGAGATGACAAGAAAGACTGTGTAGTGATTCCACAGAACACTTACTACATATGTCCACATTACTAAGACAGGAAGACGAAGTAGTCTTTTTGATACACAGAAACAAACAAAAAGAGGCAACCAAAATAAAGAGACAAAAACTAAACAGAACAAACCTCCAGGGAAAAAAAATAAAGCAAGGCACAAGCAATCTACCAAAAGCGAGTTCAAAATACTGGTTATAAGGTTTCTCAATGATCTCAGTGAGACTTTCGACAAATAGGAAACATAAAATGGAGAGAGAAAACATTCAAAAGAACCAATGAGAACTGAAGAATACAATAACTTAACTTAAAAAAAAAATACTTTAGAGTGAATCAACAGTGGATTAGATGAACCAGAGAATCAAACAATTGATTAGGAAGATAAGGTAGCAGAAAACACCCAATCAGAAAAGCTGAAAGAACAAAAAATAATGGATAGTTTAAAGGACCTCCAGGATGATATCAAGAATGCTAGACTTCACATCTGAAGAAATATCAAGCACTACTTTGAGGAGACATCATATCAATGTTCATTGCAGCAGTATTTACAGTAGCCAAGATATGAAGGCAACCTGGGTGTCTATCACTACAAAAATAGATGAGGAAGAGGTGATACATATGTACAGTGAGATAGAAAAGAATAAAATCTTACCACTTGTGACAACATGGATGAACATGGAAATTATTTTGCTAAGTGAAATAAGTCAGAGGAAGACATATACCAGATGATTTCATTTATAAGAGAATTAGACAAAATAAAACAAATAAAACAGAAACAAACATAAATACAGAGAACATTTTGATGGCTGCCAGATGAGAGGGTTTTCAGAGGTGGAGTGAATTGGGGAAGAGATTAAGAAGTACTAATTGGCAGTAGAAAATAGTTATAAAATATAAATACAGCATACAGAATGTAATCATTAATATTGTAATAACTATGGTGCCAGGAGAGTACTAGATTTATCAGTGTGATCACTTCATTGTTATATAAAGTTATAAACACTATGTTGTATACTAGAAACTAATTATCATATTGTATGTTAACTGTAAGTCAAAAAATATTATTTAAAAAAATATTTTTAACTCTAAGACACACACAGATAAAGCATGTAGATTCCTAAATCACAAATGAAAGTTGAAACATTATGAATTCCACACAAATAAGATTATGAGAGCAATGAACAAATTACATAACCTAGATGAAATGTCACATTCCTAGGAACACAGAACCTTCCAGAAATAAATTTCTCATAGGAAAACAGATAATCTGAATACTAATAACTAGTAAGGTGACAGTTTCCGTAATCAAAAAAAAAAAAAAATTGGTAATCTAATATGAAGCAAAGCACAGCACCTAAAGGCTTTACTAGTGATTTTGACCAAACATTTAAAAATAAAATAAAACAAATTATTTTATAACTTTTCCAAAAATTGAGTAGTACAAAATACTAACACACATTTTAAAGGCAACTCTACCCTTATGCCAAAGCCAAAGATACAAGAAAACTACAGAACACTGCTCTCTATGAACGTTAATGTCAAAATCCTCAAGAATATAATATCAAACCAAATTCATATTAAAAAGAATTTGGTATGGATCCTTACCAAGTGCAATTGAGGCATACATTGCAAGGATTCATCAGCATATAAAAATAATGTAATACACTGCATTAACAGCATGAAGAAGAAAAATCTCGGTTATCACAAGTGATGAAGGAAAAGCATTTAACAAACTGAAACATTCTTTAAAAAAGAAACACACAGAAGGGCTATATGAAAAACCCACAGGAAGAATTATACTCACTGATGAAAAAATATAAATATTTCCTCTAGGATTAGCAACAAAGCAAAACTGCCTGATTGTCATCACTTTTGTTCAACAATGTAAAGAAAATTTTACCCTGATAAATTTAAGCAACACAGAGAAGTAAAAGGCATCATATTAGAAAGCACTATGTGTTTGCAGGTGATATAATACTATATGCAGCAAACTCTACAGATTTCTCTCTTTCTCTCTCTCTCACACACACACACACACACACAAAGAATGAACTGAGCAAAGTAGGAGGATACAAAGTCAACATGCAAAAATCAGTTGCATTTTTGTAAGCAAACAATGAACAATCTATAAAGGAAAATTGACAATTCTATTTATAATATCCTCAAAAAAATAATATACTTAGAAATTAACTGGAAGAGGTGACAGATTTGCCCCATAGAAACTACAAAGAAAAAAGAAATTAAGATAAGACATAAGTAAATGAAACACATCAGAAGTTCATGGATTAGAGACAAAAATTTTTAAACATAAATATTTCCCCAAGTCATCTACAGATTCACAGCACTCCCTACCAAAACCCCAAAGAAACTGTTTACAGACATAGGGAAAAACCCATTTTATAACCAACTCATATGAACAATCAAGGGATGCTAGAAATCAAAATGATCCTGAAAAAGAACAGAACTGGAAGACTCACACTTCCTGATTTCAAAACTTAACACATAGCTACTGTCATCAAACAGTGTGGTCTGGCATGAAGATAGAAAAACGAATGAAAACCAAACCAAAGAAAACAAACAAACAAACAAACAAACAAACAAACAAATAACAGCAAACCCAGATATAAATCCTCAAATATATGGTCAAATGATTTTCAACAAGATTTTCAAGACCACTCAATGAAGACAGTTGTGAAACAAATATTGAAGAAACAAAAATGAATCAACATTCAAAGAATAAGGTGGGACCCTTACATGAAACAATACACAACAATTAAACTAAATTGGAGTAAGGACTTAATTTTAAGACGTAAAACAGTAACCAGACAACAAAAAAGCTCCTGCAGACCTGGCAATCACATTTTGGACACAACAACAAAGGCATAGGCAATAAGCAAAACGGACAGACTAAACCCAAATATCTTAAAATGTTGTGCATTGAAAGACATCACAGAGTGAAAAAGCAATCCACAAAATGAGTGATAATTGCAAATCATACATCTGATGGGGGATTCACAACCAGTACATAAAGAAAACTCCTAACATTTAACACAATAAGTATATATGAACAGGCATTTCTCTAAAGAACACATACAAAGGGCCAATAAACACCTGAAAAGATGCTCAATATCATTAATCATCAAGGAAATGCAAATCGAAACAATATACCACCTCACACTCAGAAGGATAGCTAATATAAATACTGAAGGTCTCTGACTTCGGATGATTAAACTTTACAATAATGCAGAAGCAATACACATTTCAATGGAAACCACACTTTAAATTGTGTTATTTTCTCAAGCTAGCAACATTTAGCAAACTTTCTTGTGGCACTCAGCATTAGCAGAGCCACACTTCCCAGTAAAGCACCTGACAGGGGGAAACAACATGTTTGTTTGTTTGTTTTTTGTTTAGATCTTGTTTCGACATCCCACCACAGGTCAAAACACCATCTGTGTCTACTCCTTCCCAGATAAAAGAATGTTGAGATGAACTCAAGATAACTGCCTAACTATAGGCTCATGTTAAGCGTTCTGAGCACATTTATGGTACGGCGAAGCTATGTTATTAGGTGGCTAGGTATATATAAAATTCATTTTCAGCCAATATTTTCAACTTACCATCAATTAATCATGAAAAAAAACCCCACTAATGTAAGCTGAAGATCATCTGTCTATATATTTTTAACAGGTTTTGGAAAGATGAGGGAAAATCAAAACATTTGGGCACCTTTGGTGAGACTGTGAAATGGCATAGTCATTGTAAAAAATAGTACGACGTTTTCTCAAATAACTAAAAATAATGTTTAGTTTAGAGTTCAGTCTTACATGATAAAAAGAATTGTGAGCATAGATGGTGGTAAAGATATTTTAAATACTTAAATGTACTAATACCACTGAACATTACATTTAAAGGTGCTTATGATGGTTAAAGTTGCTGTGTTTTTACCACAATAAAGAAAACAAGAAAAACCTTTCATTTTCTCCCATGTCAAACAAAATATAATGCTGTGATGAAAATCTGTATAAACACACAAAAAATACCCACAATAAATGTTTTATTCAAAATATGTGTTTACATTAAGTTGTGAATACTGACAGTACATTCCTAATTAAAAACTATTTACTTCATATAGGATATAACACAAATTTTATAAAAAGGTATATTTTTAGCCAAGATACCAGAGATAGTTAAATTTACCCAAATGTCTGTTCCTTAATATAAGACTGTCTAAAAAACAGGACCAAATAGATGGAGGTGACTTAGAGGTTGGACATTTAAGAATGAGTTAATAGTCAATGAATTAAATGTTACCAGTCCCTTTATGTAAATACTTATTAGTTTATTTAGTCACTTTTAATATCATTTATACTCATAAAAATGCAACCATACTGAATTCATTGCACATCCTCTTAGCAAATTAATCAGTATCATGTCACTGTTTTGATTTTTTGGGGGGCCTTCAAACATCTTTTTTCCTTTTTAGGTAAAACTTATTATACTTTGTAGAATCAAAGAGTGGGACAGAAATTTCATCTTTTATTTGAAATATAATTAAATTAATATATCTATACAATTTCTGGATATATTTTTTTAAAGTAAATTTGGCATGGAATGTTGCACATGAGCTACTTCTATCCAACTAATATTTAATGATGCTTCTCTATTTTCCAGGATGAAACATGGTGGACTGCTACTAACTAGCACAAAGAGAAGTATATCATCAGTGTACCAGTCCATTCAGGCAGTTATAAGGGAATACTATACTGGATGGTTTAGAAAGAGAAGTATCTTACAGTTTCATAAAGTGAAAGTCTAGGATCATGGTGCCAGCTACAGCTTGGGTTCTGCTGAAAGTCGGCTTTTGCATTGCAAACTGAGACTTCTCCCTGTGTCTTTTCAGGGTGGAAGCCTCCTCTCTTCTATAAAACCACTAATCTCACTCATAAGAGTTTCATCTGGATGACCTAACAAAGGCCCCACGTCGTTAAAAAAAGAAACCTCTTCAGGTGGGAGCATTTCAACATGAATGTTAGGGTGCACACACAGACCACAACTAGAAAATGCAAACTGGGAATATAGGTGCACTTGTTAAAGAAAATCTTTAGACAATCCATATGTGATAGAGGAAGTCAATAGGAACAAAAAGTGTTGTAAATGGCTCTGAACGACCATGTGCTGTATCATGTATTCAGTTTCTGACACTCTTGACAAAATACAGAAGGACGATATATGAACTCAGTATACCTTTCTCTTCAAAAGGCTAACCATCTCAGCAAGCTCTGATTGCCCATAAAAAATCATTAAGTCAATTCTTCAAAGCTGGGTTTCTTTAGGGGGTATTAAAACCTCAGTTTTTGGTCTCACACTGGTCTCACATGCATTCCACCTGTTTGGGGTAAGAACCATGAATAGTCACATTAGATCTGTAAAGGAAAAAAACCTCAGATCCATCGGGGGACAAATATTTTCATAATACAGCAGTCAACGGGATGTAAAAATCCCTGCAGGGTTTTGGAAAATAAACACTTGAACAAAAAAATTGTCAATTCCCATGTTACCAGAAAATCTTTACGATGTCTTTGAAAATATTGTATGTTACCCAGATTATTATTAACAAAGTTTAGCATCTCCTTTCTTTGTGTTAATAGGTATAGACCTTATGCGTTGGGAGTGGGAACAAAAATTGCATTAAGTGTGGTACTAAGCCAAATTCACCTGAGTCAATTTGGGCATAGGAGTGAAACTATAACACCTGTAAATCATCTGGAATAATGACTGAAATAATTCTTAGATAATAAAACTCTTATAAGTCTTTAGTGTATTCACAAACAATTCACTCAGGCCCAATTCCAAAACAACTCTTGACACCAATCCAGAAAGTAGTTTTTGTTTGAATGATGACCCAACCCTGTCATGGCTTCCTTTGCATTCTTACTCCCTGGTTAGGTTTCTAGCCTTCAACTCCTAGAACAGCTGTCAAAATGATCAGATCTGCTTTTAATACACAACACAACTGCTGCATTTTAGGGGTTTCTGTCACAGAAAATAATTGTGAATTTTAATGTCGAAATATTAATTTAGTAACATTAATCTTTTGGTTCAGGGTCCTTGAAGGGCAGAACACAAACACAATATTACAACAATATTTATTTGTCATCATTTTCTATTTCCAATATCTCGGTATTCTCTAAAACCCACATTAACATTGGTACAGTACATATGTTTAAAAATTCATAAATATGTGGTAAAAAAATTGGTGAAAATCAACATCAGAGGTAGCAGTCAATTTTTCATTCATGGTATGAGTAATCTAAATGATTTAGAACTACACCAAAATATAATATACATTTACAGACGAATAGAAGAATAGATGTGACAGATCAAGTATCGATAATGAAATGGCCAGTGTCACCTGACAAAATCATGTAATTCCAATACATATTTTGGTAACAGGCTTCCATTTCAGTATGCGTTCTGGAGTATATTACAATTTGAACCTCAGATTGCTGGTTCGAACAAGATCCTTCTAACATCCTAACATTTCATGTAAAAGAAGGCACACTCTCCAAACTGTCTGCTACATGTCTTAATAGCTATCTCTATAAACACTTACTTATCCAAGGTATCATTTTCAACCGATTAGAAGATTTCTCCAAAAAGTATGAAAAGTCTGTTAGCTAGTTTCTTAATAATTCATATAGAGGACAAACTAAAACCCACAAGGTTCATACATACTTACAAAAATAATGTCTTCATCCTCATCTCCAATATCATCCAACTGAATTTCATCATTATCTCCAGGACAGGATGTATCTGTTTCACTGATTTTAGCTAAAGATACAACAGTTAATATTCTCATGTGTGCAATCAAGATGTTATCTTATGAACTATATAGTAAAAGAAATGTATTTAATACAAAGTACTGAAGTATAAAAGTCTTTTACAAGTGATACCTACATTCAAATATTTCAAAGAAAATATCCTCCTAACAACTAAGAAATCACCACACAGTAAAGTCACACACACCAGGAACACCCACAGATCACAAAATGATTACAATAAAGAGTATAGGTACTATATTTTTATTTTGTTCAACAAGAGTAGTGTAAGGCTGGCAGCCATAATTACACTAACTTCGTAGCTCTTACACTTCTCAAGTACACTTCAAAGATCCCATGCTATCAACTTATCCTCAGCAAATGTAAGGTTTTTCTAAATAAAAAACACTCATTCATTTACTATTAGACTTAGCAAATCAGAAGACCTGGTCAAATCTTGCTCCTCTCATTTTCAGATATTTAACCACTTCTGCAAAAATGACAATAATTTCACCAGAATTTTTATTATAAATGAAAAGATCTTTTATTATTATTATAAAAACCAATGGAATATAACAAATAATATCACTCCCAAGTGAAATTGTGAGCTTAGGAAAGAGTATATTTCCTCTTTAATGTTATGAGAAACTTATTTGAATCTTTTAAAGTATACTTCAGTTAGAATGCAATGCTTGACCACCAAAAAAAGAAACAGCTTTAAAACACACACACAAGCACAACTGAAATTCAATGTTAACCAAACTGAACACTGCATTCTATATAAATCAATACCACTATCATGAGTGTTTCCCGGGGTATCTGAAACCTAAAAAACTCTTGAGAATTGCAAGAAAACACTGTAAAAAACATATCCCTTTAACATATACTATACACAAGTCTAAAGTTTATAAACTTTTAAACTCCCCATGAAAGAATAATTATGAGAAACAGACTTTTATTCATTAATAAAGTATTGACATTATGAAGTAAGACAGGCATACCCCATAATAACTTTAAGTATATACAGAAACAACATGTACAGAGACAGATTCTATCAAAATCTTCACCTAAACACCAACAAATAATTCCATAAGCCAGGAAAATGTAAGTCTAACATTACCATATTCTGAGAGCTTGCCATATGCCTTCAGACCTCTAGCTTCATCTGTATAATATTTTAAAATTACATCCTGTTTGTTATCCTGAGTGATAAACAGGTAACTTGAAAAACTGACTATTCCAAAAGAACAACACTTCTTTCAAAATTTACTTTCAAGTTAAAGACATTTTAAAAAGCTCATTTAATTATTAAAAAACATACCCTTATATTAAAAAAGTATAAAAGATGACTAAATGACTAAAAATAATAATTAATAATATAGAAAAATTAAGTATAAAATTCATTTTAAAAAAGGAGGAAAAATTAGGGGAAAAAGGGTGCAAGTTGGTTGCTTCCCTATCAGAACTGCTTGGGGCCTTAGAAACATACCTACATCTCTTGATATCTGACAGACCTCAAAGTTTTGAGGTGAAGTCCAAAAATCTGTACTTTTATCTGTCTCCCTGTCTTCCTATCCCATCTTGCATCCATCCATCCATCCATCCATCCATCCATCCATCCATCCATCTGTACCCCCATCCCTTTTTTGGTGACACTGGTTAAAATTATAAAGTTAGTTTCCACTGTACAACAAAACTCAATATACACACCCGTAGACAGATTTCTTCTGTCACCACCGATCTGACCTCTTTGACCCCATTTACCTTCCTCCTACCCTCTGACAACCAGTAGTCCATTGTCTATGTCCATGAGTCTTGGTTTGTTCCCTTTAGGTTTATATCCCACATATAAGTCATATCATGTGGTATTCGATGTTTTCTATCTGATCCATTACACTTAGCATGTGTATCCTGAGGTCCATCCATTTTGTTGCAAATGGCAGTATTTCATCTCTTCTTGTGGCTGAGTCATATCCCATTGTATAAATGTATCTCCATATGGTTTTCCATAGTGGCTGTACCAATTTCCAGCCCTACCAGCAGTGTATGAGGGTTCCTTTCTTTCCGCATCCTCTTCAACATTTGTTATTACTTGCCCTGTTGGTTATAGTTACTCTAATATGTGTTGATATGGTATCTCATTGTGGTTGTGATTTACATTTTCTTATAGCTAGCGATGATGAACATCTTTTCATATATTTGTTGGCCATTTGTATGTCCTCTATGGAAAATTGCCCATTTTGAAATAGATTGTGTTGTTGTTGTTGTTGTTGTTGTTGTTGTTGTTTTGTATGAGTTTTGTATGGTTTATATATTAGGCCCTTATTGTAGATATTGCTTACAGAAAAATCTATATTGAAAAAATCTGTATTTTTTGGCTCTTTATGATACAACTGGCCAGAGTAATACTGTTCTAAATTTTTCACATTTCACCATTTTATATAATCAGGTTCAATTAGAAGGGGCAATATATCAATTCTATAATCTAACAATCAGTTTAAAAAATATCCAAATAAACAAAACTAGGATTATCACAGTACTGCAACCATATGAGGAGACATAAAGTAACACTTTTTAAAGTATAATATGCATACAAAACACAAGAATTTTGTTTAATTTAGATTTATCATTCAGTAGGTAGAAGACTGGGCTTATAATTTGAATTTCCAACATGATTCCAGGACGCTGGTGCTGCTATTACCATAGAACCACTATTTCAGTAGCAAGGATTACTCACAAAAGAAAAAGAATCAGAAGCACTAGTCTTGGGTCTCATTTTCACATTAGAATATTAATCCTTTTAAGAATTGCAGTTTCATTGCTATAAAACAGGGAATTAATTACTCTCTCCATTTTGAGAGTTTAAATGGAATTAGAATAAAATAATGGACATCAAAATGAAATATTTTAAAAGTCAGATAACTGATTTTATTATAGAATTTTTATTTAAAAAGTAAATCAATATATGATTGAGTCAAAAATAGATACAAAAAATGATTTTAGTACAGTTACAGGATACAATTCAACAAACAAAAACCAAAAACTGGTTATCTCTACACAACAGAAATGACCTATTTAAATAAAAAAAAAAAAAACCCGCAAAAACAAAAATCAACTTAACCAAAACAGCATCAAAACAAAATCCTTAGAAATTAATTTAACTAAAGAGATGGAAGATCTGTACACCAAAAACTTTAATATGTTGATGAAGAGAAATAGCAGAAAAATTAAAGGATGCCCTGTCATCTTGAACCTGGAGTAATTAATATTTGTAGTGCCCGTAAAAAGCAAAACAATGTACAGATCTAATATAATTTTATGAAACTCCAATGTCATTTTTCACACACACACACAAAAAAAAATGCTACATTTGCAAGAAACTGCAGTGACTGCCAATAGCCAAAACTATTCTGAAAAACAACAAAGCTGCAGGCAGCATATTTAGTAATGCCAATCTATACAACAGTAATCAGCACACTATGATACTAGCATAAAATCAGACATATAGAGTAATTAGACAGAAAAAAGAGCCTACAAATTAATCATTGCATATGTGGTCAAGAACACTTGACAAGGAAACAAAGAACACTCAACTGGGAAAGTATAATCTCTAGCATAAATGGTTGGAAAAACTAGATAAAAACATGCAGAAAAATGAAACTTACAACCACTCACAAAAAAAATTACTTGAAATTGATCAAGGCCTTCAGAAAACTTGAAACCAGAAGATGACTGTGATAAAAAACTTAGACGTTAGCCTTGGCAATTATTTTTTAGATATGATAACAAAAGCACAAGCAACAAAAGCAAAAATAAATAAATAAATAAATAAATAAACAAACAAACAAACACAAAAAGTGTAAATCAAACTAAATGACTTTTGCATAGCCTAGGAAACACAAAACAAAATGAAAAGGTGACCTAAAAAATGGGATAAAATATTTGCAAACCACATACTCACGAAAGAACTAATATCTACAATATGGAAAGAATTCTTACAACGTAAGAGCAAAGAAGCACATCATTCTATTTAAAGTAAACAAAAAACCCTCACACTTTTCCCCCAAAAGGCAATATATATAAAACCATTTCATCACTAATAATCAGAGAAATGCCTGTCAAAACTGCAATGAAATATCACCTCATACTTCTTAGGATGACTACTAACAAAAAGACAAGAGGCAAATGCTAAGTATTATGCTTTAATAGTGGAGTGTATGTCGGTGCAATCACTATGAAAAACAGTAGAAGTGTGCTTCAAAAGATTAAAAGGAAACAAAAACAGGGGCTCAGAAACAGCTAAACACCATGTTCACTATAGTCAAGACATGGAAGCAACCTAAGTGTCCATAACTGAATAAATGAAAAAAGATATCGCTTCACATTCACACATATACAGCACACAGATATGTTATTCAGCTCTGAGAAAAAAAAGAAATCCTGTTATTTGTGACAATATGAATGAACCTGGAGAGTACTATGCTAAGCAATATAAGAGAGAGAAGAGAAACACTATAAGATCCCACAAGTATGACCTAAAAAAGCCAAATTCACAGAAACAGAGTGTAGAATGGTGGCAGCCAAAGTGGAGAAGGATGTTGGAAAAATGAGATATTGGCCAAAGGAAACAAAGATTCAGTTATAGTATGATTAACTTCAAAGTACAGCATATTGACTGTAATTAACAGCACTGTATAATATAAAAGGGAACCAACTGGCCATTAATAAAGAAATGGCAGTTATGTGACAGTATGGAGGCTTTTAAATAATGGTGCAGTGGGAATCATTGTGCTATCTAAAGATATCAAATGATCACACTGTGTGCATCTTAAATGATAGCTGCAACTGTATCTCAAAAGAGCTGGAAATAAAAAAAACATACAAACAATGTGACATTCATAGGATTTTTTCCTAAAAACCCGTCCAAATTACACTCCTTTAGGAAAAAGCCAAACTTGTCAAAATCAACTTAGTCAGAACTCTGTAAATTAACCAAATGCTTGCAATCATCTGAGAGTTTACACCAAAAATGTGATGAAATATCATTAAGAACAAGCATTGTAGGGTTTTAACTTGCTCTGTTCCTGTTCCTTCACCCTAGGTCCCAGCGGCCAAGAAGATCAGCATCCTAGAAGCCACTGAAAGGCAGTACATATTTCAAGATCCTTCAAAACAACATTTTAGAGAACGCCATAGAAGTTCTTGAAAACTGCCACTTGTCGAAATTTATTTTACCTTATGAGCAGACTATAGATTTTTTTTTTTTATATTTTACCTCTGAGGCTTTTATTGAAAATGTGTGGCCATTTTTTAACACTGCAATGACTTTATGTGATAATGGTTGAGGTAAACAAGAACCTGCTTAAAATGGGATGTGCATAGAAGACTTGAAATTTCCAACATATTCTCGTCCTAATGACAAGAAGCTACATCATTTGTCACAAATGCCATGAGAACCTTTCTGTCATTAGGAATATTTTAATACTGTATCTACTCATTCTGAGGAAATCAGTTTATTCTTGTCTTCACAACTACATGTCCTAAAAGAATATGTGAACCACATGCCCAGACTGTACATTCACTCAAAATAGACCAGCAAATATCCTCCCATCTCTGACTGCCCTTGAGATCCTGCACATGTGAAATGAAGACTAAGGCAGACTTGCAAAGTGACTAGCTGAGTGTGGAAGGTATGACCCAACATACATAGAACCATGGCAGACTGAGAGATGTCCCCCTATCATTCTCCTTGAGACAATAAGCTGAACATCTAAAACTCAGTGAAAACGAACAGCCCAAAATGCATACCAGCACGTCTGAGCGTGGGATCTGCACACAAGAGCTACCACAGGTCACAAACGTGGGTGTCAGGTGGTGGATTGGGAGAAACAAAGAAGGGGCCTCTGGCAGCTGGAGCTCGCTGCAGTGAAAGTGAAGAGAGGGAGGGGAGAAGGAGTGTCTGTTTTCCTTAACAACTCTGCCTGGGCGAGCTGTGGGCACCACGGAGCCGGAAGCAAGAGATGTGAGGATGGCAGAAAAATAATTTGTTTTTAAATTTCCGGTCCTGGTTGCAAAATGCAAAGCTGAGCCACAGCACCCATCCAACAACCCTGAGGGTCCCTCCCTCTTACACTGCAAGACTGAAAACCTAGAGGCTTAAAGTGATTCTGAATGAATGCTACCAGAACTATCTCTAACACTGACAGAAACTGAGACTGAGAGTAGCGAGCAGAAATAAATCACTATTAGAAGAAAAAGAAGAAGAAATATGTTAAAGCTTGATATAAATAAAGCACAGATACAAGAGGCTTAGATACCACTTACTGGAAACCAAAACAAAAGAGCCTACTTTATATCAGGCTAAAGAGAGATCTTTAAATAATAAATATTTTTTTTTTTTGGGAAAAAAAAAGCAGAATACACTTCCATTGAGGCACACGTGGAGAAAAAAAGAGCCCAGTAAACACCATGAACAACCAGGTGAGAAGACACCTCAGAAAGAGAGAGAAAAATCTGCAAAAAAAATAGCTTACAGATATAGAAATATGCAACTTAAACAACAGAGAATTCATGGCGGTACTTTTAAAATAAGTCAGTGACATCCAAAATCCTCAAATCAACAACTTCAGGGAATGAAAAAGAAAATACCTAGATGAGCATAATGAGTTCTTTAGAGCAAGAAGACTAAAACCCTCAGAAAGAATCAAATAGAACTTCCAGGGATGAAGAACCCATGCCAAAAGATAAAAAATGGAATAGCAAGCTTGGGAAATAGCATCCACAAGATAGATGAAAGAATCAGTGATACTGAAGACAAATCTAAAAATAAATCAGAAGAAAAAAGCCGAAGAATGAAAAATGATAAAAGAGAAATTAAAGAACTAGCTGATACCATCAGGAGAGGAAACATAAAAATAATGGGAATTCCCAAAGTGGAGGAAAAGGAGCAGAGACTAGAAAGCATTTTTCAGACAAATAGTGAACAAGGATTTTTCTAAATCTAAGGAATGAGCTGGAGCCTGGAATTCAAGAAGTCAACAGAACACCCAATGTTCTCAACCCAAAAAGGCCTTTTCCAAGACACATTGTATTAAAATTATCAAAAATCAATGACAAAGACAGAATTCTCAGCACAGCTAGGGAAAAGAAGAAGGTCAAATACATAAGAAAATATATTAGATTATCGTCGGACATCACAGCACAAATCTTAGAAGCTAGAAAGGAGTGGAATCAAATATTCAAACTATTACTTGAAAGGAACTACCAGCCAAGAATAATGTATCCAGCAAAGCTCACCTTTAGATATGAAGGAGAAATAAAGAGCTTTTCAGACATACAAAATTTAAGAGAATTCTCTGCTATGAGGCCTGCATTATAGAAAATACTGAAAGGGGTCAACACATCTAAAACAAAATGAAAAACAACAACAACAAAAAACACAAAAACACAATGAGGAGTAAGGTGACTAGCAGGCAGATAGAAGCAGAGGAGTGAAACCCTTATTAAGATCAGGCTATTATTTACGGTGGTCAGGACATTGAAGCAACCGAAGTGTCCTACAAAAGCTGAATAGATAAAAAAGCTGTGGCACATTTATACAATGGATTCTCACTCAGCCATAAGAAAAGATGAAATACAGCCATTTGTGACAACCTGCTGGGCCTCTAGATAACCATGCTAAGTGAAATAGGCCAGAACAAATAAGTAGAAAATCACATGATATCACTTATATGTGGGATATAACCATAAAAGCAACAAATGAACAGGACAAAGAGAGACTCAGGGACAAGGATAATGAACCAGTGGTTACCTGAGGGTAGGGGATGGGAGAAGAGTGGAGAGGTAGATGGGATAAAAAAGGTCAAATATAGGGGTTTTGGAGGATGGGGAAGTGGGTAAAGGGGATCAAATAAATGGCAGCTGAAAGAAACGGGACTTTGGGTGGTAATCACAAAAAAGCATATACAGATGTCATATTATAACATACACCTAAAAATTATATGATTACGTTAACAAATGTTACCTGAATATACTCAATAAACAAAAAAGAATATAATAAATGTATGCAATAAGAAGAGATATGCCATTTCAATATAGGGATGATTAGCATACATAGGAACAAGCTGAGAAAATAATGAATGAATAGAGAAGAATTCAAAGATCCAAATTTGCAATGGGCAATGAAGATTCGGTGTGCACAGACCTACATGGACTAATTGTGTGTGTGTGTGTGTGTGTGTGTGTGTGTGTGTGTGTCTGTGTGTGTGTCCTTTGCATATATTAAACACAAGCCAAATATTCAGAACTGAAGAATGTCACACAATATAAGAAGGACCAGAGGGACAATCTGCAATGCCCCCTTGCCTCCACCAACAAAAGACACACAAGATCAAGGAAGTAATGAAAACACCAAACTACCAGAACGAAAAACAGAAAATGGATGTAAGAAGACCTCGTTATCTCAATAATCAACCTAAATGTAAGTGGATTGAGCTCACCAGTAAAAAGCCACAGACTGGACCAAAAAAATAAATAAATAAAATAAAATAAAAACAAAAAACAACCAACTTATCCTGCCTTCAGGAGACACATCACAGTTCTAAGGACAAATACAGACTCAAGAAGTGAAAGTCTACAAAAGGAAATTTCAAGCAAATGACATTCAGAGAAAACTAAGAGTAGTGGTACTAATATCAGACAAAATATAGACTTCTAAATAAAAAAGATAAGGAAAGATACTGAGGGGCACTTCATAACAATAAAATGAATCATGCACCAAGAAGACAAAACAGCTTTTAATGCCTATTCTCCCAATTGTAGAGCCTGAGAACCCGTAAAGCAATTACTAACAGAACTAGAGGGAGAAACAGACCAAAGAACTATTGTAATAGGGGAACTAAATACCCTACTGTCTGATATATACAGATCATCCTAACAGAAAATAGATAAGGGTATGACATTCATAAATGACCTATTAGACCAACTGTACATAAGTGACATTTATGGAGCTCTTCCACACCAAAGCAGCTGCTTATATGTTTTTCTCTAGTGCACATAGAACATCCTCAAGAATCAACCACATGTTGAAACACAGAGACAGAGTCAACAAATAGAAGAGGGATGCAATCATGCCAACCATATTCTCTGATCATAATCTTTTGAAACTAGAGATCAACTGTGAAAAGAAAGCAGGAAGAAACTCAAATATGTGGAAATAAGTAACATGCTACTGAAAAATGACTGGGTCACGTAAGAAATAAAGAGAAGTTATGAAATACGTGGAAATGAATGAAATTGATAGAACATCAAAACTTTGGAGACATGGCAAAGGTGTCATGAGAGGAAAGTTCCTATTATTACAAGCCTATCTCCAAAAATCAGCATGAGCCCAAATAAACAACCTAACATTTTAGCTTAAAAAACTAGAAAAAAAAATAAACTAAGACTAAAGTCAACAGAAGAACAAACATAATCAAATTAGAGCAGAAATAAATGAAATTGAGAACAAAAATGACAGAAGAAATAAATGCAACAGAGAGCTGGTTTTTTGAGAATGTTAATAAAATTGACAAGCTGCTGGCCAGCCTCAATAAAGAAAAAAGGAAAGGGCACAAATGAACTAATTCAAGAGGAAAGAGAGAAAATCATGACTGACAGTGCAGAAATGCAAAGGATCATGCAAGAATACTGTGAAAAAATATGTAACACCAACTTTAAAACCTAGAAGAAATGGACCAATACTTAGTAAAATACTTCTTCCAAGGCTGAATCAAAAAGAACTGGATCATCTAAGTAGATTGATCAGCAGTATGAACATTGAAACAATCCTCAAAAACCTACCAAAAAGTAAGAGACCAGGACAACGTGGCTTCACCAGGGAATTTGACCAACATTTAAAGAAGATATAATATCTATTTTCCTGAAACTCTTTCTAACAATTGAAGGGAAGCAATATTCCAAACTCATTTTATGAGACCAATATTAACTTGGTATCAAAACCTGGTTAAGATAACACACAAAAAGAAAATGACAGACCGATATCTCTCATAAAGACAGATGCAAGAATCCTAAATACAATATTTGTGAACTGAATGTAGCAATGTATTAAAAAGATTATATGCTTCCTTCAAGTGTCCTTCATCCCAATTGCACAGGGATGGTTCAACATATGCAAATCTATTAATGTGATTCACCACATAAACAAAATAAAAATAAAAATCATGTAGTCATATCAATAGATGCAAATAAATCCTTCAAAAACATGCAGCATCCATTTGGGATCAAAACATTTAACAAAGTCAGTATGGAAGGAAAGCACCTTAACTTATTAAAGGCTATCTATGAAAAAAAAACTCATCCAACATTATACTTAATGGTGAAAAACTAAAAACATTCCCTCTCAGTTCAGAAATAAGGCAAGGCTGTCCACTACTGCATCTCTCATTCAATATAACATTTGAGGTCCTAGCACTTGCAATCAGACACGAGAAAGCTATAAAAGGCATTCAAATACAAAACTATGAAGTCAGACTGTCACTATTTGCAGAGAACATGATTCTCTACATAGAAAACCCTAATGAGTCCACAATAATATGACTAGAAAATATAAATAAAAACCAGTAAATTCTCTGGATACAAAGTCAACATTAAAATCCCATAGCCTTCTTATATTCTAATAGTGAAGTGTCAGAAAAAAAAAGTGGAAAAAAATAATTCCTTCTGTAATTGGAACAAAGAGAATAAAATACCTAAGAATAAATTTACCAAAATACAGAAGAACCCATATAATGATGATTATGAGACTCTATTAAAAAAATAAATAACTGAAGACGATATAACATAATGGAAAGATAATGCGTTCTTGGATTGAAACAAAAAACATAGTTAAAATGACAAGTTTACCTAAAATGTTATACAGATTTAATGCAATCCCCATTAAAATCCCATCGACAGTTTTTAAAGAAACAGAACAAAAAATCATCAGGTTTGTATGGAAGTATAAAAGACCCTGAATTGCCAAAGCCATTCTGAGAAGAAGAATGAGGCTGGAGGCTTCACTCTGCATGATTTCAAATTATACTATAAAGCGACAGTATTCAAAACAGCATGGTATTGGCAACAAAGCAGTGAAACAGATTCGAGAGTCCAGAAGTGAACCCATATTTACATGGGCAATAAAATATTTGAAGAAGAAGCCAAATATACAGCAGAGAAAGGAAAGCCTCTTCAATAATGGGTGCTGGAAAAACTGCAGAGCCACCTGCAAAAGAATAAAACTATAGACTGTTGTCTATCACCACATACCAAATTAACTCACAATGGATTCAGAACTGAAATATAAGACTTGAAACAAGAAAATGTATAGAAGAAATCTAAAAGCTAAACACAATGATCTTAGACTTAAAAAAGATTTTATGAATATGATCTCAATGGGAAGAAAAGTAAAATAAAATAATAATTAACAATAATAATAAATAATAATAATATATGAATGGGTCTATATCAAACTAAAACGTTTTGCTCAGTAAATGAAACCACCAACAATGTAAAGAGACAGTCATACAAATGAGAAAATATATTTCCAAACAACACCTTGGACAAGGGCCTACTATCAAAAATATACAAAGAACAAACATAACTCAACAACAAGAATAGTAATAACAACAACAAAAAGAAAAAGAAAACAATACAAAAAATGTGTGGGCAAAAAACCTGAGCAGACACGTCTCCCTAGAAGACATACAAATAGACTACAAACATATGAAAGAAGCTCAACATCACTAGGTATTAGGCTCATGAAAATCAAAACCACATCTCACACCTGTTAAAATAGCTATAATCAACAGGAGAAATAACAACAAAGATTGGAGAGAGTGCGGAGACCTAGGAACCCTCATACACAGCTGGTGGGACTGCAAATTGGTACAGCAACTATGGAAAACTCTGTGGACGATTTTCAAACAATAAGAACTGATCTACCATATCAATCCCACTACTGAATATTTACCCCAGGAATTTGACAACACATATCTATAAAGATATTTGCATACTGATGTTCATAGCAGCATTATTCACATTGGCCTGGACATGGAAGCTTCCGAAGTGTCCTACAATAAATGATTGCCTAAGAAGCTGTGGTGTATACATATGATGGAATACAACTAAAATACTGCCATTTGTGACCCCATTGATGAACCTTGAGATAATCATGCTAAATAAAATAAGCAAGACAGAAAATGTTAACAATTTCATATCATTTATATGTGGGTTATAACCTAAAAGCAACAAATGAACAGGACAAACAGAGACTCGTGGACATGAACTATAGATTAGGGTTTTAAGGGCACTGTAGGGTAGTGGACACTAGTGAAGTTGGGGAGGGAGGAGAAGGTAGATGGAGTAAAGGATTCAAATATAGGGGTTAGAGGGAGTGTGAACTGGATAAAGGGGATTAAATATATAGTAGCTGAATGAAACTGGACTTTGGGTGGTAATCACACAATATACAGATGTGAAATGATAATGTATACTTGAAAATTATTTGATTGTATTAACTAATATTACCCCAATAAACCTCATTAAAAAAATAAGAGTGATGTCTTTTTGGTGCATAATTCCCTTTATCTCATAAATTTCCAGTTAGAATGCAATCCTTTATATTACACTCCATACGGTATACTGACACAAATGAAAGCATGACTTAGTAGAAATACAGGTTAAGCATTGTAAAGTTTTCATGTCTTCTAAGAGTGTTTGGGCCTGCCTTTTATGGGTTAAGGGGATGAGGTTTTGCTCAGCCTCTTAAGGTCTTTCTGAGAGTTAAGGAGCCAACTATTTTGAGTCTTTTCATTGCAAAATCCCCAGGTACTTCTATACTTGCTCTTCTAAGACCCAAGACAGGCTATTCATATACTCTCGTTGAACATATGGGTCTAGAGCAACAATGCAGAGATGCTGGACCAGTTATCAGAGTTCATTCTGTCTTAGGTAGTGGTGGCCTCTAGTATCTAGTGACCAAAGATAGTGCTAGTTGTAATGGTGACAGTGGCAGTATTTAGTACCTAGCACTGACATCACCTTAATCAGGCCATTGGTATCCTGGATTCTAGTTGTTCCTGTGCACCTGAACAAAATCTATGGTCCAGTCCAGCCTCTAAGAGCAACCCAATATCTCTCCCTAGAAAGCCTTTTCCTAAGTCAGAAGGAGAGGATGTCTTTACTTGCAACTACAAACACTGAATGGTACAAAGTGAGAATGTATGTTATAGATTATCTAGTGCAAGCTTACTGTGATTCATCACATAAATGCAGGCAAATGGCATTATTCCCCTCTTCACACTTTCACTTCAGTTAGTGTTGACTAAGTCATGCCATGGTAAAATATGACCACTTTCCCCAAATTGCAGTGGCTTACAAAAACAAGAATTTATTTCTCACATTAATGTCTAATAGGGATCAGCTGTAGCTGCATTCCCTGTCGTCTTTCATCTGGACACAAGATGATGAACTGAACTACTGGAGCCGCTCCTGTCTGATATATCACTGGTCACCTTGGTTAAGAAAAAGCTACCAAAATGATACTCCAGCTGGCTCTTCCAGCCCCAAATAGAAGGGACATAGATCATTGGAAAAATCACGTCACACTTTGGGATGTACCATACTTCTAAAGTCACATGGCAAATCTGATCTGACTGCAGAGGGGTTCTAGAATTGTCCCCTGGAAGGGTCGTCACATGTTTGATCAATGATACAATCTAACATACCTCCTATAATGCAGTACTTTCTTTCACTAATTAGGTAAGTTTCAAATTCCATAACTTAAATAAAATTAAATTTATTTTGAGAAAATTACTTTTCTGGAGGTCAGACTTGAAACATTACCAATAGTAACACTTGACCCAGTTAATGGAAGTTAGATGCAGTGCTTCCACAGTGTGAGGTGGATTTTGCAGAATAGACACATTATGCATTCACAATGAATTCCACTCTCACTTGGAGTAAAAATCTATTTTACAAATTACATTAAGCATCTACAATGCCCACAGTTACCCATGGGCTTTGAGGAATACAAGCCTAACACGATGGGTAATGGAAAAAAAAAAAAAACATGCCACTGCAAAATAAAGCAATGATAACAAAGAGGAGAGACAGACTAGAGAAAATTCATCAGGTGAGGGAAGTGTGAAGCACCCCAGCCTAGGAACGGTGAAAGGAAATGACTATTTTATCACAATCCCTATGATTCAGAAGCAGTCATTTTATACCAGAGGCTATATGTTTGCCAGCAGAAATGAAGGGGAGGAAAAACTGATTCAATATATTGCTAAGAATTCTGAACTTTCATTATAGTGATGAAATTTAACTGAAGTCACCCTTGCCAATAAACTTAAGAATCAGAGGGACAATATTTCTATTTACTTTTTGTTAAAAAAAAATCATATGATTTTCTTACAGATAAGAGTAGCGTTTTTCCACTTTCAAATTTTTTGGAGATGGGTAACCAAAAATCATTACTGATAGAGAAGTTTGAGGAAGCGTAATTGTGACAGATGTAAATGTTAAATTACATGTTCCAATTCAGTTCAGGCTGCTCTTTAAATAAAGTTCAGTAGAGTTGCTTGGTTAGTAAAATACGATTTACTTCTTGAGGTTAAAAAAATTCATATGAAATGAGCAAAACACAAAAGGCCACATAGTGCATAATTCTGTTAATATGAAAAGTGCAGGATACACAAATCTACACACAGAAAGTAGATTAGTAGTTGTCAGGGCTGGACAGATGGGGGATGGGGAGGGACTTTTCACAGGCACTTGTTGTGTTTGGGGGTGATAAACATGTTCTGAAATTAGGTAACAGTGATGGTAGTTCAAATTTGTGAATATACTCAAAACCACTAAATTGGAATGAAAAAAAGCAAATGTATGTGAGCTTGAAAAACTCATCAGTTTTAAACAAAATTTATATAGATGACTTGCAGATGATTATTTTCAGGCGTACTGAGAATCACTGACATATGTCAAGTAAGGTCTGTAATGCATAGATAATTAAATTAATAACAATAATAAAATCAAACAACTCTTTCAATTATAATCATTATTAAATACTTGAAGCATTTTCTAGCAAGTAAAACAGTTAACATGAAGAAATTTATTTTTCATGAGCTTTTCCTTATTCATTTCTATGGAAAATGCTATTGAATATTAAAATGGAAGGCAATGCACACAAATGGGAAATGTTATAAGACAAGTGGACAATTATTTATATCCGAGAGTTTGAGAATATAGTCCCTAAGACTATATTTTATATGATGCTCACTCAGATCTACTAAATGGGGAAGCAAAGCTCAAAAGTCTTCTGGAGAAAAAAAAATGTTGTCTCATGAATCTCCAATCTTTTCACTTTCAAATTATTCTCTCTTTTGTAGACGATATTTGCTCCCTCTACAGTTCTTTGAAATCCTTTATGGAAATGGCAATTATGGAAAGTCTGCTATATTTTCTAGGAAATATATTTGAAACCAAATTTATAAACCTATCGTCTTCAAATTCATATAAAGTTATTAACAAATAAATAGTCTTTTAAAACTGCATATATTTAAAGCTTAAAATTTAAATATTTTAAAAATAATTTCTCAGAATTCCAGATAAACTACATGCATGATCCAAGAAGTGTTGGCAAGTTTCTCTGTGTTAAAAACAGATTAACATGGGTACCCTGTAGGAACTCCTATCAGGTGTTTCCTGGAAGATCTCATCATCTGGCGGAGGAGGGCACAGCACATGGTCAAGGTAAAGCTAATATACTATACACTCCTGTCACTGAAAACAAAATTCACAATTTTAAAAAGGTTGAAATTTGTGTAGAAGAATTAGGAAGACTGGACTTTCTGGAAGCAAACTGATATCCAAAAACCAACCAACAAACAAAGACAACAAAAACACAAAGCCCCACCTATTTGATTATAAGATAGCTCTGGCTTTGTCTCTGTGTATCCTAGCATTAGTACTCACCTTTAAGATGCTGGCGGGGACTCTTAAAGATTAAATGAGACAATTTTTATAAAGTGCCAAAAATCTAGTGAATATGGCCATGGAACATCTTTCTGCCTAGCTAAATTCATCTCAAGACTGACTTGAAGGGTCACAGCCCCTCGGAAGCCCTCCATGATGCCCCCAGGGCTGCTGAGCCCCTGTCTCTTTAGTCTCTTTCAATGTCAAATGACTGTTGCTTACAGGGTATTGTTGTTTGTCCTGCGTCTGTGGATCCTGAGGCCTCTAATAGCATCTTGATCATCTCTCTATCCCCAGCACCTTGGAAAGTGTAAAAGAGAGGGCAATCACTCCTGCCTTTCTGATAACACAGAGCTATGGAATATTATTTTTTTCTCCTTTTTCACATAATTTATTTACACATTTTATACTGAGAGAGGAGGCATCTGAAAAAATGCAAAGGAAAAGGCCTGCAGAAAAGACCAACACGGCCATTTATAGCTCATTCACAACTGCTCCCTCTCCCTCCTGCCCTGTACTCTCCAGCTAACATGTTTTCTCATACCTCCATCCTCCACATCAAGGACTCTCCAGCTCATATATTTTAATTCTTAGTCTGCTATTCAACTGTAGTCATGTAGGAGTAACAAGACTGTAAAACTCCTTGTTAAGTTATGAATAAAACTAGACTGCTGTCTATCATCAGACACCAAAATTAAGCAAAATAGATGAAGAACCTGAATTTAAGACCCAAGATAATATATTGTATAGAAAAAACCTGACTTACTCAAGATAATATATTGTATAGAAAAAACCTGGCTTATTGTATTTAAAGAGAGGTATTTAATTTGATCTCAAAGGCAAGGGAAGTAAAAGAGAAATAAGTAATTAAGTGGGTCTACAACAAACTAAAAAGCTAGCCAGCTAGCTTGCTATCTATTTATCTATTGTCTATCTAGTTCATCATCTATCTGTATCAATTTATATATTCAATAAGTCTTTCTATCGATTCATCAATGTATCAGTCTTAAACAATATTTTAACTTGCCTAATGATTGATGAATTTTGTAAAATATTAGTTTTATTCAATAAAGTTTTGTCAAATTGTCTATGTATCTAAATAACTATTGGTTAACTTATTAATCTAACTCATATTTATCTATTAATCTATCTATTCATCTATCCAATTTTATCAAGTAAAATTATTAATCTTTCCTTAATATAGACATTATCTTTATATATTTTTAAATCACTGATCATTCTTTTTTCATTGTATCTTTTTATTTATTTATGTTATATCTTTCTATTTATCTATCACGTATTTATCTCTACATCTTTATTTTTTTCTATTTCTATTTTTCTGTCTCTCTTTATCAATTCATCTACCTAACTTCTATTTGTGTATTTATTAATTTTTTAATAATATAGCAAATTATAATATATTACTAAGTCACTGATATTTCTCTTACTATATATAATTTAACATTCATTTATATTCTTTTTTTTTTCTCTTCATGTATCTACTTATTCATGTATCTATCTATCTATTTCTCTACCTATGACTGAGAATTTATCTACCTAAATATCTACCTGAATATCTATTTATATATGTATATCTTTATCTATCCATTATGTATTCATCTATTGTTAGAACTATTACATATTTAGCTAGCTAGCTAACGTATATCTATGTATTTGTCCATATCAATGTATTTATTTATAGGTATCTATCTATCGATTCAACAGTGTATCCTTCAAAACAATATAATGTACTTAGCTCAAAATGGATAATTAATATAAGTAATGTTAGTTTTATTTAATAAATACCTGTCTATTTTTCTGCACATCTAAAGATCTAATGATTCAATTATCTGTAAATTTATCTTGTATTTATCTACCAATTCATCTATCTTGTATCATTGATGCTGTTTCAAGAACTACATTCATCCATTCCTATTTTCACCATCATATATCCATGTATATACTTATTTATATAAGCTCTGTATGTATTTTTATTAATTTGTTTCACTATATGTCAGATTATAAGAATATATTTCTAAAATAATGGATCTTACTAATTTTCATGTATTCTCTATCTCTTTACTTATCATCTATCTATCTGTCTAATCTTATATTAAACAGCTATACATCTATATTTTTTGACATTTATCTATCCTTCTATATGTCTACCAAACTATATATGTGTGTGTTTGTATACACACACACGCACACACACACACACACACACACACACACACACACACACACACACACACATATATATATAAATGAACTATATATATAGTTCGTTCATTTATTTCAATTTATTTATAACAATTTACATACCAATACAAAATATTTTTGTGAAACAATATTATTACCTACATAATGATTTATAACTCACATGAAAAATGTCAGTTGTCTTTATGAATATCTGTATAACTATTTATGTATCTACTATCTAACAAGCTATTAATCAATGTATCAATAAACCTAAAGTTATGTATCATTTTCTTCCCTATTTATTCATGCTTCCATGCATCCTTCCATGCATCCATCTTCCGGTGTCTATCATCTATCTATCTATCTAACTATCTATCTATCATCTATCTATCTATCTATCTATCTATCTATCTATCTATCTATCTATCTATCATCTATCTATCTATCATCTATCATCTATCTATCTATCTATCATCTATCTATCTATCTATCTATCTATCTATCTATCTATCTATCATCTATCTATCATCTATGTATTATCATCTATCTATTATTTATCAATCTGTCTATCTAATTTACTTATCTATCTTCTATCTACCTATCTAACATTCCATCATCTTTCTATCATCATCTTTCTATCTTTCTATCAGTATACTTAGTTACTTAATTTATCTATTACTCTATCTATCTCCTTATTTCTTCCTATTTATCTATCATCTAACTTTTTATTCTTTACATATTTGTCTATTTATATGTCTATCTATCTCTCTCTATTTATCTATTTATCTATTTGAAATCTATTCATTTATTTTTCTAGCCATGGATCTATTTATGTATCTCTCTATCTACATTTTTATGTCTGGTCTCTCCTTTATGCTATTCATCAATCTATTTTTTCATTTATCACTCCCTTGTCTGTCATCTAAGTATCAATTAATTTATGTAACTTTTGTATGTTTTTTATCTATCTCTTAATATATTAAATTGTCATTATATATTTCTAAATACCTGATTGTTCTTTTATATTTTTAAGTAATTTTGTGTTTATCTTTTTATTTCTCTATCTTAATTCATTAATTTATCTCCATCTATTTATATATTTGTTGATTCAAGAAAATTTCTGTTCAAAACAATATTTTCAATTTTCCTAAGGATTAAGGAACCTGCAACAAATTTTAATTTTATTTACTATATGTCCTTATGTGTACCTAAATTTTTATTTATTTATCGATATATTATAATCTATCTATCTATCTATCTACGTATCTATTATTTATCTCTTTGTTATATATTCTATCTGGCTATCATCTTTCTATCAAACTATCTATAATTTTATGTATCCATGTATTTATTTATCTATCATCTATCATAGATCTATTCATAAATCTATTTTCCACTTTTTATATATCAAACGTATTTATATATCTTATTTAATTGAACTTTTAATAAATCTAATTTTTATTAATAAATGTTAATTACTGATCACCTTATTGTCTATGTACATTTGTATTTATTTATGTTTTATCTGTTTACCAATGATGCAATCATCAATTTATTTCCTATCATATTTTATCTCTCTACATATATACCCAATTATTTTTCATGCTCTATATTTATCTCACTATCAATATCCATATATCTACTATGTATCTCTATATCTATCTTTCTATTTATTATCTTTCAATCAATTTTTTATCTATCATTTATTTCTTGTTTCAGCATTTTATATTTATTTAACCATTCATCCATCCATTATCCATCTTTCAATCCATTCATTTGTTCTATTATCTATCTATCTATCATCTATCTATCTATCTATCTATCATGTTTGATCTTCTAAAACTTATCTCTATCATCTATCTTCTAATCTACCATCTATCATCTTTTTATGTACCATTTATTTATCTTTTTATTTTTTTCTTGTTATGTATCTATTCATCTATTTTTTATGTTTCCTATGATCAAATCAATTTGTCTCCATATTATAATCTATTGAGTCAACAATTTCTCTCTAAAATAATATATTTAACTGACCTAATGATTGATAAGTTATGTAATATTTGATAGTTTTATTCTTTAATAGCTTTCTAATTATTTTAGTGTCTAAAGATCTAATCATTTATTTATCAAACTATCTATTACAAAATTATTTAACTTTGTATCTATTCATCTATTGTTTTACTTATCATTCATTTATCTATCCCTTTACAGTTTTATTATCTATGTATCTATGTATCTGTCATCTATCTATTACTGATCTATTTATTTATCACTTTATCTTTTCAGTCATCATCTATTCATTCATGATCTATATCTCTCACTCTCTATATACATTTTTCGACCTATCATCTATTTACCTGTCTATCTGTTTATCAATCTCTCTTTCTGTCTGCCTGTTTGTCAGTCTAACTAAACTCTATATGCTTAATACCTATTTAACCTAGTATGTACTTATTTATAACCAAGCCTTTAAAATTTTACATAATAATAATTATATTTATTTATATCATTTAATTTTTATGCTTTCAATGTCTATCGATCAATCAAAATATATTTCAATACATATATTTATTTTTCTATTTATTCATCTATATAAGCATTGATCTAGCATCTATCTATTGATCTAACTTTTATTAATTTATCTTTCTGCCATCTATATTCTATGTATTTATTTATATAAATCTGTATATAAATTTATTTTACTATAATGATTCTGTTGATTCAGACTGTGCATTTCTAACATAATGTGTTTATTTTGAGAATAATTAATAAATCATGTAAAATTGGTAGCTTCTGTAATATAAATAATTTTATATTTATTTAAATTTTTCAAATTAAGAATGTATTCTAATGCAACATTTCTTATCTTAATAATGAATAAATCATGTAACATACATTAGATTTTTAAAGAAATATTGTGTTATTGTCTATGTATTTAAATATTAATTATTTAATCTATATAAATAATTTATCTCTCTCTCTATTTATCTAATACCTATGTATCATTTGTCCATAACTTCTTTCATATTTTATCTATTTTTGTGTGTATCAATCACTTATTTTTTCTATCTCTCTGTCCATCATTCCACTTATACTTGCATTTATCTATCTATCTGTCATTCTATTTATATATTCCTTCAAATAACAATCCATCCATCCAAATATCATCTATGTATATATCTATTTATGAATCTATTTGTCTATGTATCTAAATTCTTTATGTATCTTTATTACTTTATTTTTAAAATATAAAAGAATTATTAAAAATTTTTAAATGCATATTGCTCTTCTTGTATATTACTATATTTATGTTCTATCTATTTATATTCATATATATTTCTATTTATTATAGTATCTGTCTATATTTTTTTATTTATTTACACCTCCTTTATCTATCAATCTATCTATCATCTATCATCTATTTATCTATCTGTCACCTATAATCTCTCTATGTATGTTTTTATTTATTTATCTATCTAACATCTATAATATAGCTATATATCTTTCACCTATTATTATATTATGTTTATACATCTACTACTGATGAATCATTCCATGCAGTCATTTATAACCAAGACAATTTTTAAAGTTAATTAGTGATAAATATATGTATATCTAAATAATTATTTTAATTTGTTTTGTAAGTTTTTATTATTAATCAATATTTATTTTAATTTACCTATTTATTTTTTATCCTAAACCTACCTTATGTAAGTTTTTAATGTATCCTTAATATATCAACTTATCATCCTATATTTCTAAGTCACTTTATCTCTCTTTGTTTATCTATCTTACTATTTATTCAAATTTCATTTCTCTATATAATTATCAATCATCTATCTTTTTCTTTTATCTATCCACTATCAATCCATTTATGAGTCTAATCTCCATTGAGTTTTTCATCCATTTTTTATTCTAAATTATCTACCTGTCTTTTATCTCTTTATATGTCTATATCTTTATCTATATATTCATTAATATTCTTATTTATCCACTGATTTATCATTCTATATATTCATGTATGCATGTATCAATCTATCACCTATTTTTTATCTATCTATATCAATTCATCATTCATACGGATCTATTTATGAATTTAACAATATAAATATCTAGCTTTCCAGCATGGTAAATTCTCATGTTCTACAAAGGCATAGTTCATGGAACAGAAATGATGTGGTTCCACCAGAAGAGGTAGAAAATAGAAGAACACTATCTGGGACCTTCTAGCAAATTTTCTTACCCAAGAGGTCGGCAGGAGAGAGTAAGAATCCTGCATTATTAAAACTGAATACTTCTTCCCAAATGATGTGTTTGTTAGTTGTTATGCACTGCTCTCCAGGTTGCAGGAAGAAAGATGATATGACACCTCCCAACTGATAGGGAATACGGCTTTGACTAATTAGTTGAGGAGAGCCCAGAGCTTACATAAGTGGTATTGCCATTGAAAATATGAAGAAACAGAAGTTCACCCTTACCTAAGAAGATGACCCTGGTAACTTCCTGTACTCTAGAAAGTGTTGAATGTATCTAACTTGGTGGTTAAATTGAAGGCCACAGTGGATGGCCCCAGCATCAACTCAGATTTTCCTGAAGGGGTGAAAGCTACTCTACAAAAAGCAACTTTATCATTTATTCTCTGCCCCAAAGCAAAGCTGGTAGTGCAATGAAACACTCAGTCTATAAAGGTTTTTTTAGCTGCATAGGTGTAATTTATTTGATGGCTTCACTGAGTCAGAGCTCATGGTGTCTAATGCTCTGTATGGCTAGTCATCATCACTAGCTGTGACACACATGCAAAGCAAACAGGTATGATCTACTCAGTGAGAAGACAAAGGGCAGAACTCAGTTCATGGGGTATTTTTTTTAATAATTCTAGCCCATCTTAAGCTGTTGTCAGGAGCAGGAGTGTAGCTGCTTCATCATGAAAAATGACATCTGACAATTCAGACATTCCACTTTGGGACATTGCTTGTGAAAAGAAACATCAGCAGAAGACTGACCTATCTGGATAATTTTGAAGATGTCTGCCTTAAGACCAACTGTCTAATGGGAAAGCTAGAGTCTAGCTGCTGATGCAGCCTACCTGAAACCACTTTTTGTGACATTATAGCCATCATCAGAATTCAGGTGCACAAACTTTAACAGTCTATGTGGCTCACATAAAAGTAATCATTGAATGGCAGACTTGAGACTCCCAAAGAAAGCTGCTTCATTCCAGCCTTGGTCGTAAAGACTATATCATGTGGGATGCTGCCATTGCTTACCCTGACCCATTTCCTTCTTCTCAAAACAATCTATGGTGCCTCATCACAGGTGACTTTTTTTTTTTTCATGCTGCAGCATTACTTTTCCCAGCTGACTAAGTTGATTCCAGTAGCACAATGCTGGTACAACACCTCCATATCTCTCTGCATTTAGCTTTCCAGGTTTCTACATTCTGATGAAGTTGCACCTTTAATTTTAAAGCATTGTGAGAAAGTCAAAGTATTTCCTGGATGTTCCATATTCCCTAACATCTGTAGACATTTGATATTGTTGCACATTGGTTGCATTTCTAACTCTCCCATCCTCACCTGTCCTCAGTCCCCACATTTTAGTAAGATGATCTGACTACTAAATGCAGCTGTCCCAAAGGTGGCCTTTTGGCTGATTCCTGGGTTTAGATTGGAAAAAGAATTAGTCATGTGACTTAGAGACCAATTTTGAAAAAAAAAATGATCCAATTGGAACTTTCTGAATGATGCCTGAGTCTCAGTACTTGATTAATTGAAACAAAAACGGTATAGGTATGGGGATGAGAATCATTAATGGGGGAGGGGGCAACAGAGGGGCACAACTATCTAGACACAACTACTCTAGAGTGAGAGAAGAGAATGATGTTGACCTCTGAATATGACTTCAGAAATAATAATTAAGTGCTCTACTACCTAGCCCTAGCATCAATAACCGACTCAAGAGACCACCACAGCCATCAAACCATCATCCCATTGCCTGAGAACTGAAGATCTGCGTTGAAGAGTGACAACCAATAATAACTTGAAGACTGTGGAAAGCTAATTGTTTTTGAAAGAGAAAGATTTTAATTAATGTAAGTCAATACTCATTCGTTGCTCATTTAATAAATACTGAAATACATGATCTGTTAGGCACTGTGCTAAAGGTGTGCCGAGGTCCAAGGTAGACAAGGACAAGTAGGCAGGAAATATCTCAAAGAAGTTATAACTTTGAGTTAAGCAGTGATACGAATAAAGCAAAGAGGGAGCCTGCCTTTCAATTCTGGGAAAATGGGCAAAGTTGGGAAGGTGGCAGTTTACACAATTAAGAATTGTTTAAGTGTTTCTCTAGACAGATAGTGGAAGAGAAAGGCATGGCATGGGAAGATAAGTGGTCAGTTCTTCAGGACAGTTGTTAGTGATGCTGAGGTTCTGAGCTCAGAATCTAAATGGCATCCAATGTCAGAAGAATGAATTGAGTTTCTCTTAGGATGGAACAGAAAGTAAGATGAAAACATGCATTAGGAAATGTAAAGCCAACTCACCAAGGGAAGCAATAAAAGACACAGATTAGCTTGAATACTATGAGGACAGTAGAATATAAATAGACATCTGAAATATTTGTTTAATTCCACTGTGTGCTAACAGTGATGAAACTTCTATGACAGGAGCATGGGATCTTTTCTGTTTCAGTGAAGGCATCATAGGGGTCATGTTTACTGAGCTAGTGAGAGTATGCTATACTTTTAAGTATGAATGCATTTTTAATGAAGATAGCTTCTGCCAACTAAAATCGAAGGGCTTGAATTTTAAAATCACAGCAAAAATTTAATCGAGAGAATGCTTAAATAAATACTGCATGTGCACTTTTTCTAGGTTTGATTTGTATCTATCCCTCTCACATCATCCCAACTTAGACCTTCATTTGATTCTCCTGGGAGTGAATCAGATATCTCTTAACTCCAGTTTCTTCATTTGCCTATACTCCTTTGATTTCTATCCCTGTAAAAAGTTAATTAGATATAATTTCCTTAGAAAGTCTGGTAAATATTCCTAATGACCAAAATGTCCAAATGTTAAACAACAGCCAGAAGCCTAACATGAAATAAAGCATCATTTTACTCTTAACTCTTTCAAAAAATGAGAACAATCAACCCATAAAGCAAACATGTAAGTTTATTATTCAAATAAGCTGATTGCATGCATTTTGCTGTTTGCCAACATAATTTCAACTTGGTTATTTAGCAGAGCTCAGTAGTTCACTGGTACATCACTTGCAATCAGGGTGATGTTCACCTAATAAGGGTGGTTTACAAGTTAACCTTGAGAGACTGGCAGCAGATGTATTAGCTGTTACTGGCATGGGGAACCATGAGTTGCCTGCTGGTTGCAAGTTGAAAAAAAGAACGGTCATTGACTGATAAATCAGCATATCTAGTTGAGAAAGTAGAAGGCTCCATCATTCCAAAATAACTTCTCTGTAAGGGAGATGTAATATGCTGAGAAGTAGAAGTTGTGTTTGTAATAAAATTCACAATGTGGCCATTTGCTTGATTGTCCCTGCCACGTTAGCACACTTGGAAAGTGGTCAACTGATTCGAGAGAGCATGTTGGTTCATCAAACTTTGTTCTAATGGGCTACCTAAAGCTGATGATGGAGGACACAATTCACTTCTGATTGGAGCAGTTGTATTAGCGATTCTCTGGCTGGTAACAGGCTTGCCGATTGCTGGCGTAGTTAAATTGTGGAAGTTGAGAATATGCTTTCTGCACGTGTGTCAGGAAGAAAACCAGATGTACGATTGCCTGCATGATTCCCTGTTCCAGAGTGCTTCTTGTTGAAATTTGGAGCATTTGAAGGTGCTGAAGAAGCATGTTTGATCCCAATTCTTCTTTTCATTCTGAGTAAAAGTTGGGGACAGCCTCGTTGAAAATTTGGGTTTTGATAGAACTGTAACTAAAACCAGAGGAGAAAGTAATTTGTGGACACAAGACTATCAGAAACCTAACTTCTAAATCATATATCAAGTTTGTTATGCAAAGTTAAGGTCATCAACACATGGACATTGTTAACTATTGTCTGAAATGACTTATTGGCAATAAAAAATTAAACAGCATGGCTCTCAGGTAAAAATGTCTGCCTTGAAAATAACACTGAATGCACTTTTTAAAGCGGTTTCAATATTGTTACTTGAGTTCACTCGAGTGCAAAAGTTTTTAGAATACAGAATGCCCAAACAGTTCTCAATTTTGAAAAAAAATAAATTTGAACCTTACTAGTTTCATACACTTTTAAGATATATATATATATCTTATTACACACACACACACACATACACACACACACACACACACACTTATACAGAACCCTCTTAGAAGTTGTAACTAAATTTTGTACTACCTTGCTTAAAAAAGAGACTTATTTTATTCTGCCAGAAAGTCAGCTAGAGAAGCAACCTTTGTAAAAACTCTGTTGCACTTTACGAAATCCATAAAGGTGAAGCTGTCGAACTAAACTTTTCATACTTGCAGTTTCAAATATTCTGAAAGGGGCCTTTCTTTCCAAAACTTCTCTCTTGAAGAGTTCTTCATGAATCACTATAGAAGTTCCATTCTCATCCCACCAAATAGACTGAAATTGATTGTTTTCAACTATTTTCCAGAGTTTCCTGGGAAAGGTCAAAGACCGAAACTTATGATCTTCATCTGGTTCAGAGACACAAAATGTGTGATGTGGTCTTTTTGTAAAGGACTGTGCAGTAAAAGCTGGAAAGCATTTTCTTCACTAGCAGACCTCAAGTCTGAGTCCCCAGTCAATGTGTGATCACACAACAGAGATCCAATGGGGATTGCTGAACCAGTTGATTCATCTTGAGGAGAATCCTCTTGAATTGCTGAAGAAATGTGAGCCATCTCAGATGAATGTGTCTTCAGCTGCTTTCCTCACCTACCTAGTTTTGAACACTGCAGCTCCAAACTCTGCCTTGGCAGAGCTACACTGATAAACTCCTCAGGTCACCAGTGTTTCGCAACCTGAGTAGCTGTGACATCACAATATGTCGCCTCCTAGCGACTAAAAGTAACATACATCTAGTGTTTCCTTCTGCCGCTCTACATTTTATACAGTTATCATAAAACATAGGGTGATTATTTATGTAGTGTAATCTGACAATTTTATTGCATAGAACTTTCTAAGTAAATAAATTTTGGAGGTCCATGGGGTTAAATAAATTTATTTTCTTTTCCACACACACTTATTCTCTGATTGATGGCTTTGTGTAAGGCCTGGTAAATGGACAATGCACAATGTAAAATAAACAAAACTAACAACTTTTTTAACTTTTAACTTTTGGAATTTGAAACTGAAATCTGTATAAAACCTGTTTGTCTGGGGCATGAGAAGAAAAGACTTGCCATCATTTTTCATTGAAAACAACATAATATGATTTGAAAATAAAAATGATTATTTCTCTCTGTTTTACACAAATAGCTCTATAATGATCTCATATTTAATACATTTTTCTAGTCATAAATGAGTGTAGTAAGCACTACTGTATTTAGTGTCTCTTTAAATACCTACATGTACAAAACAAAATATTAAAAAAAAAAAAAAAAACAGATCTACCTAAGAAGATCTCAAAGAGTGGGAAATAAAACACTTATAATACAACATTATAAGTAAAATAAATGTGGTTTAAGGCCTTATCATACCGCACACAAAAGAGGAAATATCTTCATTACATGTCTTACACCCATTTTTTCTTCTCTGTCCTACTCTTCGGCTACATAGTTTGGATAAGAAATAATACTGCTAGTTTTGTGTTTGTTCAATTATTTGTAATATTATCCAGACAGAGCTCTTGTTAGGAGTGTTATTAATGTATTCCTCTTTCTTTATATGGTCAATACTGATTCCCAGTCAGAGGTATGAAAAAGGAGAACCTTAATTCAGGTGAGAAATTTGCAACCAGAGAAATGTAGTCTCTGGTGGAAAGCCCTCTTTGGGTGCAAAGGGAGATGGCCTGTTGTAGTGAAAACTTTAGCCACAGTTCCTGACTGATCCTATTTTATGCAGATGAGAAATACAAATCTCAAATTGGATTCGTCTAAAATTCATTGTTCTGAATGGTAAGAATCCTGTGTTCTGACTCCCTGTTATTGATTAGATAGAATTTGTTTAGATGCCAAGGAGGAGTGACGTGCAGCTCTGATTGCATGAGCCACATAATCCTCAGTGCATTGCTCCATCAATAAAACCAGAAATTTCTTTTTAATGGCTGACTCAGGCAGAGGAAGTACTTTGCAGGAAGTCGAAAGCTCAGTCTATGGCATTTCCCCAAAATGCACTGTGAGGGACCTCTGTCAGCATCGACTGCTAGACTTTGTTTATGAAGATGGGCCTTGTTAACCACAATGAATCCTCCCTAAAAGATATATTGCTTCATGCATTCACAATAATTTAACAGGCAGTTTTTTCACAAGAGGTGCCAGTGTTAATACGTTTTTTTTAAAACAAATATTTTAAAATTTACTATTTAGTGCATTAACAATAAATAATCAGATAGACTCTGTTTTAGCAAAAGTCAGTAAATTTTATCTTACCTGCAGGGAAATCCTTTAATAAAAAATTAGTTGCATGTAAAATAACCCATACACAAACAATAAAATATTTTATGTACTGGAATAAATTTCTTCTCAGCCTCATGTACCTTTCTGTTTCAGTGAATATATATTTTATCCACAAGGGTATGTCAGCAACCTGAATTCACAGCACATCACAACAATCACATGCCATAGGAAAACTGCAGAAAAATCATTTGAAGAAATTCAGCTGACATTTATAATTAAACCTAAAAGATCAGCTATACATGAAATGTAATAGCTTAATGAAAGTTATGTGTGAAAAGTGCACAGCCAGTGCAGAAAAACAAGAAACTTTTCCAGGAGATTGGGGGTAAGGCAGAGATTCTCACTCTTGACATTTTTTTTTCTATAAGGAAAGAAAATTTAAAGCCACAGAAAAGAAGCCAAAAACACAAGAAAATCAAGTCAGAAAAAGAGGATAAAAATCGATCATTGTCTCTTCCGGTGACATAGCTTATATACATAAAACCCCAAATATTCCACCATAAACTGCTAGAATCAGTAAACCAATTTAGTAAAGATGCAGAAAACAAAATCAATAGGTAAATTGTAGTGTGTTTCTATACATGAACCACAAACTACTGGACACAGATGTTGAGAGATTAATTTCATTTTCAACTGCATGAATCTCAATAAAAGATGAATACGTAAATGCAACAAAATTAAATATGTATGAATGAAAAGGGTACATACTGATGCAATAAAATAAAAAGACAAAAATAAATGAAAACATATTAGTGTTGGTAGAGCTCAATGTCATCTCGAACCAACTTTTGATGGCATTCTTCACAGAAATAGAAAACACAATTCTAAAACATGAGTCACAAGAATCCCCAAATAGCCAAAGCAATTCTGAGAAAAGCAGGGTAAAGATAGAAGAATCACACTCAGACATCAAACTACATTTAAAGACATTGTCATTAAAACGGGATAATACTGGCAGAAAAAAAAAAAAAAAAACAGACACAGAGATCAACAAAACAAAATACACAGCCCACAAATAAAACTGTGCATACTTGGTTAAATTACTTTTGTCAAATGTGCCAAAAACACTAAATGGGAAAGTAAAAGTCTCCTTAACAGTTTTCAGAATCTCGAATAACCACATGCAAACGAGAAAATTAGATCTCTATCTTACCGCACACAAGAATCAACTTGAAATATATTAAATATTTGAATATAAGACCTAAAACCTAGACGAAAGCATAAGGGTAACCTCCTTGACATTGCTTTGCACTTGACATCCAAAGCAGAGGCAAACAAAAGCAAAAATAAATAAGTGGGACACCCTCAATCTAAAACGCTCTTGGATAACAAGAAAAAAAACAAATATGTGGCGTAGCTGATGGAAATTTTGCTCATCCCTCTTGAGTTCAAATCAAAGCTGTGACAGAAACAGAGAGCAACAGCAAAAAAAGAAGTCACGGGGTATCTAAATGAACAAGTCCTGCAAGCAGGCAGAGAAATAAATCACCCTGTAACAGGAGGAGGTAAGATGAGTGAGGACATGAGGCTGCCATATCCTAGCAACTGAGTGGACCAGAGGCTGCAGCAGCTGCAGATGCATCTTCTAGTGGCCAAGTTCAAGAAGAGACTTTCCTGCTGAGCACCAGGGACAGGTCGGCTGCACAGGGGCCCACCGGGGACTTACAGGTGGACACTGAGTTGTCAGAGTGAGCACCAGAGGTGAGGATCTCTCATGAACAGAAGTCCCAGTGGTATCTAGTGCTTCTCTGTTGCTGTCTCAAAGAGACTTACTTTAGATTAAGAGTGGCACACAGACTAAAACAAAGGGGGTGGAAAAATCTATTGCCTTGATGGACCTAGAGGGTTTTGTGCTGAATAAAATAGGTTGGATAGAGAAAGATAAACATTGCATCATTTTACAACCATGTGGAATCTAAAGCACAAAATAAATGAAAACAAAAAAGGCAGCAATAAACTCATAGATACAGAGAATATTTTGATGACTACTAGATGGGAGGGAGATTGGGGGATGCAAAAAAAGGCAAATGGATTAAGGACTACAGAATAGACACAGGGATGTAGACTGTAGCATGAGGAAGATGGTTAATGATGTTATAAGAAATATGTTAGAGATAATAAGGGTACTAATTGGCTATATCATCTCTTACATCTCAGTAAAGAGGGGGGCTGGAGATAGATTCTGCTTCAAGTGATGCTACCAAAGCAGTTTTTTAAGAAGTGGGTTGGGGTGGGAAATCAATTAATCAATCAAGAGAACACCCAGGTGGAAAAAACACTTAGAATTGGTCCAGGGTCACCATGTTTTTCTTCAAAGAAATAACCTTTCAGAAAAAGAAAAATAATAAATAAATTAGTACATTAAGTAAAAAAAAAAAACTTTTGACTGAATATTGAGCTTAACCCACAGAATGCAGATCATAGTCACCCAGCCCTGTAGAGCTGATAGTGTTGTGTGTTTGTGTGTTTGTGTGTGTGTTTGTTTGTGTGTGTGTGTGAGTGTGTGTGTGTGTGTGTGTGTGTGTGTGAGAGAGAGAGAGAGAGAGAGAGAGAGAGAGACAGAGACAAAGACAGAGACAGAGACAGAGAAATAGGAGGGAACATACTACCCCAAACTTAATCCAGAGAAAAGAAGACTAAGCGGTGTTACTAACGTGCTCACAGAGGCCTATGGCAATTCAGAAATAACACTATTTATTGAGATCACGGAGGCTCAAGAAATGTTATATAAGTGTACCAAAGGTCACATTATTCATGAATAGTGGAATCTGAGATTTCACCCAGAATGTCATGATTCCAAGCCATTTCTTTCACGGCAACCTACTGTCTTGTGGAAGGAGGCCCTAAACTTTGTTCAAAAACAGTCTTGTGTGAAGATTCATTATTTCACCCGTTTTGGCAGATACGTATGCCCGCATTAACCAACCTGATTGACAAAGTGTAATGAGAAAATTTCTGGGGCCCAGAGATTTGAAATATCCCTGGAATCTGGTCCGAACTCCCTTTTAGATACAGATTTACATGCCTAAAAAAAAGGAACATCCACTTAACCTTACTAACAGGACTTATCTTGGTCACTTTCACTGCAAAACAGCCCTTGTCATAGACCAGTAGGAAATGTTCACCTGTCTTATTCATGCTGATGATGTCTGGTCATCAGTATGTACAAAAGACATCATTAATGCAAAGATGCTTTTCCTATGCAGCAGGAGTACAGAGTCTGCTGCACTGAATATGTGAGTGTTTTACTAGGCTGTCAGCCAACAATACTCAATGATTGTGCTTGAATGAGAACAATCAACTGCTAGACCTGTCCCAGTCAATGACATAAACAGAACTGACTATATTTAAGGTTGCTCTACCACTTCTTATGTTCTTGCATAATGGCCATTAAAGACTGGCATGTGTTAACGCCCTCAGAATCCTAAGAAGACAGACACACAGCCAACGGGCCTCTGTGGGTACAAGTGTGCATGCGCATGCACAAACGTACACACACACACACACACACACACACACATAAATGTGTGCAGAACCCTTGCACATAAGTAGGCAAGGCTTGTCAGGCTTTCCACACAACAGATAAACTCATTTGTTCCTACTATGCTCTAATTCATTCAGAGTCTAGACTCCAGGAGTGCATTCTGAGAAGAAAGGGGCCAGGATGAAATAAGAACAAAGAAAAGAAACCTGTTTTCTAAACACCTGCCTGGATCTTGGAGGAACTTTTGGTGCAGGAACTAATCTGCTGTTGAACCTTCACACTCCTGACTCAGATTGAACCCCGAGCTTTCGGGATACTACAACATTAATAAGCTGTTAAAAAGTACTGACCCTGTCACTCTAGGAAGAAAACACCCATAGAATACAAAGGCAGAATTTCTAAATGCCCTTCTTGACTTCTTGCAGTCAAGTTCACACTTAACAAGTCCTGTAGTCTCACAGTATTTGTATCATGTAACTCTTTGGCACTTGCTTTCAGTATACCTAAAATCCACAACTTCTTCTGCCTGACGTTTTATGTACCATCTCAAACTTTAAAACTTCTGGCATGGTCATTGAAAGGGGTGCACCAGCTCTCACGAGAACTACTGTGACATCCTGCTGGAAGCCGAAAAGGGTAAAAGTTAATCAAAACTCTGAAACTAAACAAAGGCAGTCTATCCCTTAGCAATTTTTGTTAACTAGGATAAGAATGCCTAGTTCCTGTGACCCTGATCCACACCTGTCTGTTGTGAAACTTGTGACAATCAGCTCATATGCTAAGAGCACAACCTTCAGGGTACAGATAACAAGATCATCTGCAAGGATATTTATCTTTGTAATGTCTAACTCCTGCTAGCTTTGTGAAGGACTAACTTCTGTTTTTTAACTTACTTTGTTCTAGAATGCAGTATGGGGGGAGGCTATATAAACTGCCTTCCCTAAGAACACGAACTGGTCCCTACTAACCCTGTGCGGTAGGTAGAGGGTCAGTCACCAGCCGGCTAATAAGGGCTCATAATAGTCTCAATCGGTTTCATGGGTTTTGGTTGTGCCATAACACCATCTTTTATGTAGTAATCTCTTAATTTCAGGCTCATAGAGGTGTCCTTTTCAACATAGACAATTCTTAAGACTCTTATATAAGTCCCCCTATAACTTTATTTTCTTTAAAAAAGACATGATCATCAACTGCACCATCGTAGGGAAAAGGCCAAGCATGAAGTTCTCAGACAGAGCTTATTTTAAGTTTTCTTCAAAATCTAGTGTCACTGATTCACGTTTCACCACTAAGGAACAGGCACCCAGCCCTGAAAAGTCAGATACTATGTGGCAGTAGCAGACAGAGGTAGCACTTGAAGCTGAAGCTGATGGACGGGGACAAGAGACAAGTTCAGAACTCCAGATGACTGCTTTGAAATCTCTGAAAATCCCAGGGCAAGCAAGATATTGACTTCTATTACTGAAGAATTCAAATAGTGCCAAAGAGAGGCCAAATAATTCATCCGAAATTTATCAACTGCTTCCTCAGGACTGGATATTATCACCTAAAAATGCCTTGGATTGACTCCTGTTGAAAACCAGGGGCATTTTGAGCACTTGGGTTCTCACACAGTTTTTTCCTCTGTTTACTGGTTCTCTTCCTATTCTAAGAACACCAAGCCTTTCTTTGGGGTCCTTCCCCAATCTCACCATTCTATCAGAGATAAAGTATACCAGGACTGCATTGCCTTTCACACCCTCGACACCTGAAAAATTTCTAGCCTAATTACATGAGTAGGATTCCTGCAGTACCATGTTCTAGGGACACTGTCCTCATCTGCAAGTCCTGCCCCATTTTCAAGGTGTAGTTAAGTGTGTCAACCTCCTATCACAGAGGGATTCATAACCTAACTGCTTCCCAATTTCATTGGGCTCCTGAAGCCTTCACTTTTCTATCAGTAACTTGCCAGCTTTCAAGACAGCACAGTTGAAGAAAATATACCTCTGCCTTTACACTGTGCTACAGTATAATTTAGTTTTCCTATTGCTGGCTTTTGAGGACAAGCCTGAACCTTTTTCACATTTTTCACACCTCTTTGTTGACCTCTGATTTAGTCCTGGATAGCTCTCCCAGGCTACTACCTTAAGAGGGCTTATTCTTCCTAGGCTCTGTAGCAGACATTTCATACACAGTTTCCAACTCTTCCTCATTCCCCTGATCATTTTCAGTCTTTGTTTTCCTGCAAAGAAAATGTTATATTCTCGAAATTGAACAGTGCCAAGTTATCGTTTCCTGACTGAATATTTGTTTGAAAACTGTTTGCCAAATAAATATGTGGCCATGGGAAAATCTGAAAGGCCATAAAGAGCTCAGGAAGGTTGACTTTTAAAAGACAATTGGGTGAGACTCTCTCTATTGGGGTTTGAATCAGACGCTATCATGAAACTTTTCACATCTCTAAACAGAAAAGGCTTCCAACTGTTTGCCCACTGTTTGCCAGAGCTTCTGTGCAAGGCAATACTTTGAAGTATTATGAAAAAATTAAATATACACACCTCATTTTCTGGGCATCTCTTTCAGATGAGTAATGCAACATGCATGAATAACACCAAGTTTTTAGGAAATATTTGACTTCAAAATTAGCAACATGTGAGGAAACATAGCAAACAGCTTGGAAAAATAAACTCCGCAATTAGGAACTGGCTCTTCTTTCTGATAGACCTTCTTTTTGAAAATTAAGTGTTCTTGTCACTTGCCAAGCAGGCGTGTTCACATTTCTAGTCATTTCTTAAACCTGGACAGACCTATGTCAAGTAAGCTAACTCTGCCACCAACGCACGCTACCAGGTGTCTCTTGGAAACTGACAGGCAGTCTATAATATCTAGAAAGCCTGAGGTTGGTAAATAAGGAGTTGGAAGATGTCTAAATATAATGATTCACGTAAATACATAGTGATACATGAGTGAAAGCTCCTAAAATGGGCAAGAAGCTACTGATCCTGGTGAGAGAGTTCTTGACACATAGCCAGACAAGACTTAAATCTGATCCTATTGGCATAGAGCTGAACAAGAGGTGAGGAGCTAGGCTGATTTCTTGCATCTCCTGATGACCTGTAGGATCTGAAAAGCTGCACACTGCTTTTTTTCTTGGAGGCTGGGGTGAGAGTGTCTGCCATGTTTCCAGACTGCACTGACTTCTTTCTGTGTCACTTCGACACCAAAACCCAGTACTCTGCCATGTTAGCTGTTCATTTTCTACCTATGTTGACATGTGTCAAGTCCACTAATTGGTCATGAAATTAGTGGTTTGCAATCTTCCTGAAAACAGCTGTGACACATAGGATTTATAATCTTCTCACTCTGTTAAACCAATCTGAAAATGAAGTTCTGAGAACTTGAACTATTAAATTGTTCAAGCTGCTACAAGAACCTAAGTGAGGACTAAGGCTTGAATCCAGACCTCCTGTATTTCCAAGTCCAAAATCTTGCCTTTGTAAAATATTGCCTTTTAAGTGGACAGACCCCATGGTAATACCTTGGAAAATTGAATGCCAAAAAGCATGCCTTAAGTGCTCGCAAAGAGAAATTATGCATCATGCACTGAATTGAAGTAAAGGTCTCATTATATAAAAGTTCTAAAAACCAGCAAGATGTTTTAAATATTCACGGAACCAAGAAAACAAAAATGAACAAAATGGACAGGTCTGATTGCTTAAGGTTATGACCACCTGAAAAGAAACAAGCTTTGTTAGATAAGCGCGTGCGCCCGCGCCCGCACACGCACACACACACAGTGTCACACTTCTCATATTTCTCCAGCCCTGAAGGCTTTTCTAGAAGTGACTTCCACCTTAAAAAATAATAATGATCACTCTTTTATTTTCTACTTTGTATGTTTCAGTCTTATCCTGATAATTGTAGTTTCAGTAGAATTATTTCCTTTACTTGACAACATATCTAAAACGGATTTCAACTTAACAGTCACCAGCATTAAAGAACACTGTGATGTGCTAAATAACACTTGATAACACTCCTGTGTGCGTCTTAAGATTTCCTATCCTTAGGCCTGCAATTTTCAAGTATTTTCATCCCTAGATCCCTTTTCACTCTGTAGGGTCAGACCCTGGAGGAGTTTGAAGAGCTTTTGATTTGGAGGATTATTATTCATTGGAATTTAGCACAGTGGGAATCAACAGAGACAATTTAGTTACTCATTTGTAAATAACAATAAGCCCTTTGTACACTTAACACTTATAAATATAAAGCAAATACTTTCAGCCAGAGGACCTGCATTGTTTCACATTTCTCACAATCTCTTTAATACCTGCTTTGAGAATACTGATGGGTTCTCGGGTATACTTTGGCATCAGTTCATGGGCTGCACTTCCCTGCTTTCATTGAAGCACATGAACAAAACATAGCTTTAGGCAAATAAGTTGTGTACTTGGAAAACAGAGCATTTTAACAGCCATTCCAGGTAACTGTGAATTCTTGGATATTCTCAGAGCAGTTCAACCTGTGAAAATATCTAGTCTCACCTAGGGAAAACAAGGAGATTAAAAGATAAGCCGTGACAAACATAACATTTAGAAGTTGAGTACAAAAAAAAAAATTATCATAAGAGTTTGGAGAATCAACTGTGTCAAAAGTATAGGATGAGGCAGCAGCCTGGCTCCTGACTGTGCCCTTTGAGAAGCATTCCACTTTGTAGCTGCTCCAGAGGAATGCCACAGCTGGGACAACTTACAGGCAGCCAGCGAGAGCTGGGACCTTCCAGGCTGGGTCCCTCCACTGCCAAGCTCCTGGCTTCATTTTAGAAAAGCCACATGGTGCTGACAGGGTCCGGTCACCAGCACTGCCTGGGGTCTCAGGCTACTGGCCCTGGCTCTATGCGACCCAATATTAAAAGGACATTTGCTACAAACAAACAAACAAACAAACAAACAAACAAATAATAATGAAAGAAAGAAAGAAAAAAAAAGAAAGAAAGAAAGGGAGGGAGGAAGAAAGGAAGGAAAGTGGAAAAAAGAAGAAGGAAAGAAGGAAGGAAAGAAGAAAGGAAGGAAGGAAGGAAGGAAGGAAGGAAGGAAGGAAGGAAGGAAGGAAGGAAGAAAGGAAGGAAGGAAGGAAGGAAGAAAGGAAGAAAGGAAGGAAGGAAGAAAGAAAGAAAGGAAGAAAGAAAGAAAGAAAGAAAGAAAGAAAGAAAGAAAGAAAGAAAGAAAAGAAAGAAAGAAAGAAAGAAAGAAAGAAAGAAAGAAAGAAAGAAAGAAAGAAAGAAGAAAGAAAGAAAGAAGAAAGAAAGAAAGAAGAAAGGAAGAAAGAAAAAGAAAGGAAGGAAGGAAGGAAGAAATAAAGAATGGAAGAAAAGAAGTTCAGAAGGAAACTGAACTTTGGGTGATGAATAACAAAGAGGCACACCTAAAATAGTATGTGGAATTCAAAATGAATGTCAAGAAAATATTTAAGCAACTTAGAGAAAGGAAAGAAAGAGAAAAATAACCAATAATAGAAATCTTACCCCCAAAGAGTAAATAGGAAGAAGTAACATCAGCGAGGCTGCAGACTAGATAATCTTAAAGAAAAACCCTGAAGACTCCCCCACAAAACTATTTAAACTAATGTAAAGAATTCAGTAGAATAGCGGGATGCAAAATGAATCTACAACACACAAAAATCAGTGCTGCTTTTGTACAGTAACAACAAACTATCCAAAAAATTAAGCAAAAAATTTTATACATAACATAAAAACAGAAAATACTCAGTAAGAAATTTATCCAAAATGACTAGAAATCTTAACTCTAACAGTAAAACAAGTAATAAAATAATTTAATACAAACATAGGTGCAAAGATATCTGTGTTCATGTACTGGAAGATTTAATATTGATCAGCTGTCCATATTGCGAAAGATGGCCTAAAGATTCAATGCCATACTCATCAAATTTCAACGACATTTTTCACAAAAAGAAAGATAAAAATCCTAAGACTTGTATAGAACCACAAAGACCCTAAGTGGCCAAAACAGTTCTTTTAAAAAGAACAAAACTGTAATATCATATATCCTGATTTCAAAATATATTGCAATGCTGCAACAATCAAACTAGACTGACAGCAGCATACAAGGAAATAAAAAGACCAGTGGAACAAATCAAGGAGTCCAGATAGAAGAATACACGTCAACGAAAATTTGTCAAGACTGCCATGAATACAAACTAAGAGAGGATGGATGGAGGGATGGATGGATGGATGGATGGATGGATGGATGGATGGATGGATGGACAGCTAGACAAAATTAAAAACCTATAAATAAAGTAGGACTATTAATTGCACCATACCAAATAATTAATTGAAATAAATTCAATACGTAAACATAGGACCTGAAATATTAACACTTCTGAAAAATATAGTCGAACAACTTCTTGATGTTGCTCTTGGTGGTAAGTAACTTCTTTGATTAAGATATAAAAGTACAGATAACAATCGCAGAAATTAGTAAGTGTGACAACATTAAACTGAAGGGGTTTTGCACAGGTAAAGAAAAACATCAACAAAATGCAAAGGCACTCCTAGATGTCAGGCTTATGCTCGCAGATGCCATATTATTTTACACTTCCTCAATAACAAAAATTTAGCTTCCATCATGGAAAAAAAAAGTGCTTTAGGAAGCTGTGGTACCAGTCAGGAGTCCTACCCACTTATATGCTAGGCAGGTATCTACACGTTAGTCCTCACTGTGCAGCCTGTAGTGGTCTGTGAACTGACAGAAGTCCTATAAAAGGATATTTAATGTAGCCATGGCTCCTGTTGTGTAGAGACAAGTAGGAGAGGTGACCACGAATCAGAAGAAATATCTCAAGTTGCAGTGGTCCCCCACTGAGGAGCAAAGAGCCCAGTGCCACATCGGGATCCCCAGCCCAGGGTTCCAGTTGTAGAGAGCGAAGTCCCCATTAACTCTGGATGTGAAAACCAGTGGAGACTGTGGCTAAGTGAGATGGCTGAGTGAGGGCAGCTGGAGTCCCAGGCTTTCTACTTCAAGGGCCCACCCATGGACTTACTTGCTGATGAACTCACTCACTCTGAGCTCCAGCCCTGAGACTAGAGCTCGGAGATGGAGAATGAAGGTAGACACCAGCAACTTACTGGAGAAATCGGCTGTCTGGCTCCAGGGCAAGGGCTGGAGGGGCACATCTCTTCCAGACAAAGCTGCTGGCAGAAGCCTTTGTTCCTTGGTTGAGCCCTGCCCACTCCAGGCATGCAGGGGGTGCCATATCTGAGTCTCTATCACCCCAGCTAACAACATTTGACATAACCTGATGATTCCCCAAGACCATGTGCCACCCATCCTGAGAGCCCACCCAAGCCCCTTCCAGTGGCTGTTCCACACAATTCGCCTGTCTTGGCTCATGCTTCAGACTTTCCTGTAATCTCTGAAAAGTTCACAAACCCCAAATGCCTATGCCTCAATGTGCCCCAACCTGTTGCTAAGCAGCACCAAACATAGAACTAGCAGCAGCCAGCTTTCGTTCGCAGCTTAGCCTCTCCCATGCACCTCCATGGACTCTATGTTTGAGACAACTACATATGGCTTTGTGGCTCATTCCAGTTGGGCAGTAAAGAAGCAGCAGCTAAACTTGGCCTGCAGCAGGGGCCGCCTCAAAAAGCACGGGCACAACATTCTCAGTGGTTGGTTTGGACCAAGCCAAAGCACTATCGGGCTGCCTTCGCAGACACCCCCAAAGGCTGAACTGAGCAGACACCAGACCCCTGCTAAAGTAAATTCCATTCTGTAGGATCAGACCTGGAACAAGAGTTCCTCCACTGTAGTCAGCACTAATTCTCACAACCAGTCAATCCTGTCTATTGATGTGCCAATGGAAAAAATGGCTCAAATAGAAATGAAGAGCACACACAGCACACAAAGGGACACTCCTAGAACACCCAAAGAAGATGACAAAAAAGACTGAACATTGGATCCCAATAGGAAACTCACTCCATAAGGCCACTCGACTAAAACAGAGAGCCAGAGCAGCCCTTCCTGCTACATAGAAATAAACATAATAAGGTTGCCCAAATAAGGAGACAAAGAATAAACAGAACAAACATCTGGGTTGGGGGTGTAGGGGGAAAAGACAGAAAGACCCAAGCAATCTACCAGATGCAGAGTTTCAAAACACTCGTTATAAGGATGCTCGTTATAAGGATGCTTCAACAGATAGATAGAAAACATAAAATGGAGAGAGAAAACATTAAAAGGAACCCAAGAGAACTGAAGAATAAAATAACAAATAAAAAAGTCTTGAGAAAGAATTAACAGCGGATTAGGTGAAGCAGAGAATCAAACAATTGATTTGGAAGATAAATACCCAATCAGAAGAACAGAATATAATGGATAGTTTAAAGGAACTCCAGGATAACAACAAACACACCAAATTTTGCATGTGAAGAAATCTAAAGCACTACTTTGAAGAGACATTGACATCCAAGTCCATTGCAGCATTATTGACAGTAGCCAAGGTATGGAGACAACCTGGGTGTCCATCAGTGGGAGAATGGATAAGGAAGAGGTGCTACATATGTACAACAGAATGAAAAAGAATAAAATCTTACCATTTCTGGCAACATTGATGAACATGAAGATTATTATGCTAAGTGAAATAAGGCAGAGGAAGACAAATATCATAAGATTTCACTTATGAATGGAATCCAAAAAATAAAACAAACAAAACAGAAACAAACTCATATGTACACAGACTATTTTGGTGGCTGCCAAATGGGAGAGGGTTTCGGAGGTGGGATGAAAAGGGAAAGGGATTCAGAAGTTCAAACTGGCAGATACAAAATTGTCAGAAAGATGTAAATACAGCATAAGAAAAATAATCATTAATATTGTAATAACTATGCCAGGAGGGAACTAGATTTATCAGTGTGATCGCTTCATTGTTATCTAAAGGTCTAAACACTATGTTGTATGCCAGAAACAAATTATAATGTTGTATGTTAACTGTAACTGAAATAAAATTATTTAAAAAGGATTTTTAGCTATAGCACACACACACAGAAAAAGAATTCAAAATTCCTAAAATCAGAAACTAAAGTGGAAACTTTATGTACTCTACACAAGTAAGATGATGAGAGCTATGCAAAATTAGATAACCTTGATGAAATGGACAAGTTCCTAGAAACACAGAACCTGCAGAGAATAAATCAGACACACAGAAAAACAGATAATCTGAATACTTATAACTAGTAAGGTGACTAATTCAGTAATAAAAAAAAAAAAAAAAGGTCATTTACCAAGAATGAAAAGCACAGCACCTATGGGCTTTACTAGTGATTTTGACCAAACATTTAAAGATAAACTAAAACCAATTATTCTTAAAACTTTCCAAAAATTGAGTACTACAAAACACTAATAACCCACTTTATAAAGCCAACCCTACCCTGATGCCAAAGACAAAGACACAAGAAATCTACGGAACTACAGAACACTATTCCATGTGATCATTAATGTAAAAATCCTCAAGAGTATGATAGCAAACCAAATTTATAGTTAAAAGACCACGGTGTTCCTTACCAAGTCCAATTTAGGCATGGAATGTAAGGATTGGTCAGCATATAAAAATCAGTGTAATACACTGCACTAACAACTTTAAAAGAAAAAATCTCGATTCTCTCAAGTGATGAAGCAGAAGTGTTTGACAAATTTAACACTCTTTCATGAAACAAACACACAACCGTAGGAAGAGAAGGATACTACATCAACTTAAGGGCTATATGAAAAACCCACAGGAAACATTACACTCAAAGGTGAAAAATGATAAATATTTCCTCTAAGATTACTAACAAAGCAAAAATGCCTGTTTGAGAGGCATAAACTAGACAAAATTATATGTTTGCAGATGACATTATCCTATATGCAGAAAACACAACCAATTTCTCTCTCTCTCTCTCTCTCTCTCTCTCTCTCTCTCTCTCTCTCTCTCTCTTGCTCTTTCTGTCTGTCTGTCTGTCTGTCTGTCTCTTTCTCTCTTACACACACACACACACACACACACACACACACACACACACACACACACTAATACAGAATGATCTCAGCAAATAGCAGGTTACAAAGTCAATGTGCATAAATCAGTTGCATTCCTGTAAGCAAATAATGAACAATCTAAAAAGGAAGTTAAACAATTCCTTATATAATTCACACAGAAATAATAATATAGTTAGAAATTAACTTAAACAGGAAAAAGACTTGCCCAATAAGAACAATAAATATTTAAAAAATTAAAGTAAGACATAAATAAATTAAAACACATCAGAAGTTCATGGATGAGAGACTAAATTTTTAAAATGTAAGAATTGCCCTAAGTCATGTACAGATTCAAAGCAATTGCTACCAAAAGCCCAAAGAAATTGTTTGCAGACATAGGAAAAAGCCATCCCACAACTCATGTGGACACAAAAGATGCTGAAAAGTTAAAACAATCTTGAGAAAGAACAGAACTGGAGGACTCACATATCCTGATTTCAAAACTTAACTCGTAGGTACTATCAAACAGTGTGGTACTGGCACGAAGATAGACAAACAAATGAAATCCAAAGCAAACCAAAGCAAACCTAAGCAAACCTGACCAGACCAAACCAAACCAGACCCGAACAGACCAGACCAGACCAGACCGGACCAGACCAAAACAAAACAAAACAAAACAAAACAAAACAAAACAAAACAAAACAAAACAAAACAAAATAAAACAGACCAAACCAAAACAAAACAAAGTGAAGAAACAACAAGAAATAACAGAACGCCCAGATATAAACCTTCATATATATGGTCAAATGATTTTCAACAAGTGTTTCAAGATCACTTAATGTAGAACAGTTTTGAAATAAATACTGAAGGAAAAAAACACAACAAATCCACATTCAAAGAATGATGTGGGACCCTCATCTTAAACAAGACACAACAATTAAACTGAGTTGGTGCAAGGACTTAAGTGTAAGACCTAAACCAGAAACCAGACTGCAAAAGCTCCTGCAGACCTGGTAATAACATTTTAGATACAACACCAAAGGCAAAACAAACCGAAGAAACACAAATACTTTAAAATTATGTGCATTGAAAGATGTCACAGAGTAAAAAACCAGTCCCAGAATAGGCGATGACTGCAAATCATACATCTGATGGGAAATTAGCAACCACTGCATACAGACAACTCCCAGCATCAGAAATGCAATGGGTGGATGTGAGCAAACATTTCTCCGAAGAAGGGTCCAAAAAACAAGGGGCTGATAAACATCTGAAAAGATTCTCAATATTGCTAATTATCAAGGAAATGCATATCAAAACAAGATTCCACTTCACACTTAGAAGGATGGCTAATATACATACTGAAGGTCTCTGACACCGGGTGATTAAACTTAGCAATTTTTGAACTTTACAACGGTGCAAAAGCAATACACATTTCAATGGAAACTATACTTTAAATTTTGTTATTTTCTCAAGCTAGCAACATTTAGTAAGTATTCTTTCTGGTGGCACTCGACAGTGGCCGAGCCACACTTCTCAGTAAGTCACATAAAAACAAGGTAAAGAACATATTTTCTACAGTATACCGTGTTGCTCGTGGTTTTTTCTTTCTCGTTTTGGATCTTGTTTCCATGTCCCACCACATGTACAAAACACCATCTGTGTCAACCCCTTCCCGGATAAAAAGAACATTGAGATGAAACTCAACATAACTGCCTAACTGTAGGCTAATGTTAAGAGTTTTGAGCACATTTAAAGGAAGTCTAAGCTATGTTATTAGATAAGTTAGGTAAATATTAAATGCATTTTCACCTGATGTTTTCAACTTACAATCGATTTATCATGACAGAATACTCTCATAAGCAGAGATCGTGTATATTTTTTTCAAAAACAAGTTTTGAGGAAGATGGGTGAAAATCAAAACACTCGGGGACTCTTGGTGAGAATGTTAAATGGCACAACCATCGTGGAAAAAAGTACGTCTCGGAGACAGCCGAACAAGTCAAGCAGGGTCCTGAAGGGGGAGCGGGACTGAAGAAAAGAAAGGAGGCAGACAGAGTTGCAGAAGGGCACACAGAATCGAGACTGTGGCCCCGAGTTAATTTCTCAGGTTATATGTATACAGAGAAAAGAGGTTGCATAAGTATACTACTTGACATGTTTCTCATACTTGATCTTCTGTCAAACACACTTGTCTGCTCCCTCCCAGATCTCAAGATGTACTTTATGATTATCATCGTTTCTCCAGAAACTCATCTTGTTCTTGTCCTTGGACTGGTACACACAGTTTCTTGCATGTTTGTATAACTTTACGTCTTAATCTTTTATCTCTGACCATGCCAGACCCTTGGGCTCCCAACGTCTCCCCCTTTTTTATTTTATACAAAGCACAGTCTTCCCAGCTGTGGGCCGATGGATTGTGCCTGGGTTGGGCAATCCCTCACCATGCTGAAGACTTACCAGTCATCAGTACACACATCTCTGGCATGCATGCCCTGTCTTAGGGTGTTTCGTCCCTGAGGGATTCTTACCCGTCTTTGACTATCAGTCTCAGCAATTAGGGAGATGGGGCCTCTGACCTTTCAAGTCAGGGCCTGGAGCTTAACATTGTGGATGTCTGCGCGAATTATCAGAAAAGATCAAAATATATATTTGAATAGAGGGGGCAACAGGTAGATCTCTGATAGTAAATATATGCAGCTATCTTCTATACATAAGTTTGTTGGTAACAATATAAAACTTGGTTGGTTTAAAACTAATAAATTTTACCCCTTGTTATGAGAACTTACATAATTAGATTACAGGTAAAACAAGATATATTAAGAAGTCTATTTGAAGCAGTTGTTTGTAATTGTTCAATTAGAGAGATATAGGGAGTGGCAATGCAGGCTTGAACCATATAACTATGTTTGATGTCCAAATCTATAGCAGATGAATCAGACAGATTAACAAAGTCCAAGGCTGCAAAGGCACGCTATAAGTCCTTTTGAATGTGTCCTTTGAGGGTATCCTCCAGGTGAATTTCTCTGGGTCTGATCTAACCACCATCTTCACAATGCTTGACCAGCCTCTCAGGCAGCCAACAAGGTCCATCTGCTCCTTCAGGAAAAACACACATATGCCCTAGCCCTGTACTAAAATGGGATTGGGGCCATGCTATTCATTAGTTAATGGATCTTTTTCAACATTATCTGTGTTCCAAAAATTTAAAGAAAAAGTACATGGTTTAAGATATTCTGAGGAGTTACAGGGCTGACTTCCCCTTTTTTATTTTATGTAATTGATTTTTCAGATCTCTGTGTCCTCGCTCTACAATGCCTTGACCCTGAGGGTTGTAAGAAATACCTGTTTTATACATAATAGACAGTTAAACATATGAATAGCAAAGATATTGACAAATTTCTAAGAACTTGGTACAAAATCTGGAACACATTATTAATAACATATATTTATAAAATATAACCTAAAAAAGGTTAAGTATTATTTATTACTTGATAATGTTTTTTTACATAATATAATATATTGAATTGACTGAATTAACTTAATGTTTATCTTTTATGAAGTGACAAAATTAAACCTTTGAGATTTTTCAGGGGCCCTCTGAGAAGTCTCAAAGTTATTTGGAGATAAAACAAAAATCCTAGTTAGATTTTTTGAAAAAATTGTTACAATATTATAAGGCTTGATTACCTGATTAAATAGGATTAAGGTCATTATGAAACAATACTTAGTTATGTATTTAACTAATGTAATAATAAATGACTTTAAAAGTAAATATGACGATAAAAAAAAACCTCAGTACTCTTAATGTTAAGAAGACTGTTTTTAAGTAATTAAAGACATAATAAATACTATAAAGCACAAAAAATTGTTTTCCTTTTCTTAAAAATGCATCCTTTAAATTTTAAAATATATATTATTTCTTTTGTATACTTTGCATGCAGAATTTTTTTCTTTACTTGTTTTATTCTTGGTAATTTATATATATATATATATATTAGAATTTATAACTTCTAGTAGCCTTAAGTTTTAGAAAAAAGCAATGGAGTATGTAATTGTAAACTGTGTTTTATATAGATTAGTAAATTTATGAATATACTAATTGTATAATTTTGTAACCTTAAACAACTAGACAGACAGACACAAAACAGACAAGACAAACTGCAGATAACACAAAATGCTAGCATATCAGAAACCGGAACTAGAACAGGTACAAGGTCAGAACCTGACATCTCAGACTGACCGAACTAGGTAAGTATTGTTGCATCCAGCCTTCCACTAATTACCTAAGGGCTTAATCAGACAGGAACAGAACTGATGTATCTAGATAGATGCTAACGCAATCTTATTCACTGGCAAAGCTGCTTTAGGTGGCTCGTCAATTACAGTTAAAATAAAACTTTTCCGCCCACCTTCCTGAGCAAGGCTGCTTGGTGTAGAGGGCTGAGAAACATCTCTCAGTGGCTGTCCCTTGGACGAACAAGTCCTTGTCCAAGGTGTAGGGGGTTGTGGGTTTTAGAAAATCTCTCCTTCTGTTATATCCCGAACATAAGTTAAAAAAAAAAAAAGAATAGAAGTTAGTTTTTTACAAAGCTAGCAGAAACTAGTTCTTACAAAGATAAATGTAGCCAGGGTATTTGCTAGTTTTAAACATGGCCTTGCAGATGTTCTTGTGATCTGTGCCCTGGAATGTTGTATTCTTAGAAATTGAGAGAGCTCATTGTCACAAGTTTCATGATAGGAAGCGGTTAAGCATCCTAGGAACTAAGCATTCTTGTCTTAATTAAAAATTGCTAAGGTAAAGATTTCTTTTGTCTAGTTTCAGGGTTTTTAATTAACTTTTACCCTTACTACATTTTAGCAGGCTGTTACATTTTCTATTGGTTTTCAGGCACATGTCAAATCTTTGATGTCCTTTAAATTGGGGCAAATGAGGCACCACTGTTACTTGAGTAGATAATGCTATTGATTTAACAGCTTGGACTCTCTGTTTTATATACTTTGTAAGGCAATTTACTATACATGGCCTAAATAGCAGTCTTAGAAAAGTTAATATTAAATGTCTTTGTTTTACTAAGGCTAGACTATCTTGAATTATGCCAGAGTGGTTAGTAGAAAAACAACAGTCTTTCCTTAAAGTTATGCAATTAACGTAAGATCTATGCTTTATGGACACCTTAGTCTTATATGCATGAATTAAAATACAAGATTCTTAGTTTATTTTACAGATTTGAAACTAAGCTGTTTAAAAGGTAAAATCTGAGACTATGGTTGATGCAGTAAATGAATATTGATTGAAACAAACAAAAGTATCTGCAGGAACCTTACTTGGTCTATGAACATCATAGTAATCTTTGAGTTTTTCCCCCCACCTTCTTTTAGGTTTCTAAACTAACGGTTCCCTCTTTGGGGAACCAGGGGCACACTTTCTTTACAAAGTCTAAAAAGCAGCATAATTGTTGGTGCCCCACATTCACTCCCCAAGTGTGGAGCATGTGCTTAAGCATATGTACAAAAAGCAGCCGTCTATTTTTATTACCCAGGGGTTTTACCTTACTCCTGCAGAGTTCACCACCTTCGTGACTCTTCCGCTCTTATTTGTGTGCACCTGTTGCGGTGCATCCTGGCTGTATCCCCCTTTTTCAGGTCCCTGTTTGGGCGCCACCTCTTGGAGCCAGGCGAGCAAGTCCCTGATCAGGAATTCCGGACTGAAGAAAAGAAAGGAGGCAGACAGAGTTGCACAGAATCGAGACTGTGTTCCCATGTTTATTTCTCAGGTGATATTTATACTGAGAAAAGAGGTTACATAAGCGTACTACTTGACATGTTTCTCATACTTGACCTTCTGCCAAACACTCTTGTCCAGCTCCCTCCCAGATCTCAAGATGTACTGTATGATTATCACCATTTCAAGAAACTCCTCATCTTGTTCTTGTCCTTGGACTGGTACACACAGTTTCTTGCGTGTTTGTATAACTTTACATCTCAGTCTTTTAACTCTGACCCTTCAGCACCCGACAAGTATGGCATTTTCTCAGAAATTTAAAAATAATGTTTAGTTTAGGGTTCAGTTTTACAAGATAAAAAGAATCATGAGCATAGATGGTGATCACAATTGCTTAAATATTTAAATGTATTTAATAGCATAGAACTTTACATTTAAAAGTGGTTTTGATGGTTCACTTTGTTTTACAAAAATATAAAAAAATGAGAAAAACCTTTTATTTTGTTTCATGTCAAGCAAAATTTAATGCTGTGATTTAAATCTGTATAAACACAAAAATATCCACAATAAATGTTTTATTCAAAGTATGTGTTTACTCCTATTTGTGAATACTGACAGCACATACTAATTCAGCACATACTAATTCCCTCAATATAAGACTATCTATAAAATACCGTTTATAGACCAATAAGCTGGAGGACCTTTAGAAGCTCGAATTGAAGAATGAGTTGCAGGTCAATTAATTAAATGTTACTAGTCTCTTTACATAAATACTTATCAGTTTATTTAGTCACCTTTAATGTCATTTATACTCATAAAAATGCAACGTGACTGAATTTGTTGTTTATCCTCCTAGAGAGTTAATCAATATCAAAACACTGTTGTAATTATCTCCTTGGACTTCAAACATTGTTTTCCTTTTAGACACAACTTATTATATTTTGAAAAATCAAAGACTATAACAGAAGTTTCTTTAGTCCTTTATTTGAAATACAATTGATATTTCATCTATAAAATTTCTACATAATTTCTTTCCAGAAAAAATTTTGCCTGCAATTTTGCACACAAGCTACACCTAGCCAACTAATATTTAATTGCGATTCTCTATTTTCAACGATGAAACATGCTGACTGTTACTAAGTAGCAAGAATAGATCTATATCAGCAGTGTCCTAGTCCATTCAGGTTGTTATAATGAAATACTATACCGGGTGCTTTATAAAGAGAAATTTCTTACAGCTCCTGCATTCTTTCAGTGTGGAAGCCCCCTCTCTGGGGTTTTTTCTATAACAGTACTAATGCCACTCACAAGAATTTCATCCTGATTGAATCACCTTCCAAAAGCCCCACTTTCTAAAAAAAAAAAAAAAAAGCCTCTTCAAGTGATAGCATTCCAACAGGAACTTTAAGGTGCACACACAGACCACCACAACTAGAGAATGAAAACTGGGAATATAGTTGCACTTCTTAAAGAAAATCTTTAGACAATCCATATTTGATAGAGGAATTCAATAGGAAAAATAGGGTTTTAGGTGGCTCTAACATACCATATACTATATCATGTATGCAGTTTCTGACATTCTTGGCAAATATAGAAACACGAGATATGAACTCAGTATACCTATCTCTTCAAAAGGCTAACCATTTTCAGCAAGTCCTGATTACCCGTAAACAATCAGTAAGCCAATTACTCAAAGTTGGGTTTCTTTGGAGAGCATTAAAACCTCAGTCATTGGTCTCACATTGGTCTCACATGTATTCCACCTATTTAGGGTGAGAACCACGAATCACATTAGTGCACTCAGATTTTGGCCTTCTTTTTGACTCTCGAGTTTTCACACGTAGAAAGTTAAATTATAGCAGAGTGAGGTAAAAGCTTTACTCTCCTGAGTATTTGTGATATTTATGTCAATGAAATCAGATAAAAGTGTATTTCCTTCATAATTTTCACTGCTGAAAAATCCTCTGAAGAAAAAAATGTAATGTTTTGCAAATTATGTAATGAATATTTTCTATTAAATTTGTGTAAAAGATATAACTGTGGCTAGAGTTTAACTAGTCCTATCCTTAACTTTATCTGAATACATGCAAAAAACGTTGGTACACTCAACAAAATACACAAGAAACTGAAAGTAATACACTCAATGTGACATTTTATTGCATTATTTAGCTTTTGGTTCCTTCCTTTTCCTTCCGCCAGTTCCTTAACTGGCAATAATTTAAGAAAGGCGTAGTTTTTAGAATTTATAATGAAACTTATTGTTTATTTATACACTGTAAGTTAATTGCACATACAGTCCAAAACTATAGGTTACAAATGCAGATGACTTTTGAGAATAAAATGACATATTCTAACATAACTTATTTGGTATAGTAAAAATTATTCCACCAGAAGTTGCCATTAAAAGTTATCTGACTTAAGAAATTTTCTACATATTAAGTGAAAATCACCATCAACTAATACACCAACATTTCCAATATTAAGATGACTGGGCATTAATTACCATTGAATTTTGGCCACTACAAATCTTACAAGTTCATCTTTGCTGCACAGCTCATGTTCTAAAACCTGTATTTTGAAATGATTCTTTTGAATTGTGACAGCATAAAACGACAAAAAGAATGTTATCAAACAGTATAAAAATACAGACAGCTACTTCCATATGAAATAGCCCCTTTTCTTGACTTCAGGTGCAGATTTCTGCCTTCCTTAAAGTTAAACTAAAATCTCAAGAGTACATCTAGGTAACTGGAACAGACAGAAGGGTTTCTAAACAGACTAACTGGAATTAGGCCTTAACACATTAAAGCATTATTTTATTAATATACTTCCTCCTACTGTTTCAAATAACAGATACTGTGGTCTACCACTAAGTTCTATTACATCAAAAGAACAAACTGCTAACATTTCACTTAATAAAATTCAGCATTGTCAGTTTTTAAAGAAATATAATAAACCCTTTAAAACAATGAAATAAATCAGTGTGTCCTCACAAACTGAATTCATGGTTAATGAAGTGTTGGTCTTCTTAACAGGTGATGGCCAAAATTCAAAGTGTACAGCAATACTCAGAAATTTTGGGTTTCATTTAGATCTGTAAGTGAAAAACAAAACATCAGATGCATCAGAGAATAAAATTCCTCATTATACAGCAGTCTACGAAATAGTAAGATCCCCTTAGGGTACCTGGAAAGTAAATCCTTTGAGCAGAAAAAAATTTCTCGATTCCCACATTACCAGAAAATCTTTATGATGTCTTTGAAACTGCAGTATGTTACACAGACTGTTCTTAATGAAGTTTAGCATCTCCTCCCTTTGTGTTAGAAGTTACAGACCTTATGTGTTGAGAGTGGAGACTAAAATTGCATTAAGTGTGGTATGAAACCAAATTCTCCTGAGTCAATTTAGGCATAGAAGTAATACTAGAACACCTGTAAATCATCTGGAAGAATGACTCTGAAAGAAGGATTCTTAGGTAATAAAACTCCCATACATCTTTAGTGTATTCCCAACCAAGTTACTCAGGCCTACTTCCAGAGAAATTGCTGGCACCAATCCAGAAAGTAGTTTTCTTTTAAATGATGCCTTGACCCTGTCATGCCTTTCTATCCATTCTTGTACTCTAGTTATGTTTCTAGCCTTGAATCTCGACTCCCTGTCAAAAGGTTCAGATCTGCCCTTACTCCACAACACAACTGTTGCATTTTAGGGGTTCTTGTCACAGAAGATAAGTGCTAATTTTACTGTCAAATTATTTCTTTGGTCACATAAATCTTTTGGTTCAGGGTCTTTGAAGGGCGGTACATAAAAAAAAAATTACAACAATAGTTATTTGTCATAATTTTCCACTTCCAATTTCTCAGTGTTCTCTAAAACCCACAGTAACATTGGTATAGCACACATGTTTAAAAATTCATAAATTCATAAATGTGTGGTAAAAAAATGGTAAAAATTGACATCAGAGATATCACTCAATTTTTCTTTCATGGTATGGGTAATCTAAATGATTCAGAAATTCACCAAAATATAACATAATTTGACAGAGGAATAGAAGGATAGATGTGACAGATAAAGTACAGATAATGTAATGGCCAATGACACCTGACAAACTCATGTAATTCCAATACATACTTTGGTAACAGTCTTTCGTTTCAATATGGCTTTTGGAGCATATTACAACTTAAAACTCAGCATGCTGGTTTGAACAAGATTCTTCTAACATATTAACATTTCATTTAAGAGAACGCATAGTCTCAAATTGTCTGCTAAATTTCCTAATAACTATCTCCATAAACACTCTTACTTATCCAAGGTATCATTTTCAACAGATTACAAGGTTTCACAAAACAGTATGAAAAGTCTGAGTAGTTAGTTTCTTAACAATTCATAAAGAAGTTAAACAAAAACCCACAAGGTTCATAAATACTTACATCATCAATGTCTTCATCATCATCTCCAGTATCATCACACTGAATTTCATCATCATCTCCACGACCGAATGTATCTGTTTCATTGATTTTAGCTAGACACAATTATTAATATTCTCATATGTATAATTAATATGTTATCTGATGAACCGTCTTGTTAAAAAATGTGTTTGAGACAAAGTAATGAACTACAAATGTGTTTTACAAGTGATACTTACATTCAAGTAGTTCAAGGAAAATCCTCCTAACTACTAAGAAATCACTACACAGCAATTCACACACACACACACACACACACACACACACACACACACACACACACAATTCCCCCAGATCACAAAGAAATTTCAATGACGAGTATATGCGCTATATGTTTATTTTGTTCAACAAGAGTATTGTAAGGCTGGCAGCTATAATTACACTAACTTAGTAGCTCTTACACTTCCCAAGTATGCTTCTCTGAACATACGTATCCACTTATCCTCAGCAAATATAAGGTTTTCCTAAATAAAACGAGCTCATTCAACAACTGTTAGACTTAGCAAATCAGAAGACTTGGTGAAATCATGCTTTTCTTATTTTCATTTATCTAAGCACTTCTAAAACACATGTCAATGATTTCACCAGAATTTTCATTATAAATGAAAAGATCTTATATTATCATTTTAAAATCTAATGGAATATAAAAAATGACAGCTGACAAAGTGAAACTGTAAGCTTAGAAAACAGTATATTTCCTTTTTGTTGTTATGACAACTTATTTGAATCTATTGAAGTAAGCTTTAGTGAGAATGCAATACTTGGGCACCAATAAAAAAATCAACAGCTGTAAAAAATAAATAAATACAGAAGACTGAAGTTGACTAAGTTAATTCAACTGACCTCCATATATACCTTCTTGAACCAGGGTATAATTAATATTGTTCGTGTCCATACCAACCAAAACAATGTATAGATTTAATGTAATTTCATTAAAGTAAAATGGCATTTTTTTACAAAAAAACACAAAACCGTAACATTTGTTAGGAACTGCAAAGACTACAAATGGTGAAAACAATCCTGAAAAAAAAAACCCAAATCTGCAGGCATCATATTTACTAATGGCAAACTATACTACGGTAAGCAACACAGGGTGATACAGGCATTAAATCAGACAGACAGATTATGGAAAAGAAACAAGAGCCTACAAATTAATCTGCATTTGTGGTTAAGTAACACTTGAAAAGGAAACCAAGAATACTCTACTGAGAAAGCATAATCTCTACCATAAATGGTTGGGAAAACTGGATAAAAACATGCAGGAAAGTGAAACTGCCTCCCACTGACCAAAAATTTACTTGAAGTAGATCAAGGATATCAGAAGATGTGAAACCACAGAACTACTGCAATAAAACACAGGGATAAAAGACCTAGACATATTTGTCTTTTGTCATTATTCTCCATTCTATCTGTCATCTAATGCACTCTCGTTTGCCTATATACCAACTAGCTTTTTATTTATCAGCTATCTTTCTTTCTGTCTATCATCTAAATATGTTCTGTGAGTAAATCTACCTTTCTATATATTTATCTATCTATCCAATCTATCATCTATCAATCAATCACCCATCTATCTATCATCTATCTATCTATCATCTATCTATCATCTATCATCATCTATCTATCTATCATCTATCTATCATGTATCTATCATCTATCTATCTATCTGTCATGTATCTAACATCTATCATCTATCATTTATTTGTCTGTTTATCATCTGTATATATTTATCTTCTTACCTATTTCTCTATTTATATATCATCTTTTAATATTTTTTTCTATCTCTATATCATCTATCCTTTCATCTATCATTTATCTCTCTATTTTTGTATCATCTATCAAAATTTTTTCTATTTTTATGACAATTATATCTACTTATTTTTCTTTAAATATAAATGTATATATATATGTGTGTGTGTGTATATATATACACACACACACACATATATATATTTGATCAATCATTTTTAATATTTGTATCTATCTTTCTATTTATATAACTTTCTATCTATCTTTCTCTCTTCTTTCTACCCATCAGTCTTTCGGAAACCATTTTTTCATATGTATCTCTCATCTATCTCTCTATTATTTATTTGTGTCTCAATTATCAATCATTTTTGGATCTATCTAACATCTGTCTAACTATTCATCTATTTATCTATCATCTATTATATATTATCCTTTATATATCTTTCTTTCTAATATCTATTTACCATCAGTAATCAATATATTTTTTATTTGTTTATCTACATATATCTCTATTCATCTATCCATCCATCTATCTCTCTACCTACCTATTCACCATTAATCAATATATCTAATTATCCATCATCTATCATTTATATACTTTCTAAGTATCATTTATCTATTAATTTATCCAACTCTTTATCTATATACTATTTATTAAATAACATGTTTGTATTTATTATCTATCAATTATTATTCTATATATCATTCAATTATTTATCTATCTATCTTTTATTTATTTATCTATTTATTTATATACCTATTTATTTATCTATATGACTATGTTGTGTCTATGTTTCTATTATCAACTATTTATTTTTATTGCCTTCTTTCTATCTGTCATCTATCATCTATCTATCATCTATCTATCATCTATCTATCATCATCTAGATATCAATCAACGCTATGTTTAAATATCTACTATTTATGTATTTAATATCTTTCAGTTATTTTTCTATCTATTATCCATGTATCTATTTATTTAAATTTATATATTTATCTCTCTGTCTATATATCTAAGATGCCTCTGTCTTTTGTTTATTATTATTTTTTATCTATTTTTCATCTATCTATTATGGACCACTCTCACTATCTAAATATATTTTAATTATTTATTTATTTTTGTATCTATTTATTTAACATCTCTCTATTTATATACCTATTCATCATCTATCATATATCTATAATCTATCAAATATCTAAGTATGTATCATTTATCTGTTTATCTATGTATTTAACTCTCTATATACTATTTCTCTTATTATCTGTATTATTTATTATCTATCAATTATTATTCTATATAACTTTGAATTATATTTCTATCATCTATCTATCTATCTATCTATCTATCTATCTATCTATCATCATCATCTATCTATCTATCTATCTATCTATCTATCTATTTATCATCTATCTATCTATCTATCTATCTATCTATCTATCATCTATTATCTATCATCTATCATCTAGTTATGTATTTTTCTATGTATATATCTAGTGATCTTTCACTATACCTATATGTCTTCCATCTACACATCTATATTATTTAATTTGCCTTTTCTCTTTGTTCTATATTCTGTCATCTAACTCACATTTTTTTGCCTATATATCATCTATTTTTCAATCTATCATCTATCTATCATCTATCTATCTATCTATCTATCATCTATCTATCTATCTATAATCTATCTAATCTATCATCTATCTTCTATCTACCTACCTATCACCATATATCTACATCATATAATCTATTTATGTTCTGTCCATAAATCTATCTTTCTACATAGTTATGTATCTACCTATTATCTATGTATAATCTATTTATCTTCTGTGTGTAACTCTATCATCTATCTTTTTAGCTATGTCTCTGTCATATATTTATTTATCTATTTATTTATTATTACTATATCTCGTATATCAAATATGTATGTATCTATCATTTGTCTATATCTCTATGCATCGTCCACCTATATGTCTATATCTTTATATTATCATTTTTTTCATTACTAATCTATTATCTAACTCACCATCTATCATCTCTCTATGTATCTTTCTATCTATCTATCTATCTATCTATCTATCTATCTATCTATCTATTTATCTATCATCTATCTATCTATCTATCTATCTATCTATCTATCTATCTATCTATCTAACATATCATCTATCTATGTCTTCTACATTATATATCTATATAGTTCTATTCATTACATCTTTCTTCATCTTTTTATTTAGCATCTAACTTACTAACTGTACTTGTGTCTTTAGGTCATCTTTATTTATCCATCATCTATCAATCCAATTATTTATCTATCTATATCTCGATTATTATTTGAGTAAATCTATCTATATATCTATGTATCTCTGTATTTTTCTATCTATCCATTATCTCTCTAGTCTATCATCTATTTATCATCTATCATCTATCTAATCTATCATCTATCATCTATCTATCTCTCTATCATCTATATCATCTATCTATCGTCTATCTATCATCTATCTATCATCTATCTACTATCTATCATCATCTAACTATCTATTTGTCATCACCTATCTCTCTATCTTCTATCATCAGTAATTCTTATTTGGTAAAATCTAGGTATTTCTGTATCATCTATCTGTATATATATCTAACTTTTCTCGATCTATCTATTATTCATCAATTATATTTTAATGTACTTTCCAACCTATCATCTATTTTTCAATGATCTATCTACTTATTACTGTTCCATATTCTGTGAGTACATTTATTGATCTTTCTATTGCCTATATATCTAACTTTTTATCTATCTATTATCTTCATATTTTCTTTGAGTAAATCTATCTGTCACTTATTTCTTTATCTATTTCTTTATCTACCTATTTATCTATCACTGTATCTATTTGCCTGTCTTTTTGACCATCTGTCTATTTTGCCATCTACCTATCTGTTTGTCTATCCATCACCTATTTATCTATTGATCTATGTATCTTCTAAGTATAAGTCTCTATCTGTTCTCTTTATACCTATACATCTATCTGTCAATCTATCTGTCTATCTTTTTAGGTATTTCTTATGTATCTAGCTAGCTAGCTAGCTAGCTATCAAATATCTATCATCTATCATCTATCTATTTATTTATCATTGATTATGTATCTCTGTATCTATCATATGTGAGTCATTTTATATTAATCATTGTTTGTATTAACCTCTCAATCTATCAATGTACGTGTATATTAGCATCTATCTACCATAAGTAAAGCTATCGTTCTATCTTTTTATCTATCTATCTATCTATCTATCTATCTATCTATCTATCTATCCATCTATCATCATCTATCTATCTGTCTGTGTATCCATCTATTTATCTATCCCTTTATATATTTATCTGTCTTTGTATACTTTATATATTATAGCATTCTATTTCTGAAACATCCTTATCATTCAATATTTTCTAACTTCTTGTATATTTGTTTATATGAATATCATCTTTTATTAATCGATCTATAAGATTATCTATCAATCTATCATCAACCATTCCTCATATGGTAAATCTAGGTGTCTATCTACCTTTCTACATATCTAATGTCTCTATTATTATGCAGCAATTATTTTTCTATCAAATTTTATTTATTTATCATATATCTGTTTGTCAAGCAACTATGTTTCTATTAATTGTCAATGTTCTGTGAAAAAAAATCTATAGATCTATTTATTTATTTATTTATTTATCTATCTATCACTCTATAGATCTATCATATTTTATTTCTATCATCAATATATCTTTTATCTATTTATTTACACTTATCATTTTTATCTATCTGTTTATTATTTATGATTTATGTATTTATTCACTATTTATTTATTCATTCACTTATTTTTTATATATCAACTATGAATGATTTTTCAATTTATCTATTGTCTATCAATTTTTCTATCTGTCTATCTATCTATCTACCTATCTATCATTTATCTATCTATTAATTTATGTATCCTCCATCTATATATCTATGTGATTCTATTTGTTAAATATCATTTTTACCAACTAATAACATATACCTCATGTTTGTCTGTTTCTCTAAGTGATCTCTCATTTATCAGTGATCTATTTGTTTATCTTACTTTCATCTATCATCAATCATTCTTTTTAGAGTAAATCTATGTATCTATATCTTTCTATCTATCTATCATTATCTATCATCTACCTATCTATTTATCTATCTATGTATCTATGTTTCTTTGTATCTATCTATCTGTCTGTGTATCTATGTATCTATCTATCTATGTATCTATGTATCTATCATCTATCTATCATCTATCATATACCATTCATCGATCTATCTAAATTTCTCTATATATGTGTATTTGTCTCTTTTTTCTTGTCTTCCTGACTGTCTTCATATCTATATTTTATCTATCCATCTATTATCTATCTGTCGATCTCTATATATATCTATATACATATTTGCCATTCCATTATTTATCTAAATATACCTAAATATTTATAATTTTATTTATTGCTCTTTATGTATCTGTTACTTAATTTTTTAAATACTTATATATTACAATTATTCTATATTTTTATTCAGTTTTAACTATTAATGCATTGCTCTGCTTCTCAAATTTATACATGCTTAAATATTGAATGATATATCTAGCAAAAACCTCTCTTTATCAATTTAGATTTCAAACTATCTGGTTTTATCTATGTTTTATCTGTCCTCAATCAATGTTTTTATCTATCAAATTTTTTGTCTGCCTCTTCTACTTTTTAAGTTTCCATCTATCTTTCTCTCTATCTATCAATCGTCTATCTATCTATCTATCTATCTATCTATCTATCTATCTATCATCATCTATCTATCTATCTATCTATCTATCTATCTATCTATCTAATCTATCTATCATCTATTTATCATCATCTATCATTTGTATCAAGCTATGATATATCTATTTATCAGTTTATCTATCATCCTTCTATCTCTCTATCATGTATCTGTGCATCTATTACATATCAGTTATTTTTTAGGAATTATGCCATATATTTATCTATTGATCTATTAATCTATCATGCATTTATTTATTTATTTATCTATATAATTATCAATCATCAATCTGCCTATATATCATCTGTCATTTATATATCTATTTGTCTATCTATCTATGTATCTATCATCTATCTATCATCTATCTATATATTTATACATGGAAGTATCATTGTATCTATTATCATTCTATCATGTATCCAATATCTATGTATTTATTACCTATCTATTGATCTATTTATTTTATGTATTCTTCATATACATATATTTATATCACTCTATTTCTGACACATCATTGTTCACCATTCTATATATCATCTAACACTATGGGCTGTTTGTCTTTATATCATTTCTCATTTCTTAATCAATCTTCTAGTTTTATATGTAATAATCTACCTATCATCAATAATTTTTGTGAGTAAATCCATGTATCTCTCAATGTTTTTATGTAAATACTTTCAATTTTATCTAACTTTCTTTCATGTATCCAATATCTATTATCTATTGTCTATTTTTCTATCTAATCTATCTACTATCTATCTATCATCTATCATCATTTATTTAAGTATCATCTATCTAAACTGTCGTTTATCTATCTTTCTACGATCATTTCCCATTGTACTTGTACTACCTTCTATCTATCTATCTATCTATCTATCTATCTATCTATCTATCATCTATCATCTATCATCTATCATCATCTATCTATCATCTATCATCCATCTATCCATCTATCATCTATCTATCTATCTATCTAATCTATCATCTATCTATATCTATTTATCTATCTATATCTATCTATCTATCTATCTATCTATCTATCTATCTATCTATCTATCTATCTATCTATCATCTATCTATCTATCTATCTATCTATCATCTATCTATCTATATCTATCTATCTATCATCTATCTATCTATCATCTATCTATCTATCTATCTATCTATCTATCTATCTATCTATCTATCATCTATCTATCTATCATCTATCTATCTATATCTATCTATCTATCATCTATCTATCTATCTATCTATCTATCTATCTATCTATCTATCTATCATCTATCTATCTATAATCTATTTATCATCTATCTATCATCTATTTAGCGATCATCTAATATTTTAGATCTACCTATATCTACCAATTGAATCTTCAGTTAATTTACACCTAACATCTATCTATTTATCATTCATCTATTTATATACTTTTATCAATGTTCTCTGAGTAAATTTATCTATGTATTTGTATATCCTTATCTGTATTTATTTATCTATAGTCTGTCTTTTTTGTGTAAATCTATTTATCTAGCTCTTATGTATCTATTCATCCATCACCACTATTTATTTATTTATTTGTTTATCCATCCATATATAATCTCTCTTTATACTGTTTTCATCTTTCAATAATCAGTAATTTTTCTATTTTTCTAACATCAATCTATCTATTCATCTATCACTCTATACATCATTTTATTTTTCATATTAACTTTCTATTATTAATTTCTCTTTTATCTATTTATTTATAGTTCGTTACGTTTCTATTTATTTGTTTCTGATCTCTCTTTCTATATCTGTCTTACTATTCATTTATCTGTATATCATCTATCAATCAGTTTTTATCTATTTATCTATCTATCATCTATCTATTTTTCTTCTATTTATTTATGTATTCTTCATGTATGCTTTTATATTATTTCTTTTGTAATAGTTCTTTTTTTGCTCTTCAATATCTTCTAACACTCTCTTTTTGCTAGTCTGTATATTATCTAATTTATCAGTCATCTATAAGTCTATCTATCAATCGAGCATTCATTATTTGTTTGATAAAATGTATGTATGTATGTATCATCTATCTATTGATCGATATATATATATATAATTTTACTTTATAAATTCAATTATTTTACTTTCTCTTTCATCTATCATTTATTTATTTGTCTTCTTTCTGTAATCCATCAACATTCAGTAAGTAAACGTCTATCTTTCTATTTATATATCCTTCTATTTATTTATTTATTATTAATCTTTCTATCTTCTGTTAGTATATCTATCTATTTATCTATCTGTCTTTATCTATCATCTATCTATTGTCTATCAATCATTTGTTTGTTTCTGTCTGTCTATTTAACCACCTACTTGAATGTCTTTTTTCTATCTATTATCTATCTAATCTATCTATCATCTATCTATTTATCCTTCATGCATCTCAGTATCTATCATATATTAATCATTTTTATGTATTATTTTATCTATAATTTATCTCACTATCAATGTATGTATTCATTAGCACTTATCTATACTATTAGTAAAATTATCATTTTATCATTTATTTATCTATCCATGTATCTATCTTATTGTCTATATATATATATATATATATATATATATATATATATATATATATAATGTATCTGTCTACATATTCTTCAGCTATATATTGATATTGTTCCTTTTAAAGAAATTTTCTGCGACATTCTATACCATTAAACTCACTCTTTTGATTCTCTTTATTATCTCTCCTTTATCAATAATCTCTTTATTTCTCTGACAATCTATATATTGATAATCATTCTTCTATGAGAAAATCTATGTATCTCTCTATCAATCTATCTATCTAACATATTCCTATCTACTTGTTATCTACCAAATGCTTTTTATCTTCTGCCTATCATCTACCTATCATATTTTTATCTCTATTTTTTTATTAATTATCTCAGTAAATGTATCTATCTATCTCTCTATGTATCCTTCTATTTGTCTATCTATAATCTTTTTATGTTCTGTGAATAAAATTATCTATCATCTATTTAGCTATACATCCATCTCTTATATTTATCTATATATTCATCTATCATCTGTCTCTGTTTTTCCTATTTTATTCTCAATTATCAATTTTTTTATCTTTCTAACATCTAGCCATCTATCTCTTCATCTATCATTTTATAAATCTATTGTAAAATCATTCTATCAGAAATTTATTATTTATTTATTTATTTGTTTATAATTTGTCATATTATATATCTATATGTGTCTTTTATATATATATATATATTGTTCTATTATACATTTTTTCATCATTCAATATCTTCTATTCACTCTTTGTCTGTATATCATCTTCAATTATCAATCATCTATAAGTTTATCTTTCTATTAATTTATCATAATTCATTCTACTGTGTGTAAATTTCTGTATTTAACTTTTCTTAATCTATCTATATTTTACCAATTATTTTTCAATCTGTATGCCATCAACCTACCATCTATCTGTGTTTTTATCATCCATTTATGTATCTATTATTTGTCAATGTTCTGTGAGGTAAATTATTTATATCTATTTATTTAACTATTTATTTATCTTTTAATCTATCTATTTTATAATCTATCTAATATCAGTCTATTATTTATTTATTTGTTTATTTATTTATCATTTATCATTTTCTATTTTTTATTCATCTCTATATTGGCATTTGTATTTTTCTATCTATATTTAAATATATATCACAGATCAATCTTTTTCTATTTATATCTATTTATCTATCTGTATATTATTCATGTACATATCTATGTCATTTCATTTGTTATACATCCTCTGGCAACATTCTATATCATTTAACTATCTGTTTCTCTGCATATCATCTCTCATTTATCAATCTATTTATTTATCAATCTAACATCAATCACTTTTTGTGAGTAAATCTATGTATGTATTTATTTTTGTATTTATATATCATTTGCCTATTTATATATCTAAAGGCTTTTGATCTATCTAAAATCCACCAATTATTTTCTATTTCCTCCTATCTATCATATGTCTACCATCAATCTACCTATTGATTACAATGTTTTGTGACTAAATTTACTGTTTATCAATTTATCTGTCTATCTATCTATCTATCATCAATCTATCAATCTATATGTCTCTCTGTCTAACATCTATCTATCAAATATTTATGTATCTGTCTATTATAAATATCTCATATCAAATATGAACGTATCTATCATTTGTCTTTCTATCCAACTAGCATCCACCTATACATCAATATCTTTATATTTTTTATTTCTTTATTTTTCTAATCAATCTACAATAACTTACTATCTGTTCCTTTGTCTTTATATCATATATCTATCATCAGTCTTATTTTCTTTTCATCTATCTATCTTCTGTGAGAAAACCAATCTTTATCTATCTATCATCTATCTAGTCATCTCTATATTTATCTTATGAATTTGCTTTGTACCTTGATTCTATATATGCATTAAATAAAAATTAATTATTTGTCCATTATTTACCTACCTATGTTTTATTTATTAATCTATATATTTATCTATCTATTAAACTCTAATCTATATACCTATTTATATATGTATATATATATATAACATGTCTATTAACCATTCTTTTCTCTTTTATTTATGTATATGTATCTATATACCTAGCACTTTATTATGTAACAATCTGTGATTTATCAAATATCTATGGATCTATCATTAATAAATATGTCTCTCTACCTGTTTATCAACATATCATATTTCTATGTAGCCTAAATTTATATATCTACATCATTCTATAGCTATTTTCTCAGTCAACATTGTATCGATCATTCTGTTCCCTGTACATTTGTCTGAATATGATCTGTTCATCAATGTTTCATCTATCTATTCATACTATCATCTATCTTCTGTGATTAAATCTAACTGTCTGTCTGTCTGTCTATCTATCTATCATCTATCTATCTATCTATCTATCTATCTATCTATCATCGAATCTATCTATTTATCGGTCTATCTGTCTGTTCATCCGTCTGTCAATTCATCCATCCATGCATCAATGCATCCATGCATCCATGCATCCATTTATACATCTATCACCCATCCATTTATGTTTGTATCTATAATACATCTGCTTTTTAACTATCAGCTTTCAATATTTTTCTTCCTATTTATCTATCTATATATGTATCATCATCTATCTATCATCTATCATCTATCTATCTATCTATCTATCTATCATCTATCTATCATCTATCTATCTATCTATCATCATTATATATCTATCATCTATCAAGTATATATCTAATTACCTATTTCTCTATCTAAATATTTTATGATTTTTAAAAAATTCACATATTTATTTATTTATTTATATCTTTATGTATATTATTAGCTTTTAATTATCTATCGCTCTATCTGTCTATTGATCATTCTACCTATTATTCTATAAATATTTATTATTTTTCATCTTTCATTTATATGTGTGTCTAATATCTAATGTGTCTCTATCGATTTATTATTTAAGAATTTTATATATATATTCCCGCATCTATCATTTATTTATCATCTATCTAATATCAGTTTTTCATATGTACATCTAATTATTGTCCACATATTATTCATCTATTTTTCTATCTATAACTCTATCATATATCCATCTTATCTCAGTAAATGTATCTATCAAATCTCTCTTTTTCATTATCTATCTATCTATATCTATCTATCTATCTATCATCAATATATCTATGTTCTTGCATTTTTGTATCTATATAGTTCAATTTGTTATACATCTATCTTCATCATTCAGTATCTTCTTCATGTCTTTTTGCTTGTCTGTTTATCAACTGTTTTATCAATCATCTATAATTTTATCTATCTATCAATCTATCATCATTCTTTTGTGAGTAAATCTATGTATGTATGTATGTATGTATGTATGTATGTATGTATGTATGTATGTATCTAGCTAGCTAGCTAGCTATCTAACTATCTATCTATCATCTATCTATCAACTATCTATGTATCTCTATATGTATCTATGTATCTATCATCAAATATCTGTGAGCAAATTCTCATATTTTTTTTTTCTGTCTATTTAACTATCTTCCTATCAACATTCTGTTCTAATTTGTACTATTTATTTAATATCTAATGATTATTTTTTATTTATTATCCATGTGTCTGTCTATTTATTTATAATATATATGTATCTATCTCTCTATTTATATATCTAATATGCCTTTGTCTGTCTTTAATCTATCATTATTTTTTATCTATCTTTCATCTATTTATTTATAAATAAATCTCACTAACTAAATATATTCCATTCATTTATTTATTTTGTATACATTTATTTAAAATCTATTTATGTACCTATCTATCATTTATCTATAATTTATCAAATATCTAAGTATGTATCATTTATCTGTTTATGTATCTATCTCTGTATCTATAAATATGCTATCACTCTTGTTATCTGTATTTCTTTAATATTTATCAATTATTATTCTATATAAACACCAATTATGTATCTACCTATCTATATATTTATCTATCATCTATCATCTTCTATTTATCTATTTTTTATGTATCTACCTGTTTATTTTCTCTCTATGTATACATCTATCTTTCTATATATTTATTCATTTCCATATAATCTATGAATCATTTTTATATCTATCTATCTATCATATGTCTGTCTATCTATCATCTATCTATCTATCATCTATCTATCTATCTATCTATCTATCTATCTATCTATCTATCTATCGTCTATCTATCATCTATCATGTATCCTCATTCTATATATTATATCATTCTATAACTCATACATCTTTCTTCACCATTCAATATCATCTAACTTACTCTCTGTGTGTTTCTCTGTGTATCGTCTCTTCTCTATCAATTATCTATTTATTTCTCTATCAGTCTATCTAACATCAATCATTCTTCTTTGATAAAATTTTTGTATCTATGTATCTATGTATCTATTCATCAGCTATCTATATATTTAACTTTATTTATTATACATCAATTATTTCCTATTTATCTTGCATCTATTTTACATTTATTTGTCTATTTTTATCTATCTATCTATCTATCTATCTATCTATATACATATATATATATATATCATCAATATATATTTATATATAATTTATTATATTATTTGATTAAATTTATCTCTATTTTTTAATCTATCTATAATCTATCTTCTATTAGTAAATCTATCAATTATTCTATCTCTCTTTCTATCATCTTTTTGTGTTTTTAAGTATCAATCAGTCTATCATCTAACTACATGTGCTCTTTTCAATATGTTTGTATCTATTATCTGTTTACTTTCTATCTACATATTTAACTATTATCTATCGATTATCTATTTATATTTTAACTATCTATGTATCTATTTCTCTATCATCTATCAGCTCTCTATATGTATCTATCATTGATCTGTCATCTTTCCAATATCTATGTATCTATCTGTCTAGCTATCTATTATTGATTATATATCTCTGTATCTATCATATGAGACATTTTATATTAATCATTCTATTTATTAATCTATCAGTCTATCAATGTATGTATATATTAGCATCTATTTATCTACTATGAGGCAACCTATTATTCTATCTATATGTCTGTCTATCTGTGCATCTATTTATATATCTGTATATTTATGTGTCTTTGTATACTTTCTATATTTATAGCGAAGTATTTGTGAAACATCCTTCTTCATCATTTAATAATTTCTATCATTCTATCTAATCATGAGTAGATCTTTGGTGAGTACACACACTATATATTTATTTATCTATCAACTATCTACCTATCTATCTATCTACCTCTCAATCATCTCTCTCTCTCTCTCTCTTTCTCTCTCTCTCTCTATATATATCATCTATCTATTTTTTATCTATCTTCCAACAATCAATCTAAATATTTGACGGTGTGTTATATCTATCAATTATTTTGCTATATATCTTACTACTTTTTATTTATCTTTTTATCTATCTAAATATCTTTATCTCTCAATCTATACACAAACTTTATATCTACTTGAATAAATTTATTTATATTTCTATCATCTATATATCCATCATTCTCATATATCTATCATCTATTATCTATTTATCTTTTATGTATCTATTTATATATCTAAATAAAAGTCTTTCTTTTCTCTCTTTACCTATACGTCAATCTGTTTATATTTCTATCAATCTATCTATCTATAACATGTATCAATGTATCTATTATATATCAATCATTTTAATCATTCTATTATTTTATTTATATCTATCTATCAAAACATGTATCTATTAACATTTATCTAACCACCTTAAAGAAATTATCATTGTATCGCTTTAGCTATTTTTCTGTTTCTATTTCTATCTATCTATCATCTATCTATCTATCATCTATCTAATCTATTTATTTATCAAAATATCTATCTTTTTATCATTTAACTATCTGTCATCTATCCAATATTATGTATCTATCATTGAACTATCTATCATCTATCTATTCATCTATCTATCTATCATCTATCATCTATCTATCAATCTATCATCTATCATCTATCTAACTTTTATCTATTTATCTATTTATGTTTTCTTATCTATATATCTAAAAAGTTCTATTTGTTATAATTTTTCATTCTTCAATTAATATCATGTATCTCATTGACTTTGTACATAATTTCTTCACTATAAATCATTTATGTGTTTATCTGTCTCTCAATCTATCATCAATCATTATTGTGTAATAAATCAATTTCTCTATCTATGTATTATCTATTATCAATCTCTATATATTTATCTATTTTCTATTTATTATCTATTAATTTTAATAGTGATCATGCATCAATCTATCACTTATTGACATATTTCTCCTCTATTTATCTATCTATAATATTTCAAATTCTGTGAGAATATATCTATTTATTTATCTATCTATCTTTTATTTCTTGTCCATTTATAATCTTTCTAACTTCTGTTACTATATCTATATATCTGTGTATCTATCTTTTTATTTCTTATTAGTCTTTCTGTCTAACAATCATCTATCTATCAATCATCTATTATCTATCTAAATTTTTCTATCATCTATCATCTTTCTCCTGTCATCAACCTATTTATCTATCTATTGATCTATATATCCTCCATTTATATTAATTTTTGTTATATTTGTTATACATCTATGCACATTTCTACATCATCTAACTCACTGTCTGTTCGTTTCTCTTTATGTCATCTTGCATTATTCAATCATTTATCTCTTTACATATCTATCAATCTATGTATAATTAATCATTTTTGGTTACTAAATCTATGTATATATGTATGTATGTATTTATCTATCTTTCTACCTTTCATTTTATTTATCTGTCGTCTGTCTATCTACCTATCATCTATCTATCATCTATCTATCATTAATCTATCTGTCAAATTATCTATATTTATTTCTTTGTTTATCTATCTATAGTTTTTATCCTTTGTGAGTAAATCTACTTATCTAATTATATGTGTCTATCTATCTATCATCTATCTATCTATCATAATCATCTATCTATCTATCATCTATCTACCTATCTACCTATCATCTATCTATCTATTTATCTATCATCTATCTATCTTCTACCATCTATCAATCTATTATTCTATCATCTATTTATTTAACTATATATCCAGCTATTTATTTATCTGTCTTTCTGATTGTCTATCAGTCCATTTATGTATCTATCTTTTTTTCTGTCTTTTTATTTATCTTCTATTTATCTATGTATCTTTCTATATATCTAAGTATCCTACATCTATACATCTATATTGTTCTATTTTTTATACATCTTTAATAGCAATTCAATATCTTTTAATTCACTCTCTTTGCTTGTCTGTATATCTTTTTTTATTTATCAATCATCTATATGTTTATCTATTAATCTATAAAATTCATTCTTCTGTGAGTAATTCTATATATCATCTAACTTTATATCATCTATCTATTTAAATATCTAACTTTTCTCTACCTATTATTTGTCAATTATTTTGTAGTTATCTTATCTCTATCATTTAGTTGTCATCTATCTTACTATTTATCATCTATCAATGTACTGTAATTTTATCTATTTATTTATTATTAATCTTTTTGTTTTCTATGAGTATATCTTTTATTTATTTCTTTATCTATTATTCATTTATTTTTTTATAAAGTTTTATATCTTATACATCCTTCTGCAGCATTCTATATCATGTTTTTCACTGTTTCTCTGTACGTCATCACTCACTTATTAATCATCCTTCTGTTTATCTATCAATTTATATATAATTAATCATTCTTTTGTGAGTAAATCAATATACACCTTTCATCTATCTATTCCTCTATCATCTATCATGTATAAATCTTTTTTAAACCTATTCATCTATCTATTTATCTAATTATCTATTATTCAGCTATCTGTCATATATCCAGTATTAATGTATCTATTATCTCTCTCTGTATTTTTCCATGTATCTATCTTTCATCTATCTATTTGTCTCTCTATCTATCATTTATTTCTTTGTTTCTCTATATATTTATCTATAACCTTTATATCTTTAGGGGTAAAGCTATCATCTATCTATCTATCTATCTATCTATCTATCTATCTATCTATCTATCATCATCTATCATCTATCATCATCTATCTATGTAACTATCATCTATCTGTCTATATATTTATGTATCTATCTCTCTATAATCTATCTATAAATATCTATTTATCTATTTTTATCTTTATATTTTGACACTAAATTTATTTATTTATTTATCTATTCTTTATTTATGTATCTATTTTCTACCTACCTGTCTTTTTATCTATTTGTCTGTCTCTCTTTTATTCTGTCTGTGTATTCATACATATACCTTTCTTTCTTTCTTTCCTTTCTTTTCTTTCTTTCTTTTTTTCTTTCTATCTACCTACCTACCTACTTACCTATCTATCTTTCAATCTATTTTTTATCTATGTATCTATTAATCAAACTATCTATCATCTGAGTATAAGTCTGTATCTATTTTCTATATATGTATATCTATTTAACTGTGTCTCCATGTATCTACCTCTCTATGTGTCCATCTGTGTTTCTGTCTGACTATGTATGTATTAGATATGTATGTATATATCTATATATCTGCTTATCTCTCATGTATCTCAGTATCTAACATATATAGTTCATTTTTATGTATCATTCTATTATTCTCTTTATCTATCAATGTACATATATACTAGCTTCCATCTCTCTATTGTGAGATAACCTATTGTTCTATTTACCTTTCTATCTATGTATCTATCAACTTTTCTCTCTATTTATATATCTTTCTATGTATCCTCTATTTTTTATTTGTATAGTTCTATTTTTTATACATTGTTCTGCACCATTCTATATCATCTAACTCACTGTCTTTTGATTCTTTATTTATTGTCTGTCACTTATCAATCATCAATCTATTTTTTCTCTCTAAATCTATCGACAGCAAATTATGCTTTTGTGAGTAAATCTATGTAAGTATGTATGTATGTACGTATGTATGTATGTATGTATGTATCATTTATTTATCTATTTATTTATCTATCAATCTATACATCTAACATTTGTCAATCTATTATCTACCAATTATTTTTCTATCTTCCACATCTCTAACATCTCTCTATCTACTTATCACATATCTATCAATTTTTTTAAATAAAATTTTTCTCTGAGTAAATGTATGTATCTATATATTTATCTATGTATCTATTTATTTATTTATCATTCTATCTTTTGTGCATGATCTGTCTACATATCTATATATCTACCTATCCATCTAATTTTCATTTATCATCTATTTATCTATTCATCCATCTATGTATCTTTCATCTTTCTATATTTTACCTATGTAGTTTTTAATAATAAATCATTTTTTTCATTTTTTATCTATTTTTTAACATCTATCACTTTATACATCTATCTATTGTATTATATTTCTATCATCAATTTATTTTTTATGTATTTATTTACAATTTATTATGTTTTTGTTTGTTAATCATCTCCCTATCTATATATCTATCTTATTATTTACTTATTTATCTATATAGTATCAATCAATAATCTTTCTATCGGTCTATCTCTCTAACTTTTCACGATATAACTAATATGTACCAATTATTTTTCTATAATTCTTACACCAATCTATCATCTATATATCTATTTATCATCCATGTATTTATCTATAATTTATCAATGTTCTTTAAATAAGTTAATTATTTATCTATTTATCAATTTTTATTTATATTTTTATTATTAAACTTTTAATTTTTATTGAATATATTTATTTATTTATCTATCTATGTATCTATCTATCATCTATCTATGCTTCTTACATCTATATATTTATAACTTTCAACCTGGTATAGACTTTTGTTTATTCTATATCATCTTACACACTATTTGTTTTAATGTATATCATCTCTCATTTATAAATCATCTATCTTTTTCTCTATCTGAAAATCTATCTATGATCAACGATTCTTCTCTGAGAAAATCTATGTGTCTATCTTTTATCTGTCTATCTATGAATCTATCTATCTAGTTATCATTTATCTATCTAAATATTGAACATTTCTCCATTAATATATTATCTTCCAATTATTTTTCTATCCTTTACGTATCTATAATTACATATTTATTTTGTCATTTATGTATCTTTTTATAATTTATTCAGATCTGTAAAAAATTTTATCTATGTATTTGTCTATATATCTATATATCTATTTATTTATCTATAATCTTAATATCTTTTATGAGGAAATCTATCTCTTTTTTAATTTATCTCCTCTATTTACTTATTATGTATATGTCTATTGATTAATCCATCAATCTATCACCTATTTATTTATCTATGTATCTATGTATCTATTTATTTAACTATCTGTTTATATATCTATTTCTCTTTGTCTTTCTAACCTATATATTGTCTATCCGTCAATCAACCTATCTCTCTATCAATCTACCATTTTATTTATGTAACTCTAAGACCATTTTCTATGTATCTATTTGTCATCTATCAATTATTTTTCTATCTCTCTATTTATTTTTCTGTTTATTTTCTATCTTATGATGTATCTATCTAGCTATTATCTATTTTTATATTTTCTATTGTCTATATGTTGATGTATTGTCTATATATCCTTTTCTAATTCTATGTATATACTCTTATCAACCACCAAAAGTATTGTATCTATCTAATATCTATAAACTATCTATCTATCATCTATCTACCAATCATCTATCGATCAATCTATTTCTTTTCTAATAGCATCTATTTATCTACTGTGAGTAAACCTAACATTTTATTTATTTATATCCATTGATGTATCTATATAATCTATCTATGTACATATCTATCTATCTTCTATTTATGTATCCACCATTTATATATTGATGTAATTTAATGGTTATACATTTTTAATCACCATTCTGTATCTTTAAACTGATTTTCTTTATCTCATCACTCATTTATCAATCATCAATAAGTCTATCTATCAATCTATCATTCATCATTTTTGTGATAAAATGTATGTATGTGTCTATCATCTATAAATCTATCGATCTATCTCTTGATATATCTAACTTTTCTCTATCAATAACATATTAATTATTTCACATTCTCTCTTGCATCTATCATTTATTTATTTGTCATCTATTCATCTGTGTGTAATCCATCAGCATTCAGTGAGTAAACTTATCTATTTACCTATTTATTATTAATCTTTCTATCTCCTGTGAGTATATCAATCTATCATCTGTCTATTTATCCTTCATGTATCTCAGTATCTAACATATATCAATCATTTTATGTATTATTTTATTTATTAATTTAATTATCTCTCTATCAATGTATGGATCAATTTGCATCTATCTGTAATGTGAGTAAACCTATGATTCTTTTACCTATGTACATATGTATCTATCTAATTATTTCATTTATATATCTATCTGTATATGTATTCTTCATATATATATATTGATATTATTCTATTTATTATAAACTTTTCTGTACCATTCTATACCATTAAACTCACTTTTTGATTTTGTTTATTGTCTCTCATTTATTAATCATCTATCTCTTTATTTCTTTGTCAATCTATATATTTTCAATCATTCTTCTGTGAGTCAATCTGTGTATCTATCTATCTTTCAATCTGTCTATCATCTATCTATCTATCTATCTATCTATCTATCTATCTATCTAACATTTTTCGATCTACCTGTTATCTACCAATTGTATTTTTATCTAACTTTCAACTATTTATCATCTACCTATCATATTTTACCTATATATTTGTATTAATGTTCTCTTAATAATTATCTATTTATCTTTCTATGTATCTATTTATCTATCTATAATTTTTCTATGTTCTGTGAATAAATCTATCATTTATCTATTTATTCAGCCATCTATCTTCTGTTTACCTATCTATCTATTCATCTATCTATCATCTATTTCTGTACTTTACCTATTTATTTCTCAATTATCAAAATTTTTTATCTTTCTAACAACTAGCAATCTATTTTTTATCTATCATTCTATTAATCTATTGTAAAATATTTCTATCAATTATTTTTTATTTATCTATAATTTGTTTTATTTCTATATTTTTATTAACTTTCTATCTATATATCTATCTTACTATTTATTTATTGATCTTTATGTCATCTATCAATCATTTATCGATATATATATATATATATATATATATATATATATATATCCTCCATTTATATATTTATATTGTTCTATTTGTTATACATTTTTTAGCATTCAGTATCTTCTAATTCACTTTTTGTCAGAATATCATCCCTCATTTATTAATCATCTATAAGTTTATCTATCTATGAGTTTATCATAATTTATTCTTTTGTGAGTAAATTTATGTATCTTTAATAAATTTTCTTAATCTTTTATTTTAATATTTTTTCTATCTCTATTTCATCAACCTTCCATTTATCTGTGTTTTTATCATACATCTATGTACCTATTATTTATCAATGTCTGTGAGGTAATTTATATCTGTCTATTTCTATCTATCTTTCTATCTATTTATGTATCTAATGATCTTTCTAATATCAGTCTATCTTTTATTTATTCATCTATCATTATTCCACTATGTCTTTCATCTCTTTATCGACATGTGTACATTTCTATATATCAATCAGTTTTTTGTTTATATATTCATCTATGTCGTTCTATTTGTTATATATTCTTCTGCAAAATTTTATATCATCTGTTTATTTTTCTGCATATCATCTCTCATTTATCAATCATCTAATTTATTATCTATCTTTCAATCTATCATCAATCATTCCTGTGAGTAAATCTATTTATGTATGTATTTTTGTATTCATATATTATTTGTCTATCTATATATCTGGTCTTTTGATCTAATATCCACCAATTATTTCTTATCTATTTCCTCCTATCTATTATCTGTCTGTTTACCATTGATCTATCTATTATCAATGATTTTTGAATAACTTTAATATTTATATATCTATCATCTTTCTATTTCTTTATCCATTATCTACAATCTATTTTTCTTTTTTTCTATTTATTTATATATCTATTTATCATCTACAATGTATTTATTTTTCTATCATGTTATCTGTCTATCTATCATCTATCTATCATTTATTTATCAGTTCTTTATTTATTTGTCTTCTGACTGCCTGTATATCTATATATCCAAATATCCAATTTGTCATGTTATCATCTATCAACTATCTATCATCTATCTATCTTTCTATCTATCTATCATCTATCTATCTATCATCTATCTATCTATCTATCTATCTAATCTATCATCTATCTATCTAATCCATCATCATTTATTAACTATCTCCTATCTATCTATGTATCTATTTTTCGACTCATATATAATTTGTCTATATATCTAAAGTCTTTTCATCTATCTAATATCTACCAATTATTTTTTATCTATTTCTTCCAAATTATCATAACTGTTTATCATCGATCCATTAATTATCAATTTTATGTTAATACTTTTACTATATATTTATTTATCTATTTATCTATCATCTATCATCACCTCATAATTTATAAATTTATCTATTTATACATCTATATCTGTATATCTTTGCTGAGTTAATTAATCTATTTATCTATCATTTATCTACCTATCTCTATGTAAATATCTATCGATCATTTATTTATCTATTTCTATCTTTTTGTTTATTTATATATCTACTTATCATCTACAACTTATGTATCTCTCACTATCAGCTATCTCTCAATCAAATTTTCTATCTATTTATCTGTCTATCTATTTTTCTATCTCTCTATCTATGTATCTATCTATCATCTATCTATATATCATCTATCTATCTATATCTATCTATCTATCTATCTATCTATCTATCTATCTATCTATCTATCTATCTATCATCTAGCCATCTATCATCTATCTATGCGTCTGGTTTTCAGACTGTCTGTTTGTCTATCCATCAATCAACCTATCTGCTTATCAATCTATCTATTTATCTAACTCTAATACTGTCATTCTGTATTTTTATCATCTATCTATCTATCATCTATTTATCATCTATCTATCATCTATCTATCATATAGCAATCATATTTTAATTCTCTCTTTATCTATTTACCTATTACCTATTTTTTATCTAGCTAGCTAGCTATTATCTATCATCTATATGTCTTTCATTCTACATCTTATATATCTATCAGTTGTCAACATTTTATATGTATCTAATATCTATTTATTTATTTTTCTATCATCTTTCTTTTTATACATCAGCTCTCTATCTTTCATTTATCTATGTATCATCTTTCTATCATCTATCTACCTTTCTATATGTCTTTTAAATCTCTATCTATCAATGTATCATCTATCTTTTATCTATTTCATTTTACTTGTCTTTATTTTTAATATTCTGTCATCAAACTGTTAGTGTGTTTGTATTTCCTTTATCTATGTATCAATATCTATTTATGTATCTTACATCTATATATTCATATCATTCTTTTTGTTATAAATTTATCACAATTCAATATCTTCTAACTCGCTGTCTTTTTGCGTGTTTGTATATTATCTTTCATTGATCAATAATCTATCTTATGTATATATTTATCTATCAAAATTCATTATTTTGTGAGTAAATCTATGTATCTAGCTTTCTGACTATTTATTTTTTATCTGTTTATCTATATATTAAACTTATCTCTACCTAATATTTTTCAATTATTTTTTATCTATCTTTCTCCTATCATTTTTCATCTGTTATAAACCTTTCTATCTCTAATATATCAATGTTCTGAAAGTTAATTTATCTTTATATTTATGTCTCCATTTACCTATTTATCTATTTATTATTAATCTTATCATATCCTGTGAGTATATCTATCTATTTACTTGTTTATGCTCTATATATATACTGATGATGTTCTATCATTTTTATACCTTTCTGCACCTTTACATTTCATCTAGCTTACTGTCTCTTTGTTTCTCTGTACATCACTATTCATTTATCAGTCATCTGTTTATGTATCTATCAATCTATAAATAATCAATCATTCTCTTGTGAGTAAATCTATGTGTATATCTATGTATTCATCTATCTATCTATCATCTATCTATCTATCTATCTATCTATCTATCTATCATCTATCTATCTATCATCTATATCAGCATCTATTTATCTAGGTATCTATTCATTCATACTTTTGCTATCTGTCATATCTACTACATCTATGTATCTATTATTTATGTATCTATGTATCTATGCATCTATGTATCTATGTAATTTTTCTTTATTTATGTCATTCAGTCTATTTGTTATACCTCCCTTCTGCTCCAATTCTATATCATTTAACTCACTGTTTTTTCTCTGTATATCGTCTCATTTATCAATCAACTATCTTTTTATCTAACTATCAATCTATCTACAACAAAACAGTCTTATGTGAGTTATCAATGTATCTATCTATCTATTGTCTATTTATTTACATATCTAATATTTTTCTATTTTTCTTTTATATACCATTTATTTTTGTATTTTTCTTCAATCTACTTACCATCTATTTCTTTATTATCTATTTATCTATCTATCTATCTATCATCTATCTATCTATCTATCTATCTATCTATCAATCATCTATCTATCTATCTATCTATCATCATCTATCTATCTATCATCTATCTATCTATCTATCTATCTATCTATCATCTATCTATCATCTATTATTTATCAATATTCTGTGAGAAAATTTATTTATTTCTAACAGTTTAAATATCTCTCCTAATCTATCTATCTTTACAATATCTTTATTTTATTAATCTATATATCTTTTCTTTCCTATTGAACAGGTATCATTTTTTATCTATTTTTCATCTTTATATCTATATAGCTATCTTTCTATCTTTATTTATCTATCCCGGAAATTATTTTCTATTTATCTATCTATCTATCATCTATTTAGTTTTTTTTATTTAAATATCTATATCGTCTATTTGTTATACATTCTTCTTTATCATTGTATATCTTCTAACTCACTGTCTATTTCTTTTTATATCATCTCACATTTATCAATCATCTAGTTGTTTATATATCTAATAATCAATCTATCATCAATTCGTCTTCTGTGTGTAAATTTATGTATGTATCTATTTATCTATTAATCTACCATCTATCTATAAATCTAAATTTTTTTGATGTATCTATTATCAACCAATTGAATTTATCTCCCTTCCATGTATCTATCAACTATTTGTTTATCATCCATCAAAATATCTATTTCTTATCAATGTTATGTAATTTTATTTTGTTATGAATCCATCTATATCTTTATTTATCTATATCTATTTATCTATTTATAGTCTTTTATCTCTGAGTAAATATATCCATCTATCTAAATATTTGTCTTTGTCTTTGCATCTATCCATTTACCTTTCATCTTTTTTTTATATATTTAACTATTGAATTTTCAATAATCAATCATTTTTATCTATTTTTATAAAATTTATATGTCTATTTATCTATATATCTGTCTGAATTCTATCTAAATATAAGACTGTATCTTTTCTCTTTATACCAGTACATCTATCTATTTATCTATTACTATACCTCTCTATCTCTCTAAGGATCTAGCTATCAATTATCTAAATATCAGTCATCTACCCATTATCTATCTATCTATCTATCTATCTATCTATCTATCTAATCTATTATCAAATAATCTATCTATCTCGATATCATTTATCTATGTTTCAATGTTTCCTACGTCTTTCCGTAAATAAAAATATAAATATAAATATAAAAATAAATATAAATATAAACATAAAAATAAACCTAATATAAATATAAATATAAATATAAACATAAATATAAATATAAATGCAAACATAAACATTCACGTACACATACACATACATATACATATACATAATAAAAATAATTATATATTTATAGATTTCTTTTTGTCATATGTGTTTTTTTATCAATCTATATAACATTTGACTCATTGTCTACTTTTGTCTATACATCCTCTATCATTTATCTATCACATTTTAATATATCTATTCATCTTTTAATGACCTATCACTTTCATTCTTCTGTACAAAAAGTATCATCTAATTATGTATGTATGTATGTATGTATGTATGTATGTATATATATATGTATATATATACATATATATATATATATGTATGTATATATATATATCATCTATCTATTTATCTATCTATCATCTATCTATCTATCTATCTATCTATCTATCTATCTATCATCTACCTATCTCTTTATCTGTTAAGGTAACTTTCTATTTATTATACTAATATTGGTCATCTATTTACTATTTATATATCTATTATTCATCTTTCTATCTATCAATCTATTTATTTCTATCTTTACGTAGCATCTATCTTTCTACTCTGAGAAAAACCATCTTTCTATCTAATTATTTTTCTATCTCTCTATCTGTCCATCTATAATTTACCACATTATATATCATCAATCATCTTCTTTTAATTTAATTAACTATCTATCTGTATATCTATCTGTCCACCTTTATTTCATTCTCTCTATCTTTTTATCTGGTTATCAATCTATAATCTATTGAATTATCTATATATCTGTATATTTGTTAATAAAAATATCATTTGTTATTCATTTTTCTATCTATCTATATCTACCTATCTATCTATCCATCTTTTTTCTATAAACTTCTTATCTTTTTATCTATTAGCTATCATCATTTTATTTATTTATTTATTTATTTATTTATTTATTTATTTATTATCTCTATATCTACTTATCATCCATCTGTCTAACTATCTACTAATGTATCCAAATATCTCATTATCCATCCTCTAACTATTCGTCATCTATTCAATATCTCTGTATCTTTTATCAATCTATTTGTCTGTCTATTTTTCTATTAGTATCTATCAATCTACTTTGAGTAAGCCTAACACTCTGTTTGTTTATCTGTCTTTCTGTATATCTTGTTATTTACCATCTATTTTGTATCTATTTATTTATGTGTCTATCTATGTATCTGGATATTTATCTATCATCTATCTATCTATCTATCATCTTTCTGTCTGTCTGTCTGTCTATCTATCTATCTATCTATCTTTCTAACATCTATTTATCTAATCTAATCTATCATCTATATTTTCTTCATCTGTATATCTACATGGTTCTATTTGATATCCAACCTTCTGCTCATTTGTATATCATCTAACTTACTGTCTTTTTCTCTGTATATCATCTCTCATTTATCAATTATTTATTCATATATCTAAGTATCAATGTATCTATTATCAATCATTCATCTGTGAGTAAATTTATGCATGTATTATTATTCATGTATTATCTGTTTATATATCTAACATTCCCCAACTTTTTAATATCCACCAATTATATTTTCATCTATCTGCCACCTATTTTATCTTTTTTGTATCATTGATCTATCTATTAATTATCATTTTCTGTGAGTAAATTTACTCTTTCTACATATCTATTTATCATCTGTCTATCTAGCTATCATCCAATTATCTATTATCTATCAAATTTCTATATTTGTGTCATTTAGCTATCTTTTAATCTAATTATCTATCTACTATATACTATCAATCTAAATATTTACCATGTATGTTTTAATTATCTATCAATGATTATTCTATATATCTTTCAATTATCTACTTATCTAACTCTTTATCTTTTGTTTGACTATCTATTGAAATATATATTTATCTATTTACTAATTTGTATATCTTTACATCTATCTAATCTGTCTTTTTATAAATATCTACATTGTCTTTTTGTATCTATAATCAATCATTTTTATATCATCTTTCATTTACCTGTCATCTATTTATTTTTATATGAATCTATGACTCTATCTATTATGTATATATCCCTGTGAGCAGATCCTCATATTGATATTTTTATCTTTCTATCAACCTTCTATCTAAATATCTACCATGTATCTATTTAATATCTATCAATTATTTTTATCTACTATCAAGGTATCTATTTATCTATAGATCTATTTATAAATTCTATATCTATCTATAACATGTTTCTAATTATTATCTATCAATCATTTTCTATCTTTCATCCATCTATTTATTTATCAATCTTACTATCTATCTTCTATTTTATCTTTTTATCTATCTACATATTTATTTATTTATCTTTCTATGTATTTATCATTTGCCTTTTTATTATCTACCTTTTTATCATCTATCATCTATCATCTATGTATCATTTATCTATATCTATCTATCTATCTATCTATCTATCTATTATCTATCTCTCTATTTATTTTTTATCTGTCTAACTATCTAACTAATAAACTACATATCTACTATCAATATCTACATATCTATCATGTGTTTATTAATTGCCTATTAATTATTATTTTATATATTTTCAAATTATCTTTGTTTCAAACTATCTATTTATCTTCTATTTAGATATCTAAATATATGTCTATCTATCGATCTACCTATGTATCATCAATTTAGATATCTATATTGTTCTATTACTCTATTCTCCTTATTCACCATTCTATCAATCATTTTGTTCACAGCATGTGTGTCTAAATATAATCTGTTCATTAATGTTTCAACAATCTATTTATACTATCATTATCTTCTTTGAATTAATCTATTTATCTATCATTTATCTATCTATCTATCTATCTATCATGTATCAAATATCTATCTATCATCTATCATCTATCTATGTATATATCTATCACCATCCATTTATATTGTTATTTATAATTGATCTATCTCCCTATCTATCACCCTTCAATATTTTTTATTTATCAATCTATTTATCTAACTTTTCATGTATCTATCTTTCATCTATCATCTATCTCTATCATCTATCCAGTACCTATCTAATTACCTATCTATCTATCAATCTATATCATCTACTTATGTTTTTTAAAAATTTACATTTTTATTTATTTATTTATTTTCTTATGTATATTAGTATCTTCTATTATCAATCTCTCTATGTATTTATCTGAGTATTGATCATTCTATTATTCCATCAATATTTAGTTATTATTTTCTATCTTTTATCTATCTATTTGTATAATATCTAATGTGTCTATATTTATTTCTTATTTATGAATTGTTTTTATATATATTTTATGTATCTATCATTTAAGTATCATCTAACTATTTATTGATCTGTCTGTGTACTTATCTATATAACTATTCATCTACTTTTTCCCTCTCTACAATTTTTTATATATATCTTCTATCATCTATATATTATTCATCTATCTTTCTATCTGTCACTCTATCATCTATCTATCTTCCCTGAGTAAATTTATCTATTTTTTCAATCTATCTATGTATCTAACTATATATCTATTTATCTATGTATCCATCAATGATCTTTCATCTATTTAAGTATCATAGATATATCTATATATTCTTCATCTATATATCTTTATAGTTCAATTTCTTATACATCTGTCTTCATCATTCAATATCTTCTACCTCTCTCTTTCTTTGTCTGTAAATCCTTCCTCATTTATCAATCATGTATAATTTAACCATCAATATATCATCATTCATTCTGTGAGTAAATTTATGTATATATCTCTATTTGTATTTATCTATCATCTATCTACCTATATTCTCGATCTATATATCTATTATGTTTTATTTGTTATACATCTTTTTTCACCATTCAATATCTTCTAACTCATTGTTTGTTGGTCAGTTTATTATCTCTAATTTTCAATCATCTATGTTTATTTATCAATCTAATATTAATCTTTATTTATGAGTAGATTTATATATTTATCTATCATAAATCTATCTATCATCTGTGTGTGTGTGTGTGTGTGTGTGTGTGTGTGTGTGGTTGGTGTATATATACACACACATAAATATATATATTTTTATTATATATCTATTTATTTATCAATTTTCCCGTTAAGTTTTTTACATCCAATATCTTTGTAGTTCTATTTGTTGTATTTGTCTTTTCACCAATCTATATCTCATCTTACATAATATCTATTTTTGTCCTCTATCATTTAACTATCCTCTATCATATAACTATCATATTTTAATCTATCTATCCATCTTTTCTTTGACGTTTCTATCATATTCTTTCTTTTGTAAGACAACCTATCAATCTATTTATATATATGTCACTCTATCTATCTATCATCTATTTATCTATCAATATATCATATTCTTACCTATCACTTAACATTTTATTTTATATCTATTTATTTAACTACAATCTAGCTATTATCTATTATCTATTTATATTTTTATTCATTTTTATCTTCTTACGTATTGCTCTATCATTTATCTATCTATCTATCTATCATTCATCTATCACCTATTTATCTGTTTTTCATCAATTTATCTGTCATGTATCTTTCTATAATCTATCTATCTATCTATCTATCATCTATCTATAAATGTCTTTTTTATTCTTCTATCATTTTTCTACCTTTATATCTATAAATATATTTATCTAAATACATAAATCTATTAACTTAAAACTATCTGTTCAGCAATGTATTTGTCTGAAGTACAGTCTTTTAAAATTAATCTAATAATTTTCATCTAAGTACAGATTTTAGATTTTTATTATATCTCTCTATTTATTAAATATTTATGTTCTTATTGTTTATTTATTTACATTAATATGTATCATATATATATATATATATATATATATATATATATATATATATGTCTTTCTTTGCATTTTTTTGTTAATGTATTTGCATGGAATTATTTATCTATCTCAATTTATTTTTTAAGTTAATTTGTATACCGTATGATTTTTAAATTTTATTCTCTAAATTTTTAATATAGTTTTGTTTTTACATAATTATATATATAGTTACGTTCTGTTTAAATATTCAAATGTCTTATTTTCTGATATTTTGCACCATCTCTGTTTACTTTATGTTTGTCTATATGTCTCCAAATTCATCACCTTATCTTTTTATTTATCTATATATCTATGTATGTATTTATGTAACTATGTAACCTTCATTAATATGCTATATTATAAAGTATGGCAAACATCCACTTCACCATTTTTTCTCTGTTAAATTTCTACAGGTTTTCTGTTATGTATCATTTTTATAGCACAATTATCTATATTTAGACTGACACCAAAATAAATGACTTTATCTCTCCATCAACATACTGATTTATTAATTCATGTATTTGTTCATTTATTTATCGATCTATCTAATTTTATGTATGTGTATATTTCTATATATATTTAAATGTTTATATTTATTTATTTTAATTTCTGTTTTTCATTTTTTGATAAGTATCTACTTTTTACCAAATTAATTTATTTAATTATCTAACTATTGATGTATTTATCTAATTATCTTTCATAAATATTTCCATAATTCTAGTCAATGTACTTTTAAAGTAGGTGTTTGTTTTTTTTTGAAATTATCTATGTACAATTTTATTTGACAATAAAACTATATATTTAATTTGTAACGATCTTTGTTTTTATTTATTTATACATCTATCTATATTTCTATATCCTCATATATGATTATTTATCTATATTTATAGACATATACATATAGAGAATGGTAAATTCATGTTTAGAAATGTATATAAATAAATATTACAGAAAAAATTAAAAATTGACAAAAGTTATAAAGATAAATAAATAAAAATTTAAAAATGATAAATAGATAAATGATAAATAGATATATGTAGATACAAAGATAGATGATAAGTAGATGATAGAGAGATAGATAGATAATTGATGTAGTATGGATAGATAAATGACATACATATATAGAAAAACAGAGAGATACATACATTAATTAAAATTGGTAGTATAAATAATAAAAATATATTAAAAGATTATTCATTAGAAGAAATATAGATTGATCAAAATTTAAAATGATGACAGATAAAAAATAAAACTATAGATAAATACATAAACAGAAACATAGTTAGACATATAGATAACAGAAAAAAGATAGATAGATAGATGTAAAATACATATAAAGCAAGAATAATGACAGATAAACTCAGGATTAATGTTTAGATAGATAAATAATAAATATATATATTGAAATATAGATATATACATGGTTATGTAGAAAGACATATTAATGTCCAATAGATAAATAGATAGATCATTAATAGATTGATACATATAAATTAAATTAAATAATTAATAAACAGTAGATATATAATAATTAATAAATGATAGATAGTAAGATATATAATAGATTCAATAAATACTGATAAAGTTATAGAGAGTTAAATAAATAGAAGAATTTTATGAAGATGGGTAGGTAAAGATAAAGACAGAATGCAAATAAATTTTAAAAAGCATAAAGAACAATCAGAAATATGCAATGATAATTAGATATATGAAGAGACACAGTAATGAAGATACATATATATGTTAAATACATAAATACTTAGAGAGATACATGGTTATATACATCATGGTTGGATGGATTGATGAATGAATGAGAGGATGTTTCAAATATCATCTGAATTTAATAGATGATGATGATAGATTGATAGAACTTAGAAAGATTAAAGTCCTATAGGTAAATGAGATAGACTGTTGCAGAGATTAATATAATTTTTTATATGTAGAAAATTAGATAAATATTTATTGAGAAAGCACATTTTTTTATGACTTATAAATCATTAGGTATGTTCAAAATTTGTTTTGAAAGTTGTATTTTTGAATATATAGATTGATCATTATGACTAGATATTGATAATAGATAAAGAGTTTGATAGATGATTAACAGATAGACAGGTAAAAAAGAAAAATTGATAGATGGGTATGTAGACAGAATCATAAATAGATATTTAGATGATAGATAGATATGCAGATAAATATGTGAATGGTTTTATGCACAGATGAATAAATACTATCATAGACTAGATAGAAAGATGATAGATAAATGATAGATTAATAGAGAGATAAAATATATGTAGATAGAATAGACAGAAGAATAAATGAAGAAATGATAGATTAATACAAAGATAGATAGATACCTAGCTCTATAAATGGAGTATAAATGTTAAACAGAAACATCGATACATAGATAGATTGATAAAAAACTGAATTAAAAAAACGAGTTAAAATTATCTAAACCAAAATATATAAATTGTTAGATAAATTTTAAAAATCTGATATGAAAAGTTTCATGTTTCAATACATTTATAAATTATAAAAGAGAAATATTTTTATAAAAAGATATATTCACCTATAAATACATCAATAAAAATACATATATAGATACATAAATAGAGAAAAAGTTTTTTAAAGTAAGAGAAAAAAGCAAATTTTACGAAGAAAGATATATTTATAGTTTGATACATTAAAAATCATTTTGGTTATAAATAGATACATAGTGAAGTAAATATAATTTAGGTATTTATATATATATATATATATATATATATATATATATATACATATAGATAGATATTAAACATATAAAAAATGTTTGCATTGGTCAAAAAATAGATAGAATATAGGTACATAGATAGATGATAAATAATAGATGATAGATGATTGATTGATTGATTGATAGATAGATAGATAGATAGATAGATAGATAGATAGATAGACAGACTGATAGATATAATGAAGAAAATTATCATGGAAGGATTGAATAGCTGAAAGTATGGTAAACAATTTAGAAATGTTTAGACAGCACTAAAGAAGACAAAAGAGTCAGAGAGAATCAAGGTGAGTCAGACAGAAAGAAAGAGATATAGACAAATACGGAGCGAAACCATTACATTGATTTTTAGAAATATCCAAATTGTACAAATAAAAGACACATCTCTCAGTACGCAGAAAGAGGTTAATCATAGACAGAGAGGTCATTCAATAGGAAAATAGAGATGATGGATATACAGACAATAGTTTAGATTAGTTAGATAAATAAATAGATAGGTTATAGATAGGTAGATAGAAAAATAGATACATAGATACAAAAATAGATATATAGACAGACAAATTTATAAACATGGATGTACACATAAGTAGATGAATAAATATATAGGTAGAGAGAAAGTAAAACATGAGTTAGATTTATACATACCTTAAAAAGTTTTTGGATATCTAAATACATAGAAAATTATACAAATATTTAGAGAGAAAATTAACATTTTCACATGTTTAATCATTCATTATGTAAGTTAAATATACTGTGTTACAGACATACATTCTTGAATTGATATGTATATGATTATAAATAATAAATTTTAAAGATAATAATAAATAGAATATATATAGTTGGATAAATGGATAGATAGATGGATAAACAAATGGCTAATAGTACAGATTTTAATATAGTACCATATAGATAAGTAAATAGATGAAAATCTATCTGTGTTTAATTTAGAACAACATAAATAGGTAAATAGATACATAGATGAGGGACCTGTTGATAGGTAGAAGGATAAATAAATTGATAGAGATATAGAGAGATATATATGATAGAAAGATAGATAAACAGATGATAAATAAATAAAAAGAACAGAAATAAATTGTATATATCTTAAAATATAGACAAAAAGAATGATGAGTGAATTAGAAATACATAATGATAATTTTATATATTATGAAATACATTAATAAACATACATACAAAATTGAGATAGATTCACATTTTATAGATGATTGTTAAAGAATTGCATGAATGAATGGATGGAAGGGGTATTTGAAAGACAGAATTGATGATAAATTTTACATAGATTCATAGATAACATGTGGTTAATAAATTAATAGATTGTTATATATAGAGATACATAGCAAATTAGATGTTTGTTAAATAAAACTAACATTATTACATTAGTTATCAATCATTAGGTAAGATAAAATGTAGAATTAGAGAGAAATGTACAATTGAAAGATAGATCTTTATAAATATATAAATAAATACAAATAGATTAGATATATAAATGATAGATAAATACCTACATTGATCATTAGAAACATATGTAGGTAGATAAATAGACTAGATAGATAGATGATATATAGATAGATACATTGATAGATAGATGATAGATAACAAAATAATAAGATAATAAGATTAATGAATGCACAGATGGTAACTGGATGAAAGAATGGATAGATATATAGAAGAAAGAATAGATAAATGATACTTAGAAAGATAGGTAGACAAAGATAATAGCTAGCTCGATAGATAAAAGACAGAAAAAGAGATAGGTGGATGGAAGCTTGCATGTTTGCATGGATTAATAGTTGATGGATGAATGGATGGAAGGATGCATATGTTAATGGATAAATAGATGGACAGAAATGATAGATATATAGATAAATATGACAGATATATAAATGATAGCTTGAGTAAGAGATAGATTAGTAGATAGAAAGGTAAATAGCAGTTAGACAAAAAAATAAATGAATAGCCTGATAGGTAGATAGATGTATTTATTATGACTAGACTAATAGATAGTTGGCAGATACATAGATAAATAGATAAATTAAAAACAGATAGAAAGATACATATATGAATAAATATAGATACATTGATATAGGATAAGGTATAATTAAAGAGATATAGATTCTTAAATAGATATATAACAGACGATAGAAAACATATAATATAAATGAGATAAATATCAGTGTGCTAGAATATAATACTGATAATTAATATGTTAAAATATAAATGAAGTTACATAGCGAGAATAGATATAAATATAGATGAATGATTGATAGATACACAAATAAATTATATATATATACATATACATATACATATATATACATATATATGTATATGTATATGTATATATATATGTCAAAGATAAAAACATAAATTGATGATAGAAAAATAAATACTAGAAAAATAATAGAATGGTATGGAGATGGGTAGATAGATAGTTGATAGAAACATGGTTAGATAGATGATAAATAGATGACATGAAAGGCAGATAGATGATAGGTAGGTGGCTAGATGATAAATAGGTAGTTAGATAAATAGATAGGTAGACAGACAGATAAAATGGGAGAGAGTTATATGGATGATTGTAAATTTGGTTTCTATAGAATGCATGGACCATAAGACCTATAAAGGACAAACAGAAAGTTAAATGGATAAACAGGCAAACAGACAGACAGTTAGTTACATAAAGAGACTCATACACTGATTGATAGAAAGATATATGACAGGTGAAATAAAGATTTAGCTATCATTCTTTAGAAATATATCATCAAAAAGTGAGCTTGAATGTTAAATGACTAGTAAAATGGGAAAAATTAAATATAGCTAAAAACATAAACTCAATGATTAAATTAAAAAATAATAAAATATATAGAAATTTAATTTATATATACACTACGGATGTAGAAAATATATAGATATAAAAATAGAATAATAGATATATATATATAGAAATATTAATAGAAAAAACAAAGAGAAATCAAATGTTATATAGATATATCTATCTTAGGTACATTTAAAAGTAGTCTATATAATAAAAAAATCATTGAAGAATACACACGTGATAGAGAGAGATTATAGACAATATATAGATAGATGACACAATAGAATAAAAGAAAAAATGATAGGTAGATAGATAAATAGATAATAAAAGATAGATAGATGATGAATAAGTGAATAGAATAATTAAAAGATATATAGATAGATATATAAATAGGCACATTGTGATATATACATATAGATGATATATAAAAATAAATAAAAATTAATGAATTAAAGTAGATTGAAAGATAGATACTTAAAAATATAGATATATAAAAGAACAAAGGATAAATTGTGATATGAACAGAAAATAAATATAGTGATATAATAATATAGTAATATAATAAACAATAAGTGATATAACTAAATAAATAGAAAGATTAGATATAAATAAATAGAAGATACATAAGCAAGATACAATGATTTATAAATTTACAATAATTCATTATATTAAGAAAAAAATAAATATATGTACAGATATTGAATAAATAAATAGCTCATTGATAAAACTAAATGAATAGATGGTTGGGTGGATGGATGAATAAATAGGTAGAATATTCATACATTCATAAGATAATGCAGAAATAAATGGTAAATAGGTGATAGCTAGATAGATGATAGCTAGAAGATTGATAGATGATAGATGATAGATAATAGATAGATAGATAAAAAATATTGAAAGATAAATATATAAAACAGTGAGAAATCAAACAATATATAAACAGATTTTTAGATCTAATTAACAGCGTCTTGATTACAAGTAAATACATACTGAAATACATAGAATTCAGACAGATAAATTAATGATGATGATAGAGAGAAAAATAGATAGATGCATATCTGATAAATACATAGATTGATGATATAGCAACTGAAAATCAATTGTAATTGATAGGTTAATATAAATAGATCTATAAATAGGTTGATGAATTATAGAAATATTGATACATAGTTAGATAAATAGATACATACTTAAATAGAAATATAGAGAGTTAGTAAATATTCACATAGGTACATAAGTGAATAAATACATAAATAGTAGAATGAATAAAAAATAGATTTATATATAGACAGATAGATATTTAGAGGTAAAAATTGATAAAATAAATACATATAAAGATAAAAAATAAATAGTAACATACATAGACAAAAGAGTGAACAATAATATTGATAAAACAATGATAATAATAGATTAATAAACATACAAACATAAATTAGATAAATACATACAAATATCTACGGAGAGAAAGGTAGATAAAAATAAATGAATGATGGAAGGAAGAAAGGGTGGATAAACAGATGAATATATTGATATGTGGATGGATTGAAATTTAGATAGAATGACATATATATTGATAGGTAAATAGATTGTAAATAGGTATATACACAGAGAGATAGTTATGAATATGAATGTAAATTGAAAAGAATAATGATTAGAGGTTTAGAATTATATAGTTGTAATCTGATATATTAAACAAGTAAATAAAAACACATACGAAAGCTAGATAAATAGATGCATAATCAATTAATAAATGAATAGATATGAGATATATTAGTAGATAGAAATTTAGATATAGAAACTAAACATATTTATTTACATAAATGGATATTTTACATCACTTATCAATCATTAGGCTAGTTAAAATTTTATTCTAGAGATTTATAGTGTTAAATCCATAAATAGATTGTTAGGGGTGATGAATAGATATAGATAGTTAAAAACATAGGTGATACATTGTTACATAAATACATACATAAAAAGATAAATTGGTAGATAAATAGAAATATGAAAAATAAATAAAGACATAGACACATAAAGAGATAAAAGACAGGTAGATAGACACATTAAAATTATGAAAATAGATGCAAAAATAAATGGTTGAATGGACGCATGAATGGATTGATAGTGGACAGATAAAAGAGAAAAATAGATGATCGATAAGTAGATAGAAAGATGTAATTTGAATAAATAGTAAGATAGATAAACAAAAAAGAGTGACTTAGAAATATAGAATGATAAGATGATATATTAAGAATACATTAATGAGAAAAATACGAGGAAGGTTTAGGATAAAAAAAGATAGGTAAATTTAAATGAATATTGATAAATAATAAAAATTAACAAAAGAAAACAAAAAATTTATATATACGTATATATATATACACATTCATACATGCATACATACATATATATATATACATATACATTATATATACACATATATGTGTGTGTATATATATATATATGTATATATACATATACATACACATGCACATACACATACATACACACACACACACACACACACACACACACACACACACACACACACACACACACACATATATATATATATATATATATATATATATATATATATATATATAGCTAGTTAAATTTAAAAATTGTCCTGGTTATAAATGATTACATAGAATGATTCATCAGTATTAGATATATAAACATAAGATAATAGATAGGTGATGATATATAGCTATATTATAAATGGTAGATTAAAAAATAAATAAAAAGATACATAGAGAAATGATAGAAGATAGATAAATAGATGATAGGTAGATAGGTAGATGATAGGTTAGATAGATAGATGATAGATAGATAGGTAGATGATAGGTTAGATAGATAGATAGATGATAGATAGATAGATAGATGATAGATAGATGATAGATAGATAGATAGATAGATAGATGATAAGTAGATATAGAGAATACATAAAAATAGTAACATAAATAATTTTGAAATATATTCTGATCTTCTGAAATATAGTGAAACAAATTAAGAAAGATACATACAGAATTTAGGTAAATAAGTACATATATGGATATATGATGGTGAAAATAGGAATGGATGAATGTAGTTCTCCAAAGTTAGCCAAGATGATACAAAGATAGATGAATTGGTAGATAGATGTGAGATAAATTTACAGATAATTGAATCATTAGATTTTAGATGCACAGAAAATTTAACAGGTATTTATTAAATAAAACTAAAAGTACTTATATTATTTATGCATCTTTAGCTAAGTTCATTATATTGTTTTGAGGAATACATTTTTGAATTGATACATAGATACTTATAAATAAATACATTGATATTGACAAATAGATGTACATTAGATAGATATAGCTAGCTAGATACATAGTAGTTCTAAAGAGAGATGAATATATATTTATCTATTGTATAGATAAAGATATACATATATAAATTAATATTCAGATAGATATTTAGATAGATAAAAATCTCAGTCATAGGTAGAGAAATAGATGGAAGGATACATAGATTAGTAGATACATGAAGACAAAAATAGAATATAAATAACAGCAAAATTATGTATAGTAAGATAAATATCAGTAATTTAGAAATATATTATAATTTTCTATATTAAAGAAAGATTAATAAACATACAAACAAGAGTTAGGTAGATGAATTGATAACAAGAGACAAAAAATAGATGTAAATAGAAAAAAATAGAGACAGATATAAACAGATAATAAATATTAAAATTTATATAACAGAAATAAATAAAAAGATACAATGAAAAAGAATAATCAGTGATTAAAAATATATAAAAATAATTATTATATTAAAAGAACGATTAACAATTTTACATAATATAACTGGATAGGTGAATAGATTAATAGATAAATATGATGTAGATTGATGTTAACCAATAGTTAGATACTTAGATGCATAAACAACTTGACAAATCTTTGTTGAATAAAACCTACGTTTTACATGATTCAACAATCAATTAGGCAAGTTAAAATTTTGTTTAGACTGATATATTGATGAATTGATAGAATGACTTATTGATATATAAATTGGTATAGATAGATGATGAAACAGATAGATGATAGATAAATGGATAGCAAGCTAGCTGGCTAGCTTCTTAGTTTGTTTTAGACCCACTTAATTACTTCCTTCTCTTTTATTTCCCTTGCCTTTGAGATCAAATTAATAAAACTCTCTTTAAAAACAAAAAAAATATGAGTTGAATACCTCTGTTTTTTTCTATGCAATTTATTATTTTGGGTCTTGTATTCAGGTTCTTTATCTATTTTGCTTAATTTAAGTGTCTGATGAAAAACAACAGTCTAGTTTTCTTTTGCAGGTGGCTTTCCAGTTTTGTCAGCACCATTTATTGAAAAGGCTTTCTTTTCTCCACTGTGTGTTTTTGACTTCTGTTGCAAATACTTTGCTCATGTAGATATAGATTTACTTCTGGACTCTTGCTTGTATTCTACTGGTTTGTGTGCCGATACCATGCCACTTTGATTACTGTCACTTTGCAATATAATTTAAAATCTGGAAGACTGATGCATCCAGCCTTGTTCTTTTCCTCAGGGTGCTGTTGGTAATTTGGGGTCTTTTATGCTTCCCTACAAATCTGATGGTTTTTACTCTATTTTTTTAAAATATGTTGATTTGATTTTGATGGAGATGGCATTAAAGCTATATAATGCCTTAGATACTAAGATCATTTAACAACAGAACTCTGTGGCAAATATGTTGATATGCTCAGACATCCATTGCTATAAATGTTGACATATAGACTGAGGTGACTAAGAGTGGATGGTTCTTTTTCACTGCGGTGGGGTTCTTGGAGAATATATGCTGAAAATGGCAATGACAAAAGTTGGAAGAATCTTGAATTACCAATTAACTGCATGGGGCTGTGCCAAATATCTCCCCTTCTCCTTTTCTGCTGTTCCAAATCTATTTCAGTTCCTCTCCCAGGCCTCTCTGGGAGTTATCAATCTCTTTTCATTAAATTTTATTTTTGCCTTACTTAGTCATAGATTTTACTATGTTCTATGTTCTTTCTTACAGCTCTCCTCTCAGGGACATAGCTTTTCTTTTCTGTCTACTGTTGTCTTTTACATCTTTATTTTGGGATTTTGTCAGTTTTCTGTTTTTTGATGTTATATCATAGATATCCCACCAAAATACAAACTGAAAAATTGTAATGTGCCAACATAATGAGATTGTAATGTGTCAACAGAGACATTGTTGTAAGATGCATCAGGATAGTATTTAAAAATAGTACCCCTGCATCTGCTCAATCATTTCTGAATTTACAAATTATGGAAATGTTAGTTCAGTACATTTCATTTTCTCCATGATTTGGTGAAGCTCCCAATACACCATATCTAGAATAACAAAGAAAAATTACAAAAAAATTTTTAACCTTTCACTTCCATAGCAATTTTCAAAAACTGTGCCTCTACATATAGAAGTTTACTTAAATGAATTGGCTTGACTTTTCATGCTAAACTTGTACATAAATTCTTTGCAATAATAATGTCCAAATAATCACTCTGTGTCACGATTTAAGTTTTTTTAAGTAGAAAAATGTGGTTTTTGATTCTATTCAATTATGTGTGTGATTCTTTGTTTTTGCTGGATAATATGGTTTTTATTCTTTTCTCTATGGAAATACTTTAATTCTGAAAACTTCTTAAAATGACTTCCCATTGTGGAAACATGTGTCTGCTTTATAAGGCCTCATAACTGCATGCAAATTAGCATATGCTGTTGAAATCAAAGACTCAGAGATATATGTCAACCTATATTAAACAATTAGCAAGACAAAGAAAAGATAGATGTCTTTCCTGTTTCTCTTGTATTTCAAATTTAAGAACTGCTTTATTTGTTAATAAATCCTGAGGAAATTCTTTGAGAATAAAAAGAAATCTGAGACAGAAAATACTCCAAGATAGCTTCCAGATAGAAAGTTTAGAATTATATAGTTATAATCTGATATATTAAACAAGTAAATAAAAACACATATGAAAGCTAGATAAATAGATGCATAATCGATTAATAAATGAATAGATATGAGATATATTAGTAGATAGAACTAATATGTACAAGTTTAGCACAGATATGTGCTTGGTCTCCACTAAAGCAATGGAAGTATCGGGCTGAAGGAACGAGAGAAAATGATCCATATTTTAACCTATAAAATTTGTAGTTTCACTTTCAAGTTTTTTTTTTTATACTGAAACTCTTTGGAGACATAAACCACAGTGTTTTTCTTTAACATGAAGTAATTTAGTCACACAACATCTACAGAAGATATAGCTATGATACTTTCGGTTTCAAATACTATAGTAGAAGGTGAAGAAGACTTTCTGTCTATTCAATGACCAAGGAAATTTGTTACCACAGTTGTGGCTTAGAATAAAGAAAACAGAGGGGACTTGCAATAAAAAACAGTGTCCTAGTCATCCAGGTTAAAGGAAAGAGTGTTGAACCAAAATTAAAGTAGGAGGCCTGAGAATCATGTTATGTATGGATAAGAAATGAATGCATGAAGAAACTTAGTTGAGTTAAATCCAACAATAATATTTTATGCTTCTCTAATTTCTATAGCAGAAACTTCTAGTTACCTACGCAATATCCGCAATCACATTTGCCTCACTAATATAAACATACAGAAAATATTTGTAAAATCAAAAAATAATGAGCTCAACTACACGACTGCATTTCTCAAAACCTCTTATGCATTGGTGAGGCTTCAGGAAGGATCATTAAAGAGAGCTCTCAGCTGGCAACTCTCTTGCCATTATTCTTCCTCCTTCCTGTCTGCAATGTGGTAGGAACCACTCTGTGATCATGACAGCAAGGAACAGACACTTTGGAGGAGTGCATAGCTGGAGCCACACTGGGTCCCTGACGACATTGTGGGACATATCCACACCTATACCAGTCTGCCAACTTCTTGATATTTTATTAAGTGAGGGAACAACAAATCCTTCCTTGACCTATCAAAGGATTCAAACAAAGTGCAATCTGACTCAGGCAACCAATCTTCCTGAGCCCAGAGGGCTGCTCCTGCCATTTTCTCCACAGAATAGTAGTATTGAAACAAATTTCTTAGGCTCTTAAATATCAACATATTGTTTTAAATTCCAGTCGATAGCCCATAGTGTCATGAAACTCTAGCCTGTATCAGCACAAAATCATACTTTGAATCCCTTGGGGAAACTGAAAGTCAGCTAATTCAGCCATGACTCCCATATCTGTTGTCCCTGACCACCATCCAATGTGCAAACTTCCCTTGTCATCCATCCTCTCACACTCTCTTATCCCCACAGTTATAGGCCTCAGCCTCTGGATACTTCTACTGTTTCTACTCCCCTCATCATCACACATACTCTCTTGTCTGGTAAACAAACTCCACTCCTTCTTACTTCATGCCCCAAATCTCTCTATCTCTCATCCTTTACTCAACCGATTTTCTCCCAGATCCATCTCTACCCTCATGGAGGTATCAAATGAAAGCCAGTCAGTGTCCCACACTACATACATGTCAGACTCTGGAGGTGAAGCTGGCATCCTCCTTGCCTTACTCTTTAAATCTCTTATTTTTCAACTTCCTTGTATAAGCTGCTCTTCATTAGGTGTGCAGTTAATGGCTCTTGTCCTTACTAGACACTGTCAACCAGTAGTACCATCTGTGCAAATAACACATCCAATATCCTGGCCTCATCGTTTTTTGACATCCTCTTTTCCAGTTACCATCACCTGCCTGTCACTGTCCTTTTAAAACTCTTTTTCCTCAAGAGTCCATGCTTCAGTGACACAGCTCTCCTGCATCCTGCATTTTTCAGATCCTCTCAGTGTTCTAGCACTGCCCCCTTTTGGCAGCCTGTGTGCATGTGTGTGGCTGTCACGGGGCAAACAGCCAGGAGTGCTCTTGTCAGCTCCTGCTTCCCTTTTGCTCCATTTCTCCTCCCCAGTATCTTGCGAACCCATGCTTCTTTCTGGGCATACAGAACTTTACAATCCAGTCACTGTGGAGATCTTAAAAATCCAGTCTTACAGATGTTTCATACTCTCCTATCAGCTCTTATGTCCAGTTCCTAGTGTTCCCTTGTTCCGTTCTGCTGGTCTCTGACAATCAAAGGGAGAGAAAAAACTCAAGCGTCGGGAATAAATAACAGCAAGTGTAACCTTTACTAACCAAAATTTTGTGTTTTGTAATAGCAGCTTCCAGTGCCTTTGTACATGAAACAAATAAAATGGCAGTTTCAGCTCCATGGTAAAAAGCAGGGATTCTCTTCTGAAGGCCCTCAGACCTCACAGCCACCTTAAGATGGGTGCTGGGTCTGAGAGCATTCACTGCTAGCAAGCACTACAAACAGACCTCAGCTAACTTACAGCAAAGGGAAGGAACAGTAAAGAAGCAAGACCAGTGATCCAGCCTCAGGGCTAGAAGCAGAGCTATGGAAAAAAGGCATTGCTGATTAGGATGCCGGTATTGCCAGAACAATCTCTCACCATGTTGATCTCCACGTTACTCTGCTCAAAATTTACACTCTGGGGAGGAGTGTACAAGCAGCCAAGCTTGGGTCACAAAGTGAGGGTAAACTGAACCACCTGATTGGCTGTTCAGAAAGTGGGCTGAAACTTGATGGCACAAACCCCCCAATGTTTACCTAGTGGACACCCTCATATAAAAGCAGGGATTGAGTTCATGTAATTATCCTAGCTAACAAACCAGTCTAAAGGATTTACTTTTACTGATGGACATGGACAATAGAGTAGTGACTACCAGTGTGTAGGGGAGGGAGGTAGGAGGAGGTAGACTATGTAAGGGAGGTCAAATATGTGGTGACAGAAAGAAATGTAATGATGAGATGTGAACATACAGTGTAAAATATATATGACTCACTTTTAAAATATATAGCTAAAACATTGGATTTTCTTAACGTCACTGTAAAAATTAATTCGTGAAAAATAAAAATAAAATAAAAATGTATTCATAGGAGGTGAGGACTTCATTATCTTCAGCAAATAAAACCTTGGTGGTGTTGGACCAAGTTGGATGTGAAGGACAACTGAAAAACTACATGAGCCAAGTGATGCAGTAAGTACAATGTGTTGTGTTGTTAGAGGGGGAGAAATGAGAGGAAGTGGAAAAATATTTTTGGGGGGCAAGGTAAACCAGAACAGTACACTTCTTACCAAATGTTTCTCCCCCTGAAGATTTAAAAGATCTGATAATCACTTCTGGCAACATGCCCATGGTATATCAGAGGAGGAGGGCTGTTGATGGTGTGGACAGAGAATGAGAATGAGCTTGAAGCTACATGGTGCCTTAACTTGGTTCAAGAACAAGAGTCGATCAAGCAGCCAAACTGATGATTTTTACTTCTATGCTTATGTGTCGCCACTCTGATAATTTTTTTTACAAGAAAAAAAATTGAAAAGCTCCCTTTAAAAAAAAAAAAACCCAAGGACAAAAATGAAGTGAGGCATTGCATGGAGCAGTCTACAAATCAGGATCACTGGCAGACTATTCCTCTTGGTAGGTAACCAGACACTCTTGAAGAATTAAATCCCACTGGTGGGCTTCAGCTCAGATTTCTTAGCAGCAATACAAATGGCAATGGAGTAGGCAGGCAGAGGTCTTTGAATGAAGTTGGCAACCTCCTATCCAATTTTTTTTTGTATTTTTTAAAATTACTTTATTGATTAAATAGAATTGTGATGCATCCCCAGTAACCAAGTAGTAGAATTATTGTTTCGTTGCCTCTAAATTTTCATCCTATGATCTGCACAAAGGAGTGATTAAAGCCAGACTTTCTAGTCCTTGCTTTGTCTGCTAAACTGTTGCCATAATAGTATAGTAGAAAAACTCCCTTTCTAGAGAAATGACAAAATGGACTAATGATGTTTGAAAGGAGGTATGAAAATGATCTCACAATGACTATGGGTACATGAGGATGTTACATGAACTTTCAGATATGGAGTTTTGCTTAAGGTTCCAAAGCTGAGTTCACCGTTCATTAAATGTCCACTGATTCTAAAAGGATATGATAGACATTGCTAGACAAGCTACGCAGGGCCATATGACTTCTGTCATCTATGGACCTAAGGCCTCTTCAGTTTTTTCTACGAAAGTAAAAGAGGGCTGCTGGTGTCACCCCACAAATGGAGGAGACTTTGAGAGAACCTTTCAGAGAAACTGACAGGTTCCCCTGTAATTGAAGAGCACAAGAAATGATGCTTGACTGGCCCTCAAACTTCATCCTGAAGAAGGCAGATGGGTCTGCCTAAAACAACATTTGACAGCAAAGAGAGTGGCTGCAGGGGAAACAACTTCAGCTTCCAGGGTTTAGTTGTGAAGGAGGGTTTTCTCATGGGCTCTGTGAGCATCAAGCAAGTAGCTGGGCTTGGGTTTTTCTAGAAGAACCCCGCCCAAGAGGCCTGTTGCAGGTGACAGGACCCAACAACAAAAGCCTGGGTGGGAGGTGCCACAAAGAAATAGGAGCTAGTGGTCTACCAGACACTGGATGATCTGAACCAAAGAATGGCTGAGAGGATGTCTCAATAAAGGGGTCTCCAAAAAATCTCAGTGTGAGCTCATAAAAACAGCAGAGGCAGTATTTGGGCATTAGCACACTAAGAACAATATCAGATAAATGTTCAATTGTATTAGTATAATGTGGCAGCCATATCTGGGTACCTTCAAAAAGAAACAGAAATTTATTTCCTCACGGTTTCAGAGCCAGAAGTCTAACCTCCAGGTTTGCCAGGATAACACTACCTCCAAATGTTCTAGAGTAAAATCTATTGTAGCTTCTTCCAGCTTCAGTTACCTCTAGCAGTTCCTTGGCTTGTAGTCACATATCAGCAAAGACAATCTTTGTCTTCCCGTGGTGTTCATCTCTGTTTTTTCTTCTTCCTTTTAATGTCCTACATATCTCTTTAGAATCATTAGGCACTTGCCATTGGATTTAGGACCAACCTGGTGATTCGGGATGATTCCATCTCAAGATTATTAATTATGTCTTAAATACTTTTTTTTCCACCCTCTGCTAATTAAGGTCACATTCACAGGTTCTGGAAGTGTGCACATCTATCTTTGGTGGTGGTGGGAAGGGGAGAACTGTCCTTCAACCAACAACACTAATCAAATAAATACTTGTTAAATACATAACGCTTTATTATGTCTTTTTACCACTCCTTACTGTTCCTGTTCTAACCATAAAATAGTGAGGAAAGCAGAGAAAGAATGCAGTAAAGTGATTGAATAAAATAAACCCTTTCAGTCCCTTTGTTGTTCCATAAAGTTATAGACCACACGTGAACTGAGGGAAACTCAGGCCTTCGCATTGGATGCATTTTTTATATTAGATTAGAACAAACATTTTCACAACCTTGAAGGAAGATTATGTCTTTATATTTCAAAGTATGTGAAAAAACTGTATAATTTGCTCAAGCCTCAAGTGCCAGCTATGAAAGAGTCAAAAGGGCAGGGGGGAGAATCTATAAAGATTGTTCCAAGGCATTGGTAAGAAAAAAAATAGAAATAAAAAGCTTATTCTTACATACACCCCAGCTATTCATAAATTAGATTTATAGTTGCCTCACTTTTTTCTTGTGATATATAGAATCCTATATAGCAAGAGTTTTGAAAACAAAGTCCCTTAGGTCATATCCAGGATGGAGCTGCAGTATCTGAACAGGTTTTACAACTGAATTGCTGCTTCTTTCTTAACCATTACAGCTTAATTTAAAACTTCCCTTCCCTTGCCTCTACCCCACAGCCTGGATGTCGAACTCTCGCCTGGACCATAGGACCTCCTACTAGCAGCGGAGGAGAGTCAGCCCACTCCCTCTAACGCTGACCGCGCTGCACATGGGCACTTTCCCTAGCACGCATGTGCTGGTTCCTGCTGCGTTTTGTCGTGTGCTAAGTCGGGTGCTTGAGGCTTCTTTTTCCCGACGCTGGACTGAAGTCATCTCCGGTCGCGAAGGTATCGGGGGCCTCCCTGACTTCTGCAACTTTCGGTGAGATGGGCATGGGTCGGCTGGGTTCTCTGGCCATCCCTGATCAAGGACGCTGCCATTGCGCCCCAAGCCCGGTGGGCCCGGATGTGCCTTCGCCTCCTCTCCTGCAAGAGAGGTCCTCTGCGTGGGTTTATCCCTCCGGCTGCAAACTGCCTTGTGTTGGATGCCGGGCTGTCACCCTGGCCCGATTTGCAGCAGGCTGTACCCATTTGTCCACCGCACCGACTGGAACCCGAACCCATACCTGGGCCACAGCTGGTCTCGTCAACAGCTGTACCTTCGCTAGGGACTTGCATAACGGGAGGGCCCTGGCTGGTGCAATACTGTCTGTTTTGAAACTGTGACGCCCCTACCAACATTTGACACCAATTCTCTCCACAGAGGAATGGGCTCATGTGTAGCCTGAGAGATGTCTGTGTGCTACAGCTAGAAATGTAAAATTTCTCTTTAGATCTACAGCTCTTAACAGGTCTAGGTTACTGCTGGTTCATTAGCACTGTTTATAAAGTTTTCTTTGGTCTCCCAAATTTAGGCCAGTTGTGTGCACTTTGCACACACTGTAGTATTAGTTCATATTTACAGACTTTGTTGTGTGGTTGGTCATGTTTTAGGGCCTGCTCTTGCTATGACTGTATAAGCTTTTTGATTTCCATAAGCTGAGTGTGTAGGTGTTTTTCAAAGCATTATATTAGCCTATGCTCTAAGACTGTTGTCTAGTATGGTAGCCACTAGCTACATAAGGTTACTGAGCACTTCAGATGTGTCTGGTCTGAATTGAGTTCTGCACCAAGTTAAAACAGCAAATTTTGGAGAATCAGTATAAAAAAAAGGATATAAAATACCTGAGTAATTTCTATATAGTGATAACATGTTGAAATGGCTATCTTTTGGATACATTGGGTTAAATAAGCTGTATTATTAAATTCACCTGTTTGATTTTTTAAGAGGGGTTACTAGACAATTTGAATGCTACCTGTGGTGTGAATTATATTTCTTTTGGACAGTGTTGTTCCAGAAAGGGATGAGCCACCAATGGCCTGCAGCTGAATCCAACTTGCTCGTGTTTGAGAAAAAGATTTATTGGAGCAAAGCCACAGCCATTAATTAATGTATTGTCTATGGCTACTTTTTTTTTGCTATAAGAGCATCACAGCTTGGTAGCCTTACAGAGATTCAATGACCTGCAAAGCATAAGGTAAGTACCCTATTGCCTTTTACAGAAAGTTTTCCAGCCGCCTCATCTAGAGCAATGTATGATATCAATGCAAGCAGTAGGCAAGAGAATTAAAATGTTAATTAAGCTGCAATCAGAGACTGTGGTAGACTGATCAGCCTTGCATCCAGGCCTGGAGGACAACTAATCTTCCCCTTTCTCACTGTATGTGTATATTAAAGGAAATGAGAACTAAAGAATGACTGATAAACTGAATTTCCTGAACACTAAGGTATCTCTCAATGCCTTTACTGTCTCAGATTCACTCTCTGCCTCTGAGATGCGACCACCTTATCTCTACAGTGGTATTCCTTTTCTACTACACTTTCCTTTTTGCTCTACTTTGGTGTGTGTGTCAAATTCTTTCTACATTCTCTGCCACAGACCCTTCTTCTTCTGTAGGTTAGGGCTTGGTCTCCACTTGGAACAATTTTCCCTGTTGTGCATCAGTACTTCCTTTGGTCCGTGTGTATTTTCTGCCAATAATATACTGTTTTGATTGTCACTTGATAGTATAATTTGAAGTCAGGCAGTGTGATCCCTGTGTCCTTTTCTCCTCCCACTCTCCCCCAAGATTGCTTTAGCTGTTTAGCAGTCTGTTTCTTGTTTCTTTAAAGAATGACATTAGGATTTTGATATGGATTACATTGAATCTGTAATCTGTATGTTGCTGACTAACTGTAGATGTTTTATAATTGCTGTGAAACTGAATGAGGAGGAAACTCATTTAAGGGGAGATGGTGCCTGGTAAAGGTGCTCTCAATCGGTACAACCCGACATCAATTACACACCCCAGAGAAGACTCCTACACAGGAAATAAAGGCCAATGGTATGCTCCAACATGAAAAACCCACAAGAAACTGACACCCAGCAACCCAAACAACGACAAACCTGAACTCACTCAGAACCAAGCTGAACTTATTCATTTCTTGAAAGGACTTGCGTTCAAAGTGATCCTTCCCAACATCCTCCTTTATCTCGCCAAAATCATGTTCTTCTTCCTCATCTATGGGACTTGCTATGAGTTTTGTTATACAGTTTGTCTCAAGTTGCAGTTGATTGCTGTCCCTGAGTAAAGCCATGGTTTGCTGGTAAAATAATTTTTTTACTGCAATAAAAATTGAATTTACAGATTACTAACTATGACCTTTTACCATTAGTTATTTCTTAAATGCAGCCTCCTGTCCTTATTGCTGACATGACCATTTTGAGTCTTCAGTATTTATAGCATTTTCATGGTTTACATATGTACATCCATCAGTGAAGGCTTCACACAGAGATGCAGTCTTGCATAATATGTGGTGTTTTATTGATAGCAATGTAGACGAGGTGTCTTTTTAATCACTTTGTAATTTCAGTTAGGTTATGAAAAAAATCAGTAATTAGACATTGTTAAGTCTCGAAATGAGATTTTCAAATGCTCTGGTAGAATTGGTTATAGACAATAGGATTTCCAGAAACAACTTTATTGTCCACATCCTGTTGTAATTTCTGTGCCATTTTGTTTCCAGTTGTTTTCTTTTGCATGGATAATGGGCCCAGATTTGAGGGATGTTTTGCTTCACATCTTGGATGTTCTGGACTTTCTTTCTGCAGAAGAGCTGTGGTTTTCGTGGTGTAGTTCTTCAGTTTTCTTCAACCTGTTCATTACAAATTTACTTGGGGGCTTTTTGATCTCTTGATTCTCTTCATTGGATGCAATAGTCCCCCTAACCCTCTCAGCTATTACTGGTAGTTGACAGGTTCATTGCTGGTTTTCAGATGCAAATGAATTATTCATTTTAAGTTATTTACCAGAGGTTTTACTGAATCCTTAGTCCACCTGAACTTGAAAGAACTGTGCTTTGTTATACAGTATTTATGCACTTGGGTTCACAGAATCTGAACACTTTTCAGTGGCTTTGGTACATGGGCCCGGAGCAGAAATAACACTTTGTAAATGCATGTTGAATTCATGTGAGGGCTCAATCCTCCCAAACATGGAGCAATAAAGGGAGTGACTTGGCCTTGCCACAGCCGTTTCATTTGTGAAATCAACGTTATTTGACAGGATACACTGAAATCCAGAGGAGACCCTGGACATTTTCAGGGTGCTTAAGCAAGCAGATGCTATAGCCGCAGATTCTTTTGAGCTGGCTGTTCCCTGGCTTACTCAGGAGTGTGAGAGTTTGTTCCTTTTCTGGTTCAGAGCTTCTGCTCTCTTTGTGTTTGAATCAAACTAGACTCTATGAGGAACCTACGGCTTCCTGCTTTTTTTATTAAAAGCCCGTTTTATTGAAACTGTGCTAGACTTTGGCTCAATTTGGGGGAGGGGCACGCTGTTTCCTCTGCAACTGAAGTGCCAAACAATTGAGCCCAGAAGAGGAAAACAATATGCTAAGATAATAACTGTTGGTTCAATAAAAGTAGGCAACTGTCCTTTGCATCAAACAGCAAAACCAGTTCTATGAGGGATTCTGAGATTTCTGCTTCTTACACTGTAGATTCATTAAACCCTTTGGCCATGGACAAAATGGAAGCATCTGTGAACCTCTAATTGATGGGATGAGATGATAACAAGGCTGCAAAAGTGCCTGTCTCACTTCTCCCACTTGTCCCTCTGATAATCCAGAAACCATATTGGCACTGCTCCAGCACATTTTAGTTCACCTATTGCACCATCTGTGGTTTGGTGAGAGATTTTATATGGCTTTCTCCACACCTTAACCATGTCTCCTTGATATAAATGTTTCGTTCAGGGAAGAACTATATGCTATTCATTTGGACTGAGAAAGCTACTTCCTTTTCTTAACAAAGTCTTTTTAGAGAAGACTGACACTTTGGAGGAACTCCTATCAAACCCCACACTGAGAGGGGAAATTGCTTTCCTGATCAGGTGCTTCAACATCAGTTGTGCATTTTGGCCAGATCTGCAACATTTTCACTGTGCCTACCACACTCAATCCTCAGGTTCTGTTGAACCTACTAATGACCTCAGTAGGAGTTAATTAGCAAAATTTGTAGAATTTTTAATATAACTTGGCTGAAAGCATTATAAACCTCAGATCTACACCTTGTGGAACTTGTAAGCTTTCACCTTTCAAGACGCTTACAGAACATCTCTTCCATTTGACTCTTGCTTCTTTTTATTGACAGTTCATTAATGTAAAAAACATTAAAACCTCCTACTGAATGCCATCATACTCTGGTAGAACAATCTCTTCACAGTGCAATCCAAGGAAGTGAAAAACTGATAATGCAAATCTCCCCACCTCGAGATTTGGTTTACAAGAAAAGGCACCTTAAAAATAAAACAGAACCAAACATAACATTCTTTCTGGCCTCACTGGAAGGGCTTTTACCAGATAGTTTTGTCACTCCCCTGTGCTGCTAAGCTTCAGTGACCAGATCCTTGGATGCATTTCTCACTCCGAAAGAAGATGCCATAACTGGGCAGAAGATTGATCTAATCTGATGACCTAAAACTACAGCTAAAAAAAATCAACTCAAGTGACCATGGGAGGAGACAGCTTTTTTAAAATGATCAGGTCAGGGCTATACAACTCTTTTTCTATTTACCATTAATTTTTATTTTATTTCTCTCGCTTATTCATGAAAATTGTGCCCTCATTTATGTTTTATAATCTTCTGAGAAAGGGGGTCTTTTTTTGTATTGAATATGTCATTAAGAACTTCAAGATAATAGGGGTGTTTGTTTTATTGTCTATAGTTTTGAGCTCCTGGCTTAAATTCATCACATGGACTAGGTTGTTTTTTTTTTCTCATTTCACGAATTCTTTTTTTTTCAGCTATGCACCTGTTTTCTGTGAATCATGGACACGAGCTGTTCCCCTGCTTGCACCTTCCCTCTGATGAGTAAGACGGCCCCAAGAAGAGGTTCTTCCTGACTTTGAGGAACAAGAGATTGCTGGTGCTGGAATATGGGAATGTTGCCTAGCAACGCTTTTAGAGAAAATTTATTGATCAAAATGAGAAAGAATAATAACTAACTAAATCTTCAAGCAAACATAATCAGTTGAAGGGTCTGTGGGAGGATCTTGGGCTTACGGAAGTCCTCACAGGCTACAGAATCACAAACCCTACACAAGAAGACTGTGCATGAAGAACTCCATGTTATAATAAAGCTCTGTGTTTCTAACTGCATCTTCCATCACTTTCCTTTTCTTTCTCTATGTACCTCTTCCTCTCAGCACACAGGCCACAGTATGCATGTGTCTTGCTGTGTCTGCAAGCTCTGGATGGCAACACTTTCTTTTCCCTCAATAAATATTTTTGATAGCAAAACACCTAATTCATACTATTTTTCAGTTGTTGTGGATAATTTACTTACAGGAAGATTGGGTGCCTGTGAATAGACAGTCCTTCAGTTTTGCACAAGTTATTCTGCCCTAAAGATTTCTGCTGCTGTACAGTTTATGTAATATAAATCAGGTATTATTGAGGGACCAGGATGCAGGAGCCATACTTTCTGGTGATCTATCAGCCTGATATTCATCTTGCTTATCATTTTAGCCATTTGACAATATTTTTGTTAACCCTTAGAATCAGAATCCTCTCATATAAAAGCACCATTCTTGGAATTCAGCACTCGAGAGTACAAGGAAAACTGCATCCTCTGAATCCAGACCTGTGAACCAACAAACACCCAAAGACACAGTAGTCAGCAGTTTGTATGGATTTGGAGTCATCAGGTGAATGCCTTCTGCAGCTGTTTAATTACTCTGCAATTCTAAACAAATCTATTTTCTCTTGCACCAGCTTTCTATGTGGGTAAAATGTTAGTATTATGAGGTGAGAATCAGAATCAAAGAAATTGGTGTTTCTAAAAAGTCTACCATAGGTGGAGTACCTCCATTTGCCTGATGTTACTGTAACGGGTTAGGGAATTTTGGTCTTCCCTTCTTGGGCTACTCATGTACTAACACAAGGCTATATTTACAGTCAGTTCAGTCATTATTCTCCTATTGCTAAGGAATCATGTTGCTCTGCCTTGTTTGAAGATGATTTCTTTCTAACTTTGTTTTCCACAATTTGATTGTGGTACGTTCGGATGTGGGTTTTGTGCGTTCTCTAGGTTTGTTCTTCTTTATTCTGGGCATATATCTTTTGCCAGACTTAAAATTATGTAATCCTTATTTCTTCAAAAAATTTTCATCATGCTGACTTTGAATATCTCTGGTGGGTTCTTCTTTTGGTTCTTTGTCAGTTCTAACATTTGCAGATTTTATTCTATTCTCCTGATTCTTTGATAAGGTTTTTAATATCTATGGTTATTTCAAGTATGTTCATTATTATTTGTTGAAGCACTTAAATAACAGCTGTTCTAAAGCCTTTGTCAGGTATTTACATGTGTTATCTCTTCCTTTTAAATCTATTGTATTTTATTTACCACAAGGTGTGATTTTTCATGTTTCCTTCTAAGCTAATTTGGGTTCTATCTTGGGCTTTTGGTGATTAACATTCTAGGCTTTAGGTAAAGGTTTTGAACAATGTTGACTTATTTTCTGAACATCAAAATCATCTAGATAGATTTAGGCACCCATTTGTTCTAGGCAGGCTTGTGGACCTGTGGTTTCAGGGTCAGTTCAGTTTCAAAGCATTTCCTCTGGTATTCATGTCTGTTTTCTGAATGTGCCATTCAGCAGTCACTCTAGAAGTAAATATGAGCATGTTAAACTCTCAGCGATTTGTTATTTATAGGCAGCACAGTGGTGGGGCCACTTAGCATACAACCATGTAGGTTTGCTTTTCTCAATGTCTTTTTTCTACAACCACACTGTCATTTTATAGTTTATGGGTGCTTTCCTGTTGGGTCATCAGGCAGAAAGTTGGAGCTAGTTACCCAGAACTGCTATGCACTTGTAATAATTGCACCCACATCCAAGTGAAGGTTGACAGAAGAGAAAATGCTGTTTTTTCACCCCTCCTTTGGGCATTGCAATTTTTTCCAAACATTGCAAAAATTTCCCTCATTCAGACTTTTATTTTATGAGGTAATTGTGGGCTTCCATTGTTGGCTCACCATCACTTGAGATTGCTTCAAAGCTGGGATATGAGAGAAAACAAAGAAGAAAAACATGACTGGTATTTTTTGTTTAACCTAAGCTTTCAGCATGACATTTCCAAATTTGAAGCAGACCTATAGGTCCTTTTAAAATAAAGAAAAAGCAAAAGTGTGCTAGTGTTATGTTACTCAGGAACAGAAGCCCCATCCGTTGACAGAAGTTGCTCTTTCTCAATATACCTATGGTCCTTCTTTTATTCTTCTAAATGGCAAGAATGATAAGATCACATCTATATTTATACCGGGACATTTATTAAGTAAGGTGGGTTTTTTTGTTTTGTTTTGTTTTGCGTTTGGTTGTGGTGATTAACCATGAGAAATGTTATACCTTTCTCACATGAAAGAGCAGAATTGCCTCACCTTAGTTGTAAAACAAGGTTTGCTCCATTTTGAGAATTCTCCCATGAAACAAATCCTTTGGTGAACGCACCAAAGAGTTGTTCTATGTTACTCAGTTAAGAGTAGGGTAACTGATGCAGACATAAACAATGGCTCTTGGATTTTCTGAGTAATAAAACTTTTGTCTCTGACCTAGAGGCTCATGTCTTCTGCTAGCATTTGCGAAAGAATATACTGAAGTTTCCTAGCTTTCAAGCATGGTAAATTTTCATGCTCTACAAAGGCATAGCTATGTAATAGAAAGGACATGGGTCCCCAAGAATGGGAAGAAAATAAAATTATACTTTCTGAGAACTTGTAGCGAATTTTCTTACCCAAGTGGTGGACAAGAGAGAGTAAGGATCCTGCACTATTAAAATTGAATACTTCTTCCCAAATTATGTGTTTTTTAGTTGTTGTGCACTGCTCTCCATGTTGCAGGAAGAAAGACGATATGACAACTCCCAACTGATAGGGAATATGGCTTTGGCTAATTAGTTGAGGAGAGCCCAGAGCTAAAATAAGTGGTATTGCCAATGAAAATATGAAGAAACAGAAGTCACCCTTACCTAAGATAACCCTGGTAACAATCTGTACTCTAGAAACTGGAGAACGTATTTACCTCAGTGGTTAAATTTAAAGCCACAGTGGATGGCCCTAGCATCAACTCAGTTTTGCCTGAACGGGTGACACATACTCTATAAAGAGAAACTTTATCTTTTATTCCCTGACCCAAAGCAAACCTGGCAGTGCAATGAAATGCTCAATCTATATAGATTTTTCTAGCAGCATAGGTGTAATTCACTTGATGGCTTTGCTGAGTCAGAGTACGTTAGTGTCTAATGCTTTCTATGGCTACTTATCATTACTAGCTGTTATACACATGCAAAGCAGATGGGTATGATCGACTCAGTGAGAAGACAAGAGGGCAGAACTCAGTTGATTGGGTATTGTTTTTTATAATTCTAGCCCATCTTAAGCTGTAGTCAGGTGTGTAGCTGGTTCATCATGAAAATTACATCTGACAGTTCACACATTTCTCTTTAGGGCATGACTTGTGAAAACAAACATCAGCAGAAGACTGACCTATCTGGACAATTTTGAAGATGCCTGCCATAAGACCAACAGTCTGAAAGGAAAGCTAGAGTCTAGCTGCTTATGCAGCCTACCTTAACCCCAGATTGTCACTTTTTTGACATTACAGCCATCATCAGAGTTCAGGTGCACAAACTTTAACACTCTATGTCGCTCACATAAAAGTTATCACTTAGTGGCATTCTTTAGACTTACAATGAAAGCTGCTTCATTTGAGCCTTAGTTGTAAAGATTATATTATCTGGGATGCTGCCATTGCTTACATTGACCTATTTTCTTCTTCTCAAAACAATCTGAGTTACACCATCAGAGGTGACTTCTTTTTCATGCCACAGCATTGTTTTTCCAAGCTGACTAAGTTGATTCCAGAAACAAAATGCTGGTAGAACACCTATATACCTCTCTGCATTTAGCTTTCCAGGTTTCCACATTCTAATAATGTTGCACCTTTTATTTTAAAGCAATGTGAGGAAGTCAAATTATTTCTTGGATGTCCCATATTCTCTTAACATCTGCAGACATATGATATTGTTGCACATTCAATGAATTTCTAACTCTCCCATTCTCACCTGTTCTCAATCCACAGATTGTAGTAAGATGATCTGACTGCTAAATGCAACTGTCCCAACTGTGGCCTTTTGGCTGCTTCCACAGTTTAGATTGGAAAGAGAATTGGTCGTGTGACTTAGAGACCTATTTTGAAAAAAAGTATGATCCAATTTGAACTTTCTGAATGATGGCTGAGTCTCAGTAGTGGATTAATTGAAACAATAATGATATAGGTATGGGGATAAGAATCATTAATGAGGAGGGGTCTACAGAGGGAACGGGAAGACATAACTACTCCAGAGTGAGGGAAGAGAATGATGTTGACCACTGAATATGAGTTAAGGAAAAATAATTAGCACATGCTCTGTCTCCTAGACCTAACATCAGTGACCGACTTAAGCAGCAACCACAACTGTCAGTCCATCCTACTGCCTGAGAACTGAAGGTTTTTGTCGAAGGGTGACAACCAATAATTACTTGAGACTGTGGGAAGTATTGTTTTTGAAAGAGAAAGATTTTAATTATTGTAAATCAATACTTATTTATTGCTCATTTAATAAACACTAAAAACTTATCTGTTAAGCACTGTGGTAAATCTGTGCCGAAGTTCAAGATAGACAAGGAAAGAAGTTATATCTTTGAGTTGAGCAGTGATACAAATAAAGCAAAAAGGGGACATGCTTTCAATGCTGGTGTGAGTTCCAGTTTACACGACTAAGAATAGTTTGTGTGTAACTCAAGACAGATAGTGGAACAGAAAGGCATGGCACTGGGAAGATACAGAGGTCAGCTCTGCAGGGGAGTTGTTAGCGATGCTGGGGTTCTGAGCACAGAATCTAAATGGCATTGAATGACAGAAGAAGGAACTGAGTCTCTCTTTGGATGGAACACAAAGCAAGGTGAAAACATGGATTAGAAAATGTAAAGTCGTCTCACAAAGAGAGGAAATAAAAGACATAGATTAGCTTGAATACTTTGGGGACAGTAGAATACAAAGAGATATCTGAAATATTTGTAAAATTCCACCTTGTGCTATCAGTGATGAAAATTCTATGAAAGAGTATGGGATCTTTACTGTTTCAGTTAGGGCATCATGGGGATCATGATTACTGAGCTAGTGAGCATATGCTATACTTTTAAGTAAGAATGCACTTTTAATGAAGACAGCTTCTGCCAACTAAAATCCAAGTGCTTAAATTTTAAACGCACAGCAAAAATTTAACTGAGAAAAAGCTGAAGTAAATACTGCATGTATTTACTTCATACTGCATGTATGCCTTTTTAGATCTGATTTGTATCTAACCCTATCACATCATCCCAACTTAGACCTTCATTTGATTCATCCAGGAGTTTATCAAATATCTCTTAACTCCAGTTTCTTCATTTGCCTATACTCCCTTGATTTCTATCTCCTTTAAATAATTAAGTAGATATAATTTTCTTAGAAAGTCTGGTAACTACTCCTAAAGATCAAAAAGTCCAAATGTTAAACTACAGCCAATAGCCTAACATGAAATAAAGCATCATTTTACTCTTAACTCTCAAAAAATAAGGACAATCAACCCATAAGGTGAAGGTGTAAGTTCATTGTTCAAGTAAGCTGATGGCATGCATTTTGCTGATGACTGCCAACATAATTTCAACTTGGTTATTTTGCACAGTCTGGTAGTACACAAGTACATCACTTGAAATCAGGCTGATGTTCGCCTAATGAAAGTGGATGATGCGTTGACCTTGAAAGAGTGGCAGCAGATATTTCAGCTGGCATTGGCATGGAGAACCATGAGTTGCCTGCTGGTTGCAAGTTGAAAAAAGGACCATCATTGACTGATAATTCAGGATATCTAGTTGTAATAGTAGAAGGCTCCATCATTTCAAAATAACTTCTCTGTAAGGCCGATGTAACATACTGAAAAGTAGAAATTGTGCTTGTAATAAAGTTCACAATGGGACCATTTGCTTGATTGTCACTTCCATTTGAGCACATAGAGAAAGTGATCAACTGATTCAAGAAAGTATGTTGATTCATCACACTTTGTTCTGATGGGCTACCTAAAGCTGATGATGGAGGACACAATTCACTTCTCATTGGAGAAGATGTATTAGCGATTCTCTGGCTGGTCGCAGGCTTGTGGATTGATGGTGTAGTTAAATTTGTGTGAGTTGAGAATATGCTTTCTGCATGTGTGTCAGGAAGAAAACCAGAATTATGATTACCTACAGGATTTCCTGTTCCAGAGTGCTTCTTGTTGGAATTTTGAGCATTTGAAGCTGCTGGAGAAGCATGTTTGATCCCAACTCTTCTTTTCATTCCGAATAAAACGTGGGGACAACCTCATTGAAAATTTGGATTTTGAAAGAAGTGTAACTAAAACCAAAGGAGAAAGTAATTTGTTGATACAAGACTATAGGAAACCTAACCTCTAAATCATATATCAAGTTTGTTATGCAAAGTTAATGTCATCAACATATAGAAATTTTAAACCATTGTCTGAAATGACTTTTGGCAATAAAAAAGTAAATAGCACGGCCCTCAGATGAAAATGGTTTCTGCATTTAAAGTAACACGGAATGCACTTTTTAAAGTGGTTTCAATACCTTTAATTAAGTGCTCACTTGAGTGCAAAAGTTTTTATAATCAAGAATGCCATGCAGACAAAAGCTGGAAAGCATTTTCTTTGATTGCAAACCTCAAGTCTGAGTCCCCGGTCAATATGTGATCACACAACAGAGATCCAATGGAGGTTGCTGAATCAGTTGATTCATCTTTAGGAGTACCATCTTTAATTTCTGAAGAAACATGTGCCATCTCAAATAAATGTTTCTTCAGCTGCTTTCCTCACTTACCTAGTTTTGATAACCGCAGCCCCAAACAGTGCCTTGGCAGGCTTATACTGATAAACTCCTCAGGTCACCAGTGTTTCTCAACCTGAGTAGCTATGACATCACAATATGATGTCTCCAAGCAACTATAAGTAACATGCATCCAGTGTTTCCTTCTGCCTCTATACATTTTATTCAGTTAATATAAAATATAGGCTGGTTATTTATGTAGTGTAAGCTCACAATCTTATTACACAGAACTTTCTAAATAAGTAAATTTTGGAGGTCCATGGGTTTAAACAAATTTCCTGTCTTTTACATACACACTTATTCTTTGATTGATGACTAAAGTGTAAGGCCTGGTAAATGGACAATGCACAAAGTAAAATCAACAAAACTAACAACTTTTTCTTAACTTTTAACATTTAGAATTTGAAACTGAAATCTGTATAAAACCTGTGTATGCAGGGCAGAGGTGAAAGGACTTGCCATCATATGTTATTGAAAAACAACATAATTTGATTTGAAAATAAAAATGATTACTAATCTCATTCTACACAAATAGCCCTGTAATAATCACATATTTAAAACGTTTTTTTCATTCATAAATGAGTGTAAAATTAGTATTTTTAGTGTCTCTTTAAATACCTACATATATAAAGCAAAATATTAAAAAGAAAAAAGTAGACCTACCTAAGAAGAACTCAAAGAGTGGGAAATAAAACACTTATAATACGACGTTATAAGTAAAATGAATGTAGTTTAAGGGTTTACCATACACAATACTATAGAGCAAATATCTTCATTACATGTTTTAGACCCTTTTTTTCTTATCTCTCCTACTCTTTGGCTTGTCAGTTCAAATAAGAAATAAAGCTGCTAGTTTTGTGTTTGTTCGATTGTTTGTATCATTATCTAGACACAGCTCTTGTTAGGTGTGTTACTAATGTGTTCCTATTTTTTATATAGTCAACACCAATTCCCAGTCAGAAGTATGACAAAGGGGAGCCTTAATTCAGGTGAGAAGTTTGCAACCAGAGAAACACAGTCTCTGCTAAAAAGCAAAAGTGTTCTCCCTGGGTGCAAAGCGAGATGGCCTCTTGTAGTGAAAACTTTACCCATGGTTCCGGACTGATCCTATTGTATGCAGATGAGAAATACAAATCTCAAAATGGATTTGTCCAAAGCTACTGTTCTGATTGGTCAGAATCATGTGTTCTGACGCCCTGTCATCAATTAGATAGGATATGTTTAGATGCCAAGGAGGACTGACTTGTGCAGGTTTGATTGGATGAGGCACATATGTCTCAGTGCATTGCTCCACCAATAAAACCAGACATTTCTTTATAATGGTTGAGTCAGGCAGAGGAAGTACATTGCCGGAAGTTGAAAGTGCAGTCTTCAGCATTTCCCCAAAATGCACTGTGAGGGACCTCTGTCAGCGTCGACTGCTAGACTTTGTTTATGAAGTCGGGCCTTGTTAACCATAACTAATCCTCCTTGAAAGATATATTGTTTCATGCAGTTCACCATAATTTAAAAGGCAGTTTTTTCTCAAGAGGCGCCACTGTTAATATGTTGTTTTGTTTAGCAGTTATTTTAAAATTTAGTATTTTATGCATTAACAATAAATAATCAGATATACTGTTTTATTAAAACTCAGTAAATTTAATCTTACCTCCAATGAAATTCTTTAATTAAAAATAAGTTGCATGTAAAATAACCCATAAACAAGTTTTAAAGTATTTTATGTATAAAAATAAATTTTTTTCTCAGCCTAATATACCTTTTTGTTTCAGTGGATTTGTATTTTATCCCCAATAGAATGTAAGCAAACTAAATAACAGCATGTTACACCTATCATATGCCATGCAATAACTGCAAAAAAATTATTTGAAGAAATTCAGGTGACTTTTATGATTAAAATTAAAATATTAGCAATACATTAAATGTAACAGCTTAATGAAGGTTATGTGTGAAAAGTCCAAAGCCAGTGCAGAAAGACAAGAAACTTTTTCAGGAGATTGGAGTTAAGACAAAGGTTATCTGTCTTGACATTTTATTTCAACAGGGAAATAGATTTTCTAGCCACAAAAAATAAGCCAAAAACACAAATAAAATCAAGTCAGAAAAAGGAGTAAAATCGAACATTGTCTTTTCAGATGACAAAGCTTATGTACATAAAACCCCAAATACTCCATCATAAACTGTTAGAACCACGATACTAATTAAGTAAAGATGCAGAACACAAAATCAACAGTTAAAATGTAGTGTATTTTTATACATTAACCACAAACCACTGGACAAAGACGTTGAGATAAATTTCATTTTCAACTAGATGAATCTCAATAAAAGACAAAGGGCAAATGCAACAAAATGAAATATGTTTGCATGAGAAAGTGTACATATTGATGCAAGCCATTTAAAAAGACAAAAATTAAAAAAAATATATTAGTGTTGGTAGAGCTTCAATGTCCTCTTGAAACAACTTTCAGTGGAATTCTTCAGATAAATATAAAAAAACAATTCTAAAATTTATATGAGCCACAAGAAAACCCAAATACCCAAATCAATCCTGAGAAAAGCAGGTCAAAGTTGGAAGAGTCACATTTTCTGACATTAAACTATATTTAAAGACATTGTCATTAAAACGGGTTAGTACTGGCCGAAAAAAAAAAAAAAAAAACAGACACATAGATCCATAATACAGAATACACAGCCCAGAAATAAAACTGTGCATACTTGGTTAAAGTACTTTTGTCAAATGAGCCAAAAACACTAAATGGGAAAGTAATCGTCTCCTTAACAGTTTTCAGAATCGTGAATAACCACATTCAAACAATGAAATTAGATCTCTACCTTACCACACACAAGAATCAACTGGAAATATATTTAAATATTTGAATAAAAGACCTAAAACCTAGACAAAAGCATAAGGGTAACCTCCTTGACATCGTTCTTGCCAATATCTTTGAACTTGTCATCAAAAGCAAAGGCAACAAAAGCAAAAATGAACAAGTGGGACACCATCAATCTAAAATGCTCTTAGATAACAAGAAAAAAGGTGGTGTAGCTGATGGAGGCTTTGATCATCCCTCTTTAATTCAAATCAAAGTTGTGAAAGAAACAGAGCAGACAGAAAAAAAAAGTCACATGGGATCTAAATGAATAAGTCCTGCAACTAGGCAGAGAAGTAAACCACCCTGTAACAGGAGGAGGTAAGATGAGTGAGGACACTAGGCTGCCAGTTTCTAGCAATTGAGTAGAACAGAGGCAGAGGGTTTTGTGCTGAATAAAAAGTGTTGGATAGAGTAAGATAAATATTGCATCATTTCACAACCCTGTGAAATCTAAAGCACAAAATAAATAACAGCAAAAAAAGGTAGCCATAAACTCATAGAAACAGAGAATATTTTGAGGGCTACTAGATGGGAGGGGGATTGGGGGATGCAAAAAAAGGTAAATAGATTAAGAGCTACATAAAAACACAGAGATGTAGACTGTAGCATGAGGAAGATGGTTAATGATGTAAGAAATATGTAAGGGAGAAAATGGGTACTAATTGTCTATATCAAATCTTACATCTCTGTAAAGAGGGGTGCTGAAGATAGATTCTGCTTCAAGTAATTCTACCAAAACAGTTTTTTTAAAAAGCGGGTTGGATGGAGAATCAATCAATCAATCAATCAAGAGAACACACAGGTAAAAAAAAAAAAAAAAAAAAAAAAAAAACTTTAAATTTTGAACTTAACCCACAGAATGTAGATCACGGTCACCCGGTCCTATAGAACTGACAGAGGTGTGTGTGTGTGTGTGTGTGTGTGTGTGTGTGTGTGTGTGTGTGTGTGTGTGTGTGTGTGTGTGAAATAGTAGGGAATAAACTACCTCCAAAACTCAATCCAGAGAAAAGAAGACTATGTGATTGATGGGTGATCGATCCTGTTTCCCAAAAGTCATTCCCTCCACAAAAGAAAACATGGAGTTCTCTGCACAGAAACTCCCCACAAAAAGTTCATTCAGGAGTTAATTCATGAGGAAACTAGCATTCTCTCTTTTTTACAAATGAGAGGCAGTGGTGTTACTAACGTGCTCACAAAGGCCTATGGCAATCCAGCAATATCACTATTTATTGAGATCACGGAAGCTCAAGAAATGTTATATAATTGTACCAAAGGTCACATTATTTATGAATAGTGGAATCTGGGTTTTCACTCAGAATTTCATGATTCCAAGGCATTTCCTACACTGCAACATACTGTCTCTTGGGGACTGAGGAACTGATCTCACTCTGTTCCAAAACAGTCTTGTGTGAAGATTCATTCTTACACCAGTTTGGCAGATATGCATGCCTGCATTAACCAACTTGATCCACAAGTGCAATGAGAAAATTTCTGGGTCCCAGAGGTAAGAAATATCCATGGAATCTGGGCTGAATTCTCTTTTAGGTATATATTTACATGTCTGAAAAATAGCCACATTCACTTAACCTTAATAAGAGGATTTATCTTGGCCTCTTCCACTTTAAAACAGCCCTTGTCATAGACCAGTAGGAAATGTCCACCTGTCTTCTTCATGCTAATGATGTTTGGTCATCAGTTTGTACAAACGACATCATTAATGCAAAGATGCTTTTCCTATGCGGCAAGAGCACAGAGTCTGCTGCATTGAATATGAGAATGTTTTCCTAGGCTGTCAGCCAACAATACTCACTGAGTGTGCTTGAATGAGAACAATCAACTTCTAGATCTGTCCCAGCCAATTACATAAACAGTACTGACTATATTTAAGGTTGCTCTACCACTTCTTATGTTCTTGTATAATGGCCATTAGAGACTGACATGTGTTAATGCCCTCAGGATCCTAATAAGGCAGACACACACCCTTCGGCCCTCTGTGGGTTCATGTGCGCACACACACACACACACACACACACACACACACAATCAGACACACACAGACACAAAGATAAATGAGTGCAGAAAACTTGCCCATAAGTAGGCAAGGTTTGTCAGGCTTCTCACACAACAGAAAAAATAATTTGTTCTTAATATGCCTTAATTCTTCCAGCCTTCAGGCATGCGTTTCTGAGAAGAAAAAAGCCAGGAAGCAATAAGAACAAAAAAAATAAAGCTGTTTTTTAAACATGTGCCTGGATCCTGGAGGGAGTTCTGGTGCAGCAACTCATCTGCTGTTGAACCTTCACACTCTTAACTTATAAAGAACCCCGAGCTTTCTGGATATTACAAAGATAACAAGGTGTTAAAAAGTATTGAATCCATCACTCTTGGAAAAAAACACCAACAGAACACCAAGACAGAATTCCTAATGACCTCCTTGACTTCTTGCAGTGAAGTTCACATGGCAACTTGTCCTGTAGTTTCACAGTATCTGTATCATGTAACTCTTTGGCACTTGCTTTCAGTGTACCTAAAATCTACAACTTCTTCTGCCTGACGCTTTACGTACCATCTCAAACTTTAAAACCTCTGGTGTGGTCATATAAAGGGGTGCACCACCTCTCACAAGAACTATTGTGATAGCCTGCTGGAAGGTGAGAAGGGTAAAAGTTAATCAAAACTCTGAAACTATCCCTTAGCAATTTTGTTTACTAGGACAAGAATGCCTAGTTCTCGGGATCCTTAACGGCACCTGTCTGTCGTAAAACTTGTAACAATCAGCTCATTTGCTAAGAGCACAACCTTCCAGGGTACAGATAACAAGACCATCTGCAAGGACATTTATTTCGTAATGACCAACTCAAGTTAGCTTTGTGAAGGACTAACTTCTGTTTTGTAACTTACTTTTTTCCGGAATGCAGTAGCGGGGGAGGTTATGTAAACCGCCTTCTCTAAGAACGCTGGACTGGTTCCTTCTTACCCTGAACGGTAGAGGGGCAGTCGCCAGCCAGCTAATAAAGGCTCATAATTAGTCTTAATTGGCTTCGTGGGTTTTGGTTGCACCACAGTGCCATCTCTTTAGGTCAGTAATCTCTTAAGTTCAGGCTCATACAAGTGTCCTTTTCAACAAAGACTATTCTTAAGCCTCTTTTACACAGTCAAACTCTAACTTGATTTATTCCTTTTAAAAGACATGACCATCAACTGCACTGTCGCAGGGAAAAGGTCAAGCTCAGTACAAAGCTTATTTTAATCTTTCTTCAAAATCTAGTGTCACTCATTCACATTTCACCACTTAGAAACAGGCGGCCAGCCCAGAGAAGTCAGATACTATGTGGCAGTTGCAGACAGAGGTAGCACTTGAAGCTGAAGCTGACCGACAGGGACAGGCGACAAATTCAGAACTTCAGACGACTGCTTCAAGATCTCTGAAAATCTCAGGTCAAGCAAGAATGGACTTCTATAACTGAAGAATTCAAATAATGCCAAAGAGGGGCCAAATAATCCATCCGATATTTCCCAACTGCCTCCTCAGGACTGGATATTGTCTCCTACAGATGCCTAAAATTGATTCCTGTTAAAAACCTTTTTCACATTTTTCACACCTCTTTGTTGACCTCAGATTTAGTTCTACTCAGCTCTCCCAGGCCACTACCTTAAGAGGGCTTGTTGCTCCCAGTCTCTGTAACAGACATTCCACACCCAGTTTCCTACTTGTCCTTGTTCCCCTGATCATTCTTCGGTCTTTGTGTTCTCACAAAGAGAGTGTTATTTCCTCTAAATTAAACAGTAACAAGTTATTGTTTTCTGACTGCATAATTTTTTAAAAACTGTTCACCAAATACAGATGTGGGCATGAGGGAATCTGAAAGCCATAAATAGCTCAGGAAGGTTGAGTTTTAAAAGACAATTGGGTGAGACTCTCTCTATTGGGATTAAATCAGATGCTATCGTGAAACTTTTCACATCTCTAAATAGAAAAGGTTTTGAACTATTTGACCACTGTTTGCCAGAGCTTCTAAGCAAGGGAAAACTTTAAACTATTAGGAATGAGTTAAACGTACACACCCCGTTTTCTGGGCATCGCTTTCAAAGGAATACTGCAACATGCATGAATTACACCAAATTTTTAGGAAATATTTGAATTCAAAATTAGCCACATGTGAGGAAAAATAGCAATCAGCTTGGCAAAATAAACTCCGCAATTAGGGACTGGCTCTTCTTTTTGAATAGTAAGAGTTCTTGTCATGTGTCAAGCAGGTGTGTTCACATTTCAAGTCATTTCATAAACCTGGGACAGATCTTTGCCAAGTAAGCTAACTCTTGCCACCAAAACAAACTACCAGGTATCTCTGGAAAACTGACAGCCAGTCTATAATACCTACAAAATCTGAGGTTGGTAAATGAAGACTTGGGAGATGTCTGAATATGATGATTCACGAAAATACATAGTGATACACGAGTGAAAGCGCCTGAAATGGATAAGGAGCTACTGATCCTGGTGAGAGAGTTCTCGACACATAGCCAGCCAGGACTTAACAATGATCTTATTTGCATAAACCTAGACTAGAGGTGAGGAGCTAGGCAGAATTCTTGCATCTCCTGGTGACCTGTAGGACCTGAAAAGCTGCACACTGCTATTTATCTTGGAGGCTGTGCTGAGAGTGTCTGCCATGTGTCCAGACTGCCCCGACTTCCTCCTGTGTCACTTCAACACCAAAACCCAGTACTCTGCCATGTTAGCTGGTCTTTTTCTACCTATGTTGACATGTGTCAAGTCCACTAACTGGTCATGAAATTAGTGGTCTTGCAATCTTTCCCAAAACAGCTGTGACACATTGGAGTTATTACCACCTCACTCTGTTAAACAAATCTGCCACAAGAACCTAAGTGAGGACTAAGGCTTGAATCCAGACCTCCTGTATTTTCCAGTCTAAAATCTTGCCATTATAAAATATCACCCTTCAAACAGACAGACCCATGGTAATACCTTGGAAAATTGAATGCCAAAAAGTATGTCTTAAGCACTCACAGACAGAAATTAGTAGCATCACACACTGAATTGAAGTAAAAGTCTCATTATATAAGAGTTCTAAAATCCAACAAGAGTATTTAAATATTCACAGAACCAAGAAAACATAAATAAACAAAATAGACAGGTCTGATTGCTTAATATTGTACCCAGTGAAAAGAAACAAGCTTTGTTAGATAAACACACACACACACACACACACACACACACACACACACACACACACACACAGAAGTCACACTTCTCATATTTCTCCACCCTGGAAGGCTTTCCTGAAAGTGTCTCTCACCTCTAAAAATAATAATAATAATGATTTAATCATCATTCTTTAACTTTTTACTTTGTATGTTTTAGTCTTATTCTGAAAATTGTAGTTCCAGTAGCATTATTTCTTTTACTTGACAGTATATCTAAAACAGATTACAGCTTAACAGTCACCTGCGTTAACACTGTGATGCGGTAAATAACATTGTGATAACACTCCTGGGTGAATGTTAAGATTTTCTATCTTTAGGCCTGAAACTTTCAAGAATTTTCATCACTGGATCCCTTTTCACTCCACAGGGTCTGATCCTGAAGGAATCTCAAGTGCTTTTCTTTTGGAAAATTATTATTCATTGCAATATAGCAAAGTGGGAATTAACAGAGACAACTTAGTTACTCATTTATGAATAACAATATGCCCTTTGAACCCTTAATGCTTATAAATGTAAAGCAAATACTTCCAAAAAATTTTCAGAGAAAGGACCTGCATGGTTTCACATTTCTCACAATCTCTTTAATGACTGCCTTGAGAATACTGATGGGTTCTCAGATATATTTTGGCATCAGTTCATGGGCTGCACTTTCCTGCTTTCATTGAAGCACATGAACAAAACATAGCTTCAGGCAAATAAGTCGTATACTTGTAAAACCAACATTTAACAGCCATGCCAACAAACTGTGAATTCTTGAATGCACTCAGAGCAGTTCAACCTAGTCTCATGTAGAGAAAACAAGGAGATTAAAAAAGAAGCCTCAACAAACATAACATTTAGAATTTGAGTAGAGAAAAAAATTATCATAAGAGTTTGGAGGAACAACTGTGTCAAGAGTATAGGATGAGGCAGCAGCCTGGCTCCTGACTGTGCCCTTCGAGAAGCATTCCACTTTTTAGCTGGTCTGGAGGAATGCCACAGCTAGGACCACTTACAGGCCAGAGTGGGCTGGTAACTTCCAGGCTGGGTCCCATGACTGCCAAGCTCCTGGATTCATTTTAGAAAAGCCACATGGTGCTGACTGGGTCCGGTCACCAGCACTGCTCCGTCTACTGGCCCTGGCTCTAGGCGAACTGATATTAAAAGGACATTTGCTTCAAACAAACAATCAAACAAACAAATAAATAATAATAAATAATAAACAAAAGTTCAGAAGGAAACTGAACTTTGGGTGATGAACAACAAAGATATACACCTAAAATATTATGGAGAATTCAAAATGGATGTCAAGAAAATATTTAAGAATCTTAGAGAGGGGAAGGAAAGAGAAAAACAACCAAAAATAAAAATCTGACCCCCAAAGAGTAAAGATGAAGTAACATCAGCAAGGCTGCAGACTAGATAATCTTATGAAAAAAACCCTGAAAACTCAATCAAAAAACTATTAAAACTAATGTAAATAACTCAGTAGAGTAGTGGAATACAAAATGATTTTACAACACACAAAAATCAGTGCTGCTTTTGTATAATAACAACAAATTATTCAAAATATTAAGCAAAAATTTTTATACATTACATAAAACAAAAAATACTCAGTAAGAAATTTATCCAAAAAGACTAGAAATCTTAACTCTAACACTAAAACAAGTAATAAAATAATTTAATACAAACATAGGTGCAAAGATATCTGTGTTCATGTACTGGAAGATTTAATATTGATCAGTTGTCTATATTGCGAAAAATGGCCTAAAGATTCAATGCCATACTCATCAAATTGCAATGGCACTTTTCACAAAAAGAAAGATAAAAATCCTAAGATTTTTATAGAACCACAAAGACCCTAAGTGGCCAAAACAGTTATTTAAAAAGAAAAAACCTGTAATATCATATATCCAGATTTCAAAACATATTGCAATGCTGCAACAATCAAAGTAGACTGACACCAATATACAAAGAGATTAAAAGACCAATGGAACAAATCAAGGAGTCCAGATAGAAGAGTACATGTCAAAGGAAAGTTGTCAAGACTGCCATGAATACAAAACTAAGAGAGGATGGATGGATGGATGGATGGATGGATGGATGGATGGATGGATGGATGGACGGACGGACAGCTAGACAAAATTCAAAACATATAAATAAAGTAGAACTATTAATTGCACCATACCAAAAAATTAATGAAAATGAATTCAATACTTAAACATAGGACCTGAAATATTAACACTTCTGAAAAAATAGGCAAACATCTTCTTGATGTTGCTCCTAGCGGTAACTCCTTTGATTAAGATAGAAAAGTATAGATACCAGTCACAGAAATTAGTAAGTGTGACAACATTAAACTGAAAGAGCTTTGTACAGGTAAAGAAAAAAATCAACAACATGCAAACCATTCCTGGATGTCAGGCTTATGCTGGCATATGCTATATTATTTTATACTCCTTCAATAACAAAAATTTATTATTTTATACTCCTTCAATAACAAAAATTTAGCTTTTATCATGGAAAAAAACAGTGCTTTAGAAAGCTGTGGAACCAAACAAGAGTCCTACCCACTTATATGTTAGGCAGGTACCTATACGTTAGTCCTCACTGTGCATCCTGTAGTGCTCTGTGAACTGACAGAAGTCCTATAACAGGATATTTACAGTAGCCATGTGTCCTGCCATTTAGAGTCTGGTATGAGATGTGACCACGAATCAGGAGGATTATCTCAAGTTGCAGTGGTCTCCACTAAGGAGCAAGGAGCCCAGTGCCACTTCGGAATCCCCAGCCCAGGGTTCCAGTGCGAAGGACAGAAGTCCCCATTAACTCTGGATGTAAAAACCAGTGGAGACTGTGGCTAAGTGAGATGGCTGAGTGAGGGAGGCTGGAGTCCCAAGCTTTCCACTTCACTCATTCTGAGCCTCAGCCCTGAAACTAGAGCTTGTGGAGGGAGAATTAAGGTAGACACCAGCAACATACTGGAGAAATCAGTTGTCTGGCTCCAGGGCAAGGGCTGGAGTGGCACATCTCTCCCAGACAAAGCTGCTGGCAGAAGCCGTTGTCCCTTGGTTGAGCCCAGCTCGCTCCAGGCTTGCAGGCAGCACCATACCTGAATCTTCATCAACCCGGCTAACACCACTTGACCAATCCTGATGATTCCCCGAGACTATGTGTCACCTATCCTGACAGCCCACCCAAGCCCTTTCCAGCAGCTGTGCCACACAATTGGCCTGTCTTGGTTCATGCTTCAGACATTCCTGAAATCTCTCAAAGGTTCAAAAACCCCAAACAACTATGTCTCAATGAGCCCCAACCTGTTGCTAAACAGCTCCAAAAATAGAAATAGCAGCCAGACTTAGTTCACAGCTAAGCCTCTCTGATGCAACTCCACAGCTTCTATGTTTGGGCGACAACTGCATATGGCTTTGTGTCTCATGCTGGTTGGGCAGGAAAGAAGCAGCAGCTAAACTGCAGCAGGAGCCCCCTCAGGAGCCTGGGCACAGCATGCTCAATGGCTGGTTTGGACCAAGCCAAAGCACCATCAGACTGCCTACACAGATACTCCCAAAGGCTGAAATGGGCTGACACCATACCCATGCTAAAGTGAATCCTGTTCTGTAGAGTCAGACCCAGGACAACAGCTCCTCCACTGGAGTCAGGGCCAGTTCTTAAAACTAGTCAATCCTTCCTATTGATGTGCCAACAGAAAAAAATGGCTCAAATACAAATGAAGAGCACGCACAATGCACAAAGGGACACTACTGGAACACCCAAAGGAGATTACAACAAAGACTGCACACTGGATCCCACAGGAAACTTAATCCATAAGGCCACTCAACTAAGAAAGGGAGCCAGAGTACCCCTTCCTGATACATAGAAACAAACATAAGTAGGCAGCTCACATAAAGAGACAAAGAATAAACAGAACAAATGTCTGGGGTCAGGGGTGTGTGGGAGAAGAAAGACAGACACAAATAATCTACCAGATGCAGAGCTAAAAACACTGGTTATAATGATGCTCAATGATCTCAGTGAGAACTTCAACAGATAGATAGAAAACATAAAATGGAGAGAGAAATCATTAAAAGGAAACAAAGAGAACTGAAGAATGAAATAAGAAATTAAGAAATGAATTAGAAGGAATTAACAGTGGATTAGATGAAACAGAGAATCAAACAATTGATTTGGAAAATAAACACCCAATCAGAAGAGCAAAAAGAACAAAATATAATCGATAGTTTAAAGGAACTCCAGAATACCATCAAAGACACCAAATTTTGCATGTGAAGAAATCTAAAGCACTACTTTGAAGAGATATTCACATCCAAGTTTATTTCAGCATCATTGACAGTAGCCAAGATATGGAGGCAACCTAGGTGTTCATCAGTTGGAGAATAGATAAGGAAGGGTGCTACATATGTACAATGGAATGACAAAGAATAAAATCTTACTGTTTGTGGCAAAATGAATGAATATGGAGATTATTATACTAAGTGAAGTAAGTCAGAGGAAGACAAATACCTTATAATTTTTCTTATAAATGGAATCCAAAGAATAAAACAAACAAAACAGAAACAAACTCATATGTATAGAGACTGTTTTGATGGCTGCCAAATGAAAGAGGATTTAGGAGATAGGGTGCAAAGGGGAAGGAATTCAGCAGTTCAAACTGGCAGTTACAAAATAGTCACAAAGACATAAATACAGCATAAGAATATTACCATTAATATTGTAATAAGTATGGTGCCAGGTGGGTACTAGATTTATCAGTGTGATCACTTCATTCTTATATAAAGTTCTAAACGCCGTGTTGTATACAATAAATTAATTATAATGTTGTATGTTAAATGTAACTATAATAAAATTATTTTAAAAAAGATTTTTAGCTATAGGACACACACAGAAAAAGAATTCAAAATTCCTAAAATCAGAAATAAAAGTGGAAACATTATGAATTCTACACAAATAAGATTATGAGAGCTATGAACAAATTAGATAACCTAGATGAAATGGACAAGTTTCTAGGAGCACAGAACCTTCCAAGAATAAATCAGACACACAGAAAAACAGATAATCTGAATACTTATGACTAATAAGGTGACTGATTCAGTAATCAAAATTAATGAATGAAAAAAGGTAATTTACGAAGAAAGAAAAGCACAGCACCTATGGGCTTTATTAGTGATTTTGACCAAACATTTAAAGATAAACTAAAACCAATTATTCTCAAACTATTCCACAAATTGAGTAGTACAAAACACTAATAACCTGTGGGGAGCCGTTTATAAGAAAAAGCTTACGGACAGAAGAATAACAAATGGCATGAGAGCAAAGATGTGAGTTGTTTCCCAGAGCTCAGTACGGGCCCTGCTTCTAATCTAACCTTTGTACCTCTAACCTTTGAAGCTGCTGTCCTGCAAGAGTCTTTACAGCTGCTGTCAGGAATAATAGATAAGGAGAAGAGTCTTTACAGCTGCTATCCCACAAGATAAGGAGAAGAGTCAACTTACAACTAGGTCACCATAGCAACCCTGCCTTCACAGAAAAATCCCTTCCCCCAAGTCCAACCCTATATAAGTAACTGCTTGAGCCCCCAATAAACGAGACTTGATCAGAAAGCGTGTCTTGTCTCCATTCTTTGCGTCTCTTGTCCCCCTTCTTTTCTTGGTTTCTAGGGCCTCGACTGATCATCTCACGGGTCGGGACAATAACCCACGTTATAAAGTCAACACTACCCTGATGCCAAAGCCAAAGACACAAGAAAACTGCAGAAGACTATTCCACGTGAATATTAATTTCAAAATCCTCAAGAATATAATAGCACATCAAATTCAGAGTTAAAAGATCAAGAATCCTTACCAAGTCCAATTTAGGCATGGAATGCAAGGGTTGGTCAGCATATAAAAATCAATGTAATACTCTGCATTAACAACATTAAGAGAAAAAATCTCGATTCTCTAAAGTGATGAAGCAGAAGAGTTTGACAAACTTTAACACTCTTTCATGACAAAAAACACACAACAATAGAAAGAGAAGAATAGTACCTCCACGTAGGGCTATATGAAAAACCTACAGGAAACACGACACGCAAAGTTCAAAAATGATAAATATTTCCTCTAAGATTAGTAACAAAGCCAAAATGCTTGTTTAGCGCCACTTTTGTTTAACAATGAACTGAAAGTTTCACTCACATCAATTTAAGCAACAAAGAAATCAAAGGCATAAATTAGAAATATGTGTTTGCAAATGACATAATCCTATATGTAGAAAATGCAAGTGATCTCTCTCTCCCCTCCCCTCTCTCTCTTATCACTCTTCTCACACACACAGAATGATCTCAGCAAAGTAGCAGGATATAAATGAACCTGCAAAAAACAGTTGCATTTCTGTAAGCAAATAATGAACAATCTAAATAGGAAATTATTCAATTCAATATATAATACCCTCAAAAATAATGATAGTTATAAATTACATGAAAGAGAAAAAAGACTTGCCCAATAAAAACTATAAATGCTAAAGAAATTAAGGTAAGACGTAAATAAATTAAAGCACATAGAAGTTCATGGATTAGAGACTAAATTTTTAAAATTTAAACATTTTCCAAGGTCATCTACAGATTCAAAGCAATCCCTACCAAAACCCCCCCAAAATTGTTTGCAGACATTGAAAAAACCCATTCCACAACTCATGTGAACACTCAAAAGATGCTGAAAAGTCAAAACAATCTTGAGAAAGAACAGAACTGGAGGATTCACATTTTGTGATTTCAAAACTTAACATGTAGCTACTGGCATCAAACAGTGTGGTACTGGCAGAAAGATATACAAACAGATGAAAACCAATCCAACCAAACCAAAACAAACAAAGAAGGACAGAAAGCCCATTGAACTTTCAAATATAGGGTCGAATAATTTTGAACAAGGGTTCAAGATCACTCAATAGAGAACAGTTTTAAAACAAATAATGAAGAAAAAAAACAAATTTACATTGAAAGAATAAAGTGGGACTCATACCTTAAGCAATACAAAACAATTAAACTAAGTTGGAGCAAGGACTTAAGTATAAGAACTAAATAAGAAACCAGACAACAAAAGCTCCTGCAGACCGGGCAATAACATTTTGAATACAACACCAAAGGCATTGGTAATAAGAAAAACGAACCGACTAAGCTCAAATACTTTAAAATTGTCTGCATCAAAAGATGTCACAGAGTAAAAAAGCACTCCATGGAATGGGCGATGACTGCAAATAATACATCTGATGGGAGATTAGCAACCAGTATGTACATACAACTCCTAACATCAGAAATGCAATGGGTGGATGTGAACAGACATTTCTCCGAAGAAGATATACCAGGGCCCAATAAACATCTCAAAAGATGCTCAATATCACATCAAGGAAATTCATATCAAAACAAGATACCACCTCACACTCAGGATGGCTAATATACACACTGAAGGTCTCTGACTTCGGATGATTACATTTGGCAATTTTTGAACTTTACAATGGTGCCAAAGCAATACACATTTCCATGAAAATCATACTTTAAATTTTGCTAGCAACATTTAGTATTCTTTCTTGTGGCACTCGGCAGTGGCAGAGACACACTTTCCAGTAACAAAGGTAAAGAACATATTTTCTACACTATACCATGTTGCTCGTGGTTTTTTCTTTCTCATTTTGGATCTTGTTTCCACATCCCACCACACGTACAAAACACCATCTGTGTCGACCCCTTCCCGGATAAAAAGAAGGTTGAGATGAAACTCAAGACAACTGCCTAACTGAAGGCTAATGTTGAGAGTTTTGAACACATTTAAGGTAAGGCTAAGCTATGTTATTAGATAAGTTAGAGAAATATTAAATGCATGTTCACCTGAGAGTTTCAACTTACAAACAATTTATCATGACTGAACACTATTGTAAGCTGAGATCATCTATATTTTAAAAATATGTTTTCGGAAAGATGAGGAAAAATCAAAACACTCAGATATTCTTAGTGAGAATGTTAAATGGCACAGCCAATGTTAAAAAAAAGTATGGCATTTCCTCAGAAATTTTAATATAATGTTTAGTTTAGGGTTCAGTTTTACAAGATAAAAAGAATTTATGAGCATAGGTGGTGGTCACGATTGCTTAAATATTGAAATATATTTAATATCACGGAACTTTACATTTAAAAGTGGTTATGATGGTTAACTTTGCTGTTTTACCACAATGGAGAAAACAAGAAAAACCTTTCATTTTGTTTCATGTCAAACAAAATTTAATGCTGTGATTTAACTCTGCATAAACACAAATAGATCCACAATAAATGTTCATTCAAAGTATGTGTCTATGCCTATTTGTGAATACTGACAGCACATACCAATTCAAAACTTTTTACTTCATATAGGAATTATCACAAATTTTGTAAAAGGCATATTTTCAGCCAAGATCCCAGAGATATAGCAAAAATAACCCAAATGGCTGTCCCTCACTATAAGACTGTTTATAAAATATAGTTTATAGGACCAAGAAGAGGGAGGAGCTTTAGAGGCTGAACATTTAAGAATGAGTTGCTAGTCAATTAATTAAATGTTAATAGTGCCTTTACATAAATACTTATCAGTTTATTTAGTCACCTTTAATGTCACTTATACTCATAAAAATGCAAAGGTACTCAATTCGTTGTCCATCCTCCTAGCAAGTTAATCAGTATTAAAACACTTTTATTTTTTTTCTCTTTTTTCCTGTTTAGATACAACTTATTATATTTTGAAAAATCAATGAGTGTAACAAAAGTTTCTTTCCTCCTTATTTGAAATACAATTAAATTACTATATCTATAAAATTTCTACGTGAATTTTTTCAAAAAAATCTTGCCTGCTATGTTGCACACAAGCTGCTTTTAGCAAACTAATATTTAATTATGATTCTCTATTTTCCAGGATGAAACATGCTGACTGTGACTAAATAACAAGAAAAGAACTATATCAGCAGTGTTCTACTCCATTCAGGTTGTTATAATAAAATACTATGCTTGGTGGTTTATAAAGAGAAATTTCTTACAGTTCCTGCTTTCTTTCAGGGTGGAAGCCCCCTCTGTGGGGTTTCTTCTATAACAGCACTAATCTCACACAGAAGAGTTTCATCCTGTTGATCTAATCACCTCCCAAAGGCCCCACTTCCTAAGAAAAGCCTCTTCAGGCAGTAGCATTTCAGCATGAATGTTAGGGTGCCCACACAGACCACAGCAACTAAAAAATGCAATCTGGAAATATAGTTGCACTTCTTAAAAAAATCTTTAGACAATCCATATTTGGTAGAGAAAGGCAGTAGGGAAAAAAAGTGTCTTTAGTGGCTCTAAGCTACCACATACTGTATCGTGTATGCAGTATCTGACACTCTTGGCAAAATATACAAGGATGACATACGAACTCAGTATACCTATCTCTTCAAAAGGCTAACAATCTGAGCAAGTTCTGATTACCCATAAACAATCAGTAAGCCAATTCCTCAAAGTCAGGTTTCTTTTGGGAGAATTAAACCCTCAGTCTTTGGTCTCATGCTGGTCTCACATGTATTCCACCTATTTAGGGTGACAACCACAAATCACATTAGTGCACTCAGATTTTGGCCTCCTTTTTGACTCTGGAGTCTTCACATGAAGAAAGTTAAATTATAGCAGAGTGAGGTAAAAGCTTTATTCTCCTGAGTATTTGTGCTATTTATGTTATTGAAACCGGATAAAGGTGTATTCCCTTTATCATTAGCACTGCTGAAAAAACCTCTGAAGAAAAAATGTAATGTTTTGCAAATTTCTTAATGAACATTTTCTATTAAATTTGTGTAAAAGATGTAACTGTGGCTAGAGTTTAACTAGTCCGGTCCTTAACTTTATCTGAATACACGCAAAAAACGTTGGTACCCACAACAAAATACACCGGAAACTGAAAGTAATGCCAAAATACACTCATTGTGACATTTTATTATATTATTTAGCTTTTGGTTCCTTCCTTTTCCTTATGCCAGTTCCTTAACTGGCAATAATTTGAAAAAGGCATAGTTTTTAGAATTTATTATGAAATTCATTTTTTATTTATACACTGTAAGTTAATTGCTCACAAAGTCCAAAACTATAGGTTACAAATGCGATGACTTTTGACAACAAAATGACATATTTTAACATAACCTGTTTTCATATAGTAAAAACTATTCCACTAAAAGTTGCCATTAAAACCTGTCTGACTTAAGAAATTTTCCACACATTAAGTGAAAATCAACGTCAACTAATACATCAACAGTTCCAATGTTAAGATAACTGGGCATTAATTACCCTTGAATTTTTCCCACTATTAATCTTACAATTTTAAATTTGCTGCACAAAATCATGTTCTAAAAGCTGTATTTTGAAATGCTTCTTTTGAATGGTGACAGCATAAAATGATGAAAAGAATGTTATCAAACAGTACAAAAATACATACAGCTACACAAATATGAAAATAGCCCCTTTTCTTGACTTCAGGTGTAGATTTCTGCCTTCCTTAAAGTTAAACTAAAATCCCAAGACAACATCTAGGTAACTGGAACATAAAGAAAGAGTTTCTAAACAAACTAATTGTAACTAGGGCTTAACACAGACTATGATAAAGCAGTTTATTCACAATATCCATTAAAGCATTCTTCTATTAATAGACTTTCTCCTACTGTTTTAAATAACAGATACTGTGGTCTACCACTAAGTTCTATTACATCAAAGAATAAACTGCTAACATTCCACTTAAGATAATTCTGCTTTGGCAGTTTTTAAAGAAATGTAATAAACTCTTTAAAACAGTGAAATAAATCAGCGTGTCCTCACATACTGCATTCATGTTTAATGAAGTGTTGGTCTTCTTAACAGGTGATGGATAAAATCCAAAGTTTACAGCAATACTCAGAAACTTTGAGTTCCATTTAGATCTGTAAGTGAAAAAAACATCAGATGCATCGGGGAACAAAATTTCTCATAATACAGCAAGCAGTCTATGCAATAGAAACATCCCCTTTCGGTATCTAGAAAATCAATCCTTTGAACAGAAAAAATTTTCTCGATTCCCACGTTACCAGGAAATCTTTACGATGTCTTTGAAACTGCAGTATGTTACGCAGACTATTCTTAATGAAGTTTAGCATCTCCTTCCTTCGTGTTATTAGTTACATACCTTATGTGTTGGGAGTGGGAACTAAAATTATGTTAAGTGTGGTCCTAAAACAAATTCTCCTGGGTCAATTTAGGCATAGGAGTGAAACTAGAACACCTGTATATCATCTGGAGGAATGACTCTGGAAGAAGGATTCTTAGGTAAGAGAACTCCTACAGGTCTTTAGTATATTCCCAACCAAGTTACTCAGGCCTTCTTCCAGAGAAATTGCTGGCCCCAATCCAGAAAGTAATTTTTCTTTTGAATGATGTCTTGACCCTGTCATGGCTTTCTATCCATTCTTGCACTCTGCTTACGTTTCTAGCCTTCAATCCCAGCTCAGCTGTCAAAAGGTTCAGATCAGCCCTTAATACACAACACAACTGCTATATTTTAGGGGTTCTTGTCACAGAAGATAATTGCTAATTTTACTGTCAAAATATTTATTTGGTTACATGAATCTTTTGGTTCAGGGACCTTGAAGGGCGGTACATAAAGAAAATATTACAACAATATTTATTTGTCATCGTTTTCCATTTCCTCTTTCTCGGTATTCTTTAAAACCCACATTAACATTGGCACAGTACACATGTTTAAAAATTCGTAAATGTGTGGTAAAAAAAATGGTTAAATTTGACATCAGAGATATCACTCAATTTTCTTTCATTGTATGAGTAATCTGAATGATTTAGAAATCCACCAAAATAGAATATAATTTGACAGGTGAATAGAAGGATAGATGTGACAGATCAAGTACAGATAATGTAATGGCCAATGACACCTGACGAAATTATGTAGTCTCAATACATACCTTGGAAACAAGGCTTCCATTTCAGTATGGCTTTTGGAGTATATTACAATTTAAACCTCAGCAAGCTGGTTCAAACAAGATTCTTCTAACATACTAACATTTCATTTAAGAGAAAGGACAGTCTCAAAACTGTCTGCTACATTTCTTAATAGCCATCTCTATAAATACTCTTACTTATTCAAGGTATCATCTTGAACAGATTAGGAGGTTTCTCAAAAAAGTATGAAAAGTCTGAGTAACTAGTTTCTTAACAATCATAAACAAGATAACCAAAAACCCAAAAGGTTCATACATACTTACATCATCAATGTCTTCATCATCATCTCCAATATCATCAAATTGAATTTCATCACCATCTCCAGGACCAAATATATCTGTTTAATTGATTTTAGCTAAAGACACAATAATTAATATTCTCCTATGTATAATCTAGATGTTTTCCGATGAACTATTTAGTTAAAGAATTGTGTTTGAGACAAAATACTGAATTATAAAAGTCTTTTACAAGTGATACTTACATTGAAGTAGTTCATTCAAAGAAAATCCTCCTAACTACTGAGAAATCACCACACATTAAATTCACACACACACACACACACACACACACACACACAGACAGAGAAAAAAACGCCCTCAGATCACAAGTAATTTCAATGACGAGTATATGTGCTGTCTTTTTATTTTGTTCAACAAGAGTATTGTAAGGCTGGCAGCTATAATTACATTAACTTAGTAGTTCTTACGCTTGCCAAGAATGCTTCCATGAACACACACTGTCAACTTATCCTCAGCAAATATAAGGTTTTCCTAAATAAAAAGAGCTCATTCGCCAAATGTTAGACTTAGCAAATCAAAAGACCTGGTCAAATCATGCTTATCTCATTTTCAGATATTTAAGCACTTCTAAAAAATGCCAATACTTTCCCCAGAATTTTCATTATAAATGAAAAGATCTTATATTATCATGATAAAATTCAATGGAATATAACAAATAACAGCTGCCAAAGTGAAACTGTGAGCTTAGGAAACAGTATATTTCCTCTTTGACGTTATGAGAAACTTATTTGAATCAACTGAAATATACCTCAGTGAGAATGCCATGCTTGGCCACCAGGAAAAAACAAACAAACAGACTGCTGTAAACACACACACACACACACACACACACACACACACACACACACACACACACACAAAGACTGAGGTTCACTAAGTTAACTGAACTGAACACTGAATACTATATGAATCAATACCAGTATCATGAGTGTTTCCTGGTACATCTATAACCAAAAAAACCCCTTGAGAATTGCAAGAAAACACTGTAATAAAGGTATTCCCTTAACATATACTATACGCAATTCCAAAGCTTATAAACTTTTAAACTCCCCACCAAAAGGACATTTATGAGAAATAGACTTCTCTATTCATAATTAAAGTATTAACATTATGAAGTAAGACGGGCATACCCAAACCTTACTTTGTTAAGTATAAACAGAAACAACATGTGCAAGAGAAGGTTCTTCACGTAACACCAGCAAATAATTCCATAAGCCAGGAAAACAAACGTTTAACATTACCATGTTCTGGAAGCTTGCCATAGTTCTTCAGACTTCTAGTTTCATCCGCATTATATTTTAAAATTACATCCGCTTTGTTATCCTTGGAGATAAACAGGTAACTTTAAAAGCCGACTATGCCAAAATATCATCAGTTCTTTCATAAATTATTTTCAAGTTAAATACATTAAGAAAAAGCTCACTTACTTGTTTTGTTACAAACTGGCTTTCTTCCCCTACCCTCTACAGTCTTAAATATATATATATATATGTATGTATGTATGTATGTATCCCTCAGTTTAAAGAAGCAGGAAGCCGACTAAATGACTGACAAATTATAATAATCTAGAAAAATTACTTATAAAATGCATTTTAAAAGAAGGGAAAAAAATGGGAGAAAAAGGGTGCAAGGTGGTTGCTTCCATATCAGAACTGCTTGAGGCTTTATAAACATACCTACATCTCTTGGTGTCTGAACAGATCTCAAAATCTTTGAGGTGAAGTCCAAAAATCCATACCTTTATCTATCTGTATGTCTCTCTGTCCCGTCGGTCTGTTCGTCCGTCCATCCCTCCCTCCCCGTCCTCCCTCCATCCATTTTTTGGTGATATTGGTTTAAAAATCCAGTAAGTTTCCACTCTACAACATAACTAAATAGACTGATTTCTTCTGTCACCACTTATCTGACCCCTTTCACTCCATTTCCCTTCCTCCTCCTCGCTGTCAACCACTAGTCTATTGACTATATCCATGATTCTTGTTTTTTTTTGTCCTGTTACTATGTTGCTTTTAGGTATATATCCCACATATAAGTTATATCATGTGGTTTTCCACATTCTCTGTCTGGCCCATTTCAGTTAGCATGAGTATCTCGAGGCCCATCGATGTTGTTGTTGCAAATGGCAGTATGTCATCTCTTCTTGTGGCTGAGTCATATCCCATTTTACAAGTGTACCACAGCTTCTTTATCCAACCATTTATTGTAGGACACTTCAGTTGCTTCCACGTCCTGGCCACCGTGAATAATGCTACAGACATCGGTGTGCAAGTATCATTTTGCATATGTGTGTTCAAGTCTTTGAAGTAAATACCCAGTAGAGAGATTGCTGGAGCATGTTGCAGATCAATTCTTACTCTTTTGAGGACCTCCTTACTGTTGTCCATAGTGGCTGTACCAATTTCCAGTCCCACCAGCAGTGTATGAGGGTTCCTTTCTTTCCGCACCCTCTCCAGCATTTGTTATTACTTGTACTGTTGGTTATAGTAGCTATTCTGACACGTGTGAGATGGTATCTCATTGTGGTTCTGATTTGCATTTCCCTAATAACTAGCAATGATGAGCATCTTTTCATATGTTTGTTGGCCATTTCTATGTCCTCTATGGAAAAGTGTCTGTTCAGGTCCTCTGCCCATTTCTGGATTAGATTGGTTTTTGTTGTTGTTGTTATATGAGTCTTTTCTATATTTTGGACATTAGGCCCTTGCCGGAGGCATTGCTTGCACAAAAGTCTATATTTAAAAACCTTTATTTCTTTTGGCTCTTTATGATACAAATGCCCCTGAAAACTATTGTCCTGAAATGTTCATATTTCGCCATTTTAAATAATCCAAGTCATTTGGGGGGGGGGCAATAGAGTCTATATGCTCCTAATTAGTGTAAAAAATAATCCAAAGAAACAAAACTAAAATTATCACAGTAATACAACCATAGGGGGAGACATGAAGCAACACTTCTCAAACTGTAAAGTGCATACAAAACACTCAAGATTTTGTTTGATTTAGATTTCATTTATTATTCAATGAGTACAAGATTGAGCTTATAACATGAATTTCTAACACACTTGCAGATGATGCTGGTGCTGCTGTAACCTCAGGACCACTTTTTGAGGAGCAAGGGTTAGTCACAAAAGACAAAGAATCAGAAGCACTAGTCTTGGATACCACTTTAATGTTACAGTATTAATCCTTTCAGGAGTTGTAGTTTCATTGCCATGAACAGGGAACTGTTTCTTCTCTCCATTTTGAGAGTTTATATGGAATTAGAACAAGATAAAGAACATAAAAATGAAATATTTTTAAAGACGGATCACAGTTTTTACTATAGAATTTTTGTTAAAAAAGGAAAGAAGATCAATATGTGAGTCAAAAATAGATAGAAAAAAATGAAGTCAATACAGTTGCAGGACACCACAATTCAACAACCAAAAATCAAAAACTGATTATCTCTAACCAACAGAAATGACCTATTTAAAAAAACAAAACAAAAAAAAAACAAACAAAAAAATTCAGCTTAACCAAAACAGCATCAAAACAAAATCCTTGGAACACATTTAACTAAAGAGATAGAAGATCTGTACACCAAAAACTGCAAGATATTGATGAAAAGAAACAGCAGAAAAATGATGTTCTGGAACCTGGAATAATTAATATTTATACTGTCCATACCAACCAAAACAATGTATCGATTTAATGTAATTTCTATCAAACTCCAATGGCATTTTTCACAAAAAAATACAAAAAACTCTAACATTTGTAAGGAACCACAAAGACTACAAATAACCAAAATAATCTGAAAAAAAAGCTGCGGCATTATATTTACTAATGGCTAACTTATACTACAGTAATTAACACAGAACGATACAGGCATTAAATTGGACAGAGTATGGAACAGAAACAAAAACCTACAAATAAATCAGCATGTGTAGTCAAGTAACACTTGAAATGGAAAACAAGAACACTCTACTGAGAAAGCATAATCTCTACCATAAATGGTTGGGAAAACTGATTAAATACATGCAGAAAAGTGAAACTGAATCCCACTCCACAAAAATGTAATTGAAGTAGATCAAGGTAGTCAAAATATCTGAAACCACAGAACTACTGCAATAAAACACAGGGATAAAAGCCCTAGACATATTTGTCTTCTGTCGTTATGCTCCATTCTATGTCATCTAACGCACACTCGTTTGCCTATATACAATCTATCTTTTTATCTCTCATTTTTCTTTCTTTCTATCATCTATGTTTTGGGAGTAAATCTATCTATCATCTATTATCTATCTATCTACCAATCTATCTGTCATCTATCTATCTATCTATCTATCTATCTATCTATCTATCTATCTATCTATCATCATCTATCATCTATCTATCATCTATCTATCATCATCATCTATCTATCTATAGTCATCTATCTATCATCTATCTAATCTATTTTCTATCAATCTATCTAGTGTTTCTATTATATATATCTATGTATCTATCTTTCTTTTATAATATTTCTATGTATTTTTCTATAAGCTATCTATCTATCTATCTATCTATCTATCTATCTATCTATCTATCATCTATCTATATATGTATATAATCTGATCTATCATTTTTCTATCTGTTTATCATCTCAATCAATATATTTCTTTCTTATCTATTTATTAATATATCTCTCAATAATTTTTCTATCATTCTATCACCTACTCTTCCATCTATCACTAATCTCACTATATTTATTTTTCTATCATCTATAATAAATTTTTATATTATAGAAATATAAATATTTTTATATTATAGAAATAGAAATATTTTTATCACAAATGTATTTATCTACTTATTTATCTTTACATATAAACATAAATCTATATATATAATTTATCAATCACTCTTTTTCTTTTAATCTTTCTATCTATCATTTATCTATCTATCTATCATCTATCTATCATCTATCTATCTATCTATCTATCTATCTATATCTATTTATCTATCTACCTATCATCATCTTTCTCTATTCTGTCTACCTTTCTATGTTAATCAGTCTTTCTGAACCTCTTTATTCATATCTAACTATTATCTATCTCTCTAAAAATTATTTATTTGTGTATCAATTGTCAATTATTTTTTTGGATTTATCTAACATCTGTCTATCCATCTATTTATCTATCATCTATTATGTATCATCTTTTTATATAACTTTATAATACCTATCTATTTGCTACAATAATCAATGTTTTTCTTTCTATTTGTTTATCTACATATGTATCTATTCATCTATCCTTCTATCATCTATCCTATCTATCATCTAACATCATTGCACAATTTATAAATATATCTATTCATTCCTATACTTCTTTATATTTTTGTAACTAAATTCATCTTTCTATCTATCTATCTATCTATCTATCTATCTATCTATCTATCATCATCTTCTATCTATCATGTATCTATCATCTACCTATCTTATATCGATCTATCTATCATCTATGTATTTAAGTATTTATCAATTATTCTATCTGTCTAATTATCTATCTATTTTTTATCTACAATCTATTTATCCATTTTTCTCTTTATTTTTTATCTATCATCTATTATCTATCTATCTATCTATGTAATCTTTCTATCATCTATCTTTCTATTTATCTGTCTTCTGACTGTCTGTCTGTCTGTACATCCAACTATCCAATCTGTCATTCTATCTATCTATATCTATCTATTTATCTATCATCATCTATCATCTATCATGTATCAATCATTTTTTCCATCATTCTATCTATATCTAACTCCCTGTTAGTATGTTTCTCTGTATATCCTTTATCTACCTATCAATATTTATCTATCCATTTTTGTATCCTACAACTATATATTCATGTAGTTATAATTTTTGTTATACATTTTTTCACAATTCAAAATCTTCTAACTCACTGTCTTTTTGCGTGTTTGTATATCATCTCTCATTTATCAATCATCTGTAAGTTGATATACCTATTAATTTTTCAAAATTCATTTTTGTGAGTAAATTTATTTAGCTACCTATCTATCAACTATCCATTTATCTATATATTAAATTTATCTCTACCTAATATTTGTCAATTATATTTTATCTATCTTGCTCCTATCACTTTTCGTCTTTCATCAACCTTTTTATTTATAATCTATCAATGTTCTGAAAGTTAATTTATCTCTCTATCTATGTTTCCATTTACCTATTTATTTATTTATTATTAATCTTATCATTTCCTGTGAGTATATCTATCTATCAATCAATTACATATCTATCTATCTATCTATCTATCTAATCATCATGTATCTATAATCCACCTATAATCTATCATATCTCTGTCTATGTCTGTATCTCTCTCTGTCATCTATCCATTATTTTTTTATCTTTTTCTTTATCTATTATCTCTCTATCATGTATCATTGCTATATCATTTTTTAATTTTATGTATTCATCTTTTAGCATTTTTCTATTTGTTCTTCTAACATCTATCTATCTATCTATCTATCTATCTATCTATCTATCTATCATCTATCTATCTATCACCTATCTATCATCTATCTACCTCTATCTATTTATGTATCTCCCTATTATTTTATGTATCATCTATTTATATATTTATATTATACTATAGATCATTTACTTTTTATTCATTATACTATCTATGATGTAACTCACTGTCAAGTGTTTTCTGTATATCTTTTAATTATTTTCCTTTCATCTCTCTCTATATATCTATCTTAATATCTTTCTATATATTCTACCTTGTCTCTATGAAATATTTATCAATTAATTTTTATCTATTTTTCATCTCTTCATCTAACTCTGTTTTTTCTCTGTATTTATATCTCTATTGATCTATTATCTATTTGTCTATCATCTATCTACCTATCTATCTATCTAATCTCTATCTATTGTTCTATAATCTACCTTACTTGTGTGAGTGAATCTATTTATTTATATCTGTTTCTTTATCTATCTAAATATCTATTATCTATTTATCTATCAACTCTAAATCAGTATCATTTATTTATATATGTATAGATCTATCTGCATATATTTCTGTCTATCATGTAACTTTTGGACTATCATATATCAATCATTTTTAATTTATTATTTTATTTATCTGTCTGTCAATAGATTTATTTTTTTCTCTCAATTTATCTCACAGATATCTATCCATCCATCATCTAGAACACTCTATTTTCTCTCATTATTTATGAATTATCAATCATATAACTATGTAATACCTATCAATATTCTGTGAGTCAATTTTCTATTTATTTATTTATCTACTTCTTTATTTGTAATCATTCTATCTTCTCGGAATAAGTATATTTATTTACCTAACATTTATTTATTGATTTATCTAACATTTTTCAATCTATCTATTATGTACAAATTGTTATTCTATCTACCACCTATCATTTATCTAGTTATCATTTACCAATCTATATATTTTTATCAATGTTCTCTAAGTAAAATTATCTATCATCTATCTGTATATATCCATCTATTCATCTATCTATCTATCATCTATCTATCTATCTATCTATCTATCTATCTATCTATCTATCTATCTATCTACACTCTATCTATCTGTATATGTATATATCTACTTAACTATGTATATATCATATATCTATCTTTTTTGAGACCAACTATTTATCTATGTATCTTAATATCTATTTATGGGTCTTCACCATTCAATGTCATCTAACTTACTGTCTCTTTATTTGCTTATATATTATCTCTCATTTATCAATCTTCTATATGTTTATCTATCTATCAATATATGTATCATCAATCATTCTTCATTGGTTAAATTTGTATATTTTCTATCATCTACCTATATATCTATTCTCAATCTATATAGTATCCTCCAATTATTAAAATGTATTTACACCTATCTGTCATCTATTTATTAATCAATGATCAATCTATTCTTGTTCAATTTTCTGTGAATACATTTATTGATCTTTTATTGCCTATATATCTACCTTTTCTTCTATTTCTAATTTTCATATTATTGTTCATACGTGTATATATATATATCTGTCATCAATTTATTTCTCTATCATCTGTTTATCTGTCTATCATCTATCTATGATCAATCTATCATCTATCATTATTTTTATTTCTTTGTCTTTCTGACTGTCTGTCTCTTTTGCATTACACCTATTTGTTTGCCTAAGTATCTATCTATTTTTTATTTAACTGTTTATCTGTGTTTCTTCTTGCATAAGTCTCTATTCTCTTTATTCCTATAGATCTGTCTATCAATCTATCTGTGAATCTTTTTAGGTGTCTCTATTGATCTATTCATTTATCTATCAACCTTCTTTCTTCTGTGAGTAAATCTATCTATTACCTATCTATTAAAATATCTATCTATCATGTATCTATCTATTTATCTCTGTATTTTTACATTGAGATATTTTTGTATCTATTATCTATCTATCATGTATCCACCATCTATGTATTTATTATCTACTTATCTATTTATTTAATGTCTCCTACATTTATATATTTATATCATTCTACTTGTTACATATCATTCTTCACTGTTCTATATATCATCTGACGGTCTGTGTGTTTGTCTCTATATCATTACTCATTTCTTAATCAAACGTCTGCTTTTCTATCTAACAATGTATCATCAATCATTATTCATGAGTAAATCCATTTTGTATCTGTTAATTTTTTTATGCATTTACTTAAATACTTTCTATTGATATCTAACTTTCATGTATCTAATATCTATGTATCTATTATCTGTTTGTCTATCTATAATCTATCTATCTATCTATCTATCTATCTATCATCTATCTATCTATCTATCTATCTATCTATCTATCTATCTATTATCTATCTATCTATCTATCTATCTATAATCTATCTATCTATCTATTATCTATCTATCTATCTATCTATCTATCTATCTATCTATCATCTATCATCTTTCATCTATCTATCACCTATCATCTATCTATCTATCTAATCTATCATCTAAGTATCTAAATCTTTATTAATCTATTTATCTATTTACCTATATACCTATCTATCATCTAATTGTTCATCTTGTATTTCATATCTATTTATCTATTAGCTATTTATTTATATATTTATCTAACTATCCTTCTAACTATCTAATCACAAGAGGATCTTCCCTAAGGACATGCACCTATCTATTTGTTATCTTTTATCATCTATCTATCTATCTATCTATCTATCTATCATCTATCATCTATCTATCTATCATCTATCTATCTATCAGCTATCTATCTATCTACCATTTATCTATCTATCTATTAATCACCTATCTATCAATCATCTATCATCATCATCTATCATTTATCATTTATCTATTTATCTTCCAACAATCAATTTAAATATATGACAGTATGTATTTGTTATCTATCAATTATTTTGCTATGTATCTTATAACTTACTATTTATTTATCTTTTATCTAATGAAATATCTTTATCTCTCTATTTATCTATCTATAAACTTTCCATCTACTTGAGTAAATCTATGTCTATCATCTCTCTATCTATTGACCTGTCATCTATTTATCTTTCTATGTGTTTATTTATATATTTAAATAAAAGTCTGTTTTTCTTTCTTTATCTATTCATCAATCTATTTATCTCTGTATCAATCTATCTTTTTAATATGTATGTCTGAATCTATCATATCAATCATTTTCATTTATCTTTCTATCAATTTATTTTTATCTATCTATCATACTATGTATCTATTAACATCTGTCTAACCAGTGTGGAGAAAATTATCTTTCTATCTATTTAGCTATCATTCTTTCTATCATCTATCAATCTATCATCTATCTATCTAATTTATGTATCCTTCATCTATATTTCTATATAGTTCAAGTTGTTATACTTTTTCATTGTTCATTTAATATCATCTATTTCACTGTCTCTTTTTCTGTATATAATTTCTTCTTTATCAATCATCTATGTGTTTATCTGTCTATCGTCAATCATTCTTCTGTGATAGAACAACTTATCTATTTATTATCTATTATCAATTTATCTATACATTTATCTATCTTTATTTATTATCTATCAATATTTTACTAGCTATCTTCATCTGTCTATGATTTATTGATTTATTTGCCTTCTATTAATCTATCTACAATATTTTAAAGTTCTGTAAGTAAATATATTTATTCATCTTTCTATCTTCTATTTCTTGTTCATTTATAATCTTTCTATCTTCTGTCAGACACTGTATTTATATATCCTTTTATCTATCTTTCTACCTATATTTTATCTATATGTCCTTCTATCATCTCTACCATCTATCTATCATCTATCTATCTATCTATCTATCTATCTATCTATCATCTATCTATCTATCTATCTATCATCTATCTATCAATCATCTATCTATCTATCTATCTATCTATCTATCTATCTATCTATCATCTATCTCTCTATCTAAATATCTGTCATCTATCTATCGTCATCATTCTCTCTATCAACTATCTACTCATCTATTCATTGATCTATGTATCCTCCAACTATATTACTTTATTGTTATAATTGTTATGCACGTTTCTACATTATCTAACTCACTGTTTGTTTCACTGTATATCATCTTGTATTTTTCATTCATCTATCTCTTTATATATCTGTCAACCTGTGTATAATTAATCATTCTTTGGTTAGTAATTCTATGTATATATGTATGTATGTATTTATCTATCTACCTTGCTGTCTGTCTGTCTATCTATTTATCCATCTATCATCTATCTATCTGTCTATCATCTATCTACCTCTCTATTTATCAATCTATCATCTATCATTTATCTTTTTATCTTCATCTCTATCTTTCATCTATCACTTAATTTTATGTGGCTTTATTTATCTTTGTACATATCTACCTATTATTTATTTATTATCTGTCTATCATCTGTCTATTTTTTATCTATCTATCTATCTATCTATCTATCATCATCATCTATTTTTCTATTTTCTATCATCTATCTACCTTTTCATCTATCTTTCTCTCCATCAACATTTTTCAATTCATCCCTATATCTGATATCTATCTATTTGTTCATTTAAGTGTCTACGTATCTCTATTCTATAAGTAATCTATTCAAGATCTTGTATGTATTTATTTATCTATCATTCTATTTCTCTCAATCTGTCTATTTATATAAGTGTTTCTCTATTTTTCATCTATTTGTCATGTGTCCAATTCTATGTGTAAATATATCTATTATTTATATATTTATTTTTCACTATTATATATCAATTATTTTTCTATCTTTCTTCTATCTAACACATATCCATCTAGTTATCATCAGTCTGTTTATCAATATATTTATCAATCTATGAATATCTATTTATTTATATATCATCTCTTTTTCTCTATTTATTTGTCTATTTTTTCTCTATTTTTTCTCTATTTATTTGTCATTTATCAGTTATTTTTAGCTATCTATTTATTTACCAAACTTTTTATCACCTATTATCTATATACATTGTTCTATCTAAATCCTATTTATCTCTTTAGTAATGAGCTTTCACATTTTTTATCTATTTCTCTATCTAATATCTATTTATGTATTTATTATTTTCTTTGTCTTTCTGTCTATCTAATATCTACCTCTCTATGATCTAACTATTGGTCATGTATCTATTATCGATGCATCTATTATCTATCTATTGATGTATCTATTTATCTATTTATCTATCATGCTATGATCTATGTATTTATTTGCATTTATTTATCTACTATGATTAAGCCAATTATTCTATTTCTCTAATTTTTATATCCGTCGATCTATCTTTCTATTGATTTATCATATTACCTATCAATCTATCATCTATCTGTCATCTTTTTAATATCTATTGATGTATCTGTCTGGAAGCATGTATATTTCTATAGTGAGTAAAGCTATCATTCCATCCTTTTTTCTATGTATGCATGTAAGTATGTATGTATATATGTATCTATATATCTATTTATCTACCATCTAAATATATAACTACCTATTCAAATAATAATCTATATATCTCATTTGTATTTATACATGTCAATTATATTTCTATCTTTTATTTAACATTCATCTATCATGTATCTATCTCTATATCAATCTGTGTATATCTTTTTATCTATCTATCTATCTATCTATCATCTATCATCTATCTAAGTTTTCATAATTTATCTATTTTATATCAATTTCTTTTGTATCTCCTTTTTACCTATCATCTATATATCTATTCACCATCGATCTATTTATCCATTATTTACCAATGTTTTGTAACTAAAATTATCTATCTCTCTATGTATCTGCTTCTTTTTAAATTCCTCTATCTTTCTATCTATAATCATTTTACCTTCTCAGAGTAAATCCTTGCAACTATTATTTATATATGTATGTTTCTATTATTTATTCATCTATCTATCTGTCTACCTATCTATCATCAATTATCTATCTATCATCGATCTATCTCTATATATACCTATCTATCATCCAACTGTTATCTAACAAAGATATTTGTATGCATTATCTGTCTATCTATCATCTATCTTACAATCTATCTATCTATCATCTATTTATCTTTCTAACTATATTTCTATCTATACATCTAACTATTTATCCAGCTAATTGTCTGTATATTACCTTGTCGCTATATATTTAGTTTATTTAACTAAATACCTATATAACTTTCATTTATCTAACATCTGTCATCTACCAACAATCATCTGTCAATCTACCTAACTATTCTCTATATATCTATTATCTACTAATATTTTTCATATCCTTTATGTATCTATCATTCATCTCTGTATAATTTTAATTATGTGTAAGTTTATCAATGTGTTTATCTATATAACTATCTTCTTTTTATCCCTTTATTTATAATATTTATATATTCTATGAAAGTATCTTTCTATCATCTATCTATCAATCTCTTTTTTTATGTAGTCATCATAAATATAACTGTATCATTCTATTTGTCATTCCTTTTTCTTAACTATTCAATATCATCTAACTCACTGTCTTTTTTTCTGTATATTATCTCTCATTTATCCATAATCTATATTTTTACTTATCTATCAATGTAGCTATCATCAATCCTTCTTCTGTAAGTAAATCTATGATTTTATCACTCTATCATCAATCTACCTATATGTCTAACTTTTATTGATCTATCAATTATTTACAAATTTTGATTTAATCTACTATTTTTCTATCTATAATCTATCTAATTCTCAATGATATATGCGTCTATTATTAATCAATGTTCTGTGAGTATATTGAATTATCTCTCTATTGCCTATACATTTACCTTTTATTTATCTATCAATTGATCTATCTCTCTTCTAACACTAAATTTATATTTATTCTCTTTATTCCTATACATTTACTTCAGTCAATTTTTTAAATTTTTCTATGTATTTATCTATCATCTATCAGCTTTCTGTCTAATCTATCATCATATATCATCTATCAATTATAAATTTATTATCTTTTTTTATATATTTAATGAATGTTCTCTGAGTAAATTTATATCTCTATTTATTTATTTTCCTATAAAATTTGTATCTTCAATGAGTAAATCATTTATCTATCAATCGTCATCTATTTATCTAATATCTATCTATCAATTCTTTTATTTATGATGTATTTATTTACATATTTATCCACATATCATTCATCTCTCTAGATTTTATCTATCAATGCCTCAATAATCAATCATTTTCTATGAATCTTTCAAACATGTATTTCTCTATTTATTATCACTTTTCAAATCTATTGTATTATCTTTCTATCAGCAATCCACCTTTATTGATTTTTCTATAATTTCTCATGTTACCATTTATCTATCATGTCTTTATATAGCTTAGCTTTATTTATTTATTTATTTATTTATGTGTTTATCCGCTATCAATCTTTTTTATATATATACCCCTTTATCTTTGTATCTATTTATATATCCTCCATTTATCTATCTATATTGTTTTATTTGTTGTACATCTTATTTCACCATTCAATATTTTTCACTAAATGTTTCTTCTCTGTATATCGTCTCTCATTTATCAGTTATCTATGTTTGTCTATCTATCAATCTATTCATAATCAATCATTTTTCTGTGAGATTTTCTGTGAGTAAATCTATGTATCTATTTAACTATATAACATATATCTATTTATCTAGATATCTACCTTTTCTCTACCTATTATTTAGCACTTATTTTCTATCTCTTGTTCCTATTATTTGTTTATCATCTAACTCAGTGTCTGTTCTGTTCTTTGTATATCCGCTGTCATTTATCAAACATCTATATGTATATTTAGGGCTGTCTATGTATCTATCTGTCATCACAGATTATTTTTCTATCTCTTTATTGCTTTTATCTATTTTCAATTTTTTAGCTATCAGCTATCATCTACATATCTTTCTAAATCTTATTTGTTTTATATCTATCAACTTTCAACATTTTTATATCTTCTTTCTCATATTTATCTGTCTATATCTCTATCATCTAGCTATATATCTAACTGTTCTCTATTATTCACCAATTATTTTTATCTCTATTTCATCTACTTACGATCTGTCAATATTTATCATTTTACTATCTATTGTTTATCAGTGTTTTGTAAAGCAATTTATTTATATCTATTTATCTCTTTATCTCTGTATCTCTTTCTCTATCCTTTTATCTTTTAATCATCAATTTAACTTTTATCTCTTTATCTTTATTTATCATTTTCCTCTTATCTGTTTTCATCTCTTTATCTACAGATCTATCTTTCTATCTATATTAATCTACATATCATAGATCAATATTTTATTTATCTCTGCTTTTTTCTACATATATGTATTCTTTATATATTTATTATATTCTCTTTGTTATGCATTCTTCTATACCATTCTATATCATCTAAATCACTGTATGTTTGTTTCTCTTTATATCTTCTCTCCTGTATCAATCACTGCTCTGTATTTTTATCAATCTATTTATAATCATTCATTCTGTAATTCGATGTGTGTATCTTTTTATCTATATCATCTATCTATCTATCTATCTATCTATCTATCTATCTATCTATCTATCTATCATCTAATCTATCTATCATTTATTTGTTTCTGACTGTCTGTGTATTCAACTACCTACCTAATTGTCTTTTTATATATCTATCTATTTATATCTATCATCTATCCATTTATCTATCTGTCTATCTATCTAATCTATCATCTATCTATTTACTTATCTATAATCTATCATCTTTTTTATTTATTTATTCTTTATGTATCTTAGTATCTATAATATATCAATCATTTTTATGTATTATTTGATTTATTAATTCATTTATTTTTCTATCAATGTATGTATGGATTAGCATTATCTATACTCAGCAAACCTATGATTTTATCATTTATTGATCTATTCATGTATCTATCTAATTTTTTGTCTCTTTATATATCTATTTATATATACTTCATCTATATATTTATATCATTCTACTTGTTATAAATTTTTCTCTTCCATTTTATACCATTAAAAATTTTTTCTTTTTGATTCTCTGTTTATCATCTCGCATCTATCAATCATCTATCTTTTTATTTCTCTGCCAATCTCTATATCTCTGAGTATATCTATGATATAGAGATTTAATCTTCTGTGATTAAATCTATGTATCTATCAAACCTTCTATAATCTGTCTCTCTATCATCTATTTACCTATCTCTTAATAAATTATCTATCTATCTAACGTTTTTCGACCTACAAATTTTCTTTCAATTCTTTATCTATCTATCTTCCACCTATCATCTACCTATCATATTTTATCTATATATTTTTATTAATGAACTCAGTAATTATGTCTATGTATGTCCTATGTATGTATCTATCCATTTATCTATGTATAATCTTTCTATGTTCTGTAAATAAATCTATCATCTATTGATCTATTTATCCAACTATTCTCTTTATCTATTCATCTATTTATTATATATCACTCTATTTTACTTATTTATCTCAATAATCAAAATTTTTCATCTAACATTTAGCCATCTATCTCATTATCATTCAATAAATCTACTGTAAAATCTTTTTATCATTAATTTCTTATCTATTTATTTGTAATTTGTCATATTTCTATCTATCTGTTATCATCTCTCTCTCTCCATCTATATATCTTACCACTTATTGATTGATCAATTTATCAAATATTGTCATCTTTAAGTCATCTATCAATCATTTATTCATCTATTTATATATCTATGTGTGTCCTTCATTTATATATCTATATCGTTCTATTTGTTATACATTTTTTTCACCATTCAATATGTTCTAATTCACTTTCTGTGTGTCTGTACATCCTCTCTTATTTATCAGTTATCTATAGTTTATCTATCTATCAATTTATCATAATTCACTCCTCTGTTTTTAAATTTATATATTGATCTAACTTTTTATAATCTATTTTTTACCAATTATTTCTCTATCTGTATTCTATCAAACTACTATTTATCTGTGTTTTTATCATCTAAGTCTGTATCTAATATTTTCAATGTTTTGTGATGAAATTTATCTATATCAATCTATTTATTCATCTCTTTATTTTTCTAAGTATTTATTTATCTTATCTTTCTAATATCTGTCTATTATTTATCTATCATTTATCATTTTTCAATCTTTTTATCTTTTTATCAACATATGTGTCATTCTATCTATATTTATCAATATATCACAAATTAATCTTTCTTCTATCTATTTATATATTTAAATATTCTTCATCTACATATCTTAGTCATTTTAATTGTTATTTAATTTTTGGCAACATTTTATATTATCTGTATATGTTTCTCCGCATATCATCTCAGATTTATCAATCATCTATTTATTTATCTATCAATCTCTCTATCATCAATCATTTCTTCGAGTAAATTTATGAATGTGTCTATTTCTGTATTTCTGTATCACTTGTCTATCTATATATCTAAAGTCTTTTGATCTACCTAGTATGCACCAATTTTTTTAAATCTATTTCCTTCTATGTATCATCTGTCTTTTAACCATCGGTCTACCTATTAACTATCAAAGTTTTGTGAATAACTTTACTATTTATCAACTTATCTCTCTATTTATTTACTTATCTATAATGTTTCTACTTATCTATTTATCTATCATCTACAATCTATTTATCCATCTATCTATTTTTCTATTTATTTACCTATTTATGATCTACAATCTATTTATCTATCAATATTTTTATCTATCTATCCTCATCATCGTCAATCATCATTTCACACTTTATAATTTTATCTATTCATCACTCTACTTCTGTATATATTCTGTAAGTAAATTTATCTATCATCTATCTATTTATTTATCTATATCTATCTATATCTATCATCTATCTATCATCTATATCATCTATCTATCACCTGTCTTTCTAATCTATCTCAATATCTTATCTACCAAATATTTTTCAATCTTTTTTCCACCATTAATTCATTCATATATCTATTTATCAGCCATCTATTTATCTATTACTTATCAATGTTGTGTGAGTGATTTATCTATCTATTTATGTATCTATGTCACTTTTGATCAATCTATCTACTTATTTATTTATCAAATATTTATTTGTTTATCTATCTAGCTATCTAGTTATCAATCTATATATCTATCATCTATATATCTTTACATTTTTTTAACTATCTATCATGTGTCTATCTCTCTCTTTGGCTCTCTTCTGTCTGTCTGTCTATCCATCAAACGACCTATCTGTCTATCTATTTATCTACCTAGCTCTAAAAGAGTCTATATACATATCTGTCATCTGTCAATTTTTTTTATTTCTCTGTTTATCTATTATTTATTTTTTATTTATCTATCTAGTTATTATATATCATCTATATGTTTCTTTCCAAACTTATATTTATATTTATCAGCTATCAACATATTTATTTCTCTCTGCCTATGTAATATTTCTCTATCATCTATCTATCTATCTATATCTATCTATCTATCTATCTATCTATCTATCTATCTATCTTCTATCATCTATCATCTATCTATCTATCTATCTATCTATCTATCTATCTATCTATCATCTATCTATCTATCTGTCTATCTAATATCTATCATCTATATATCTATCTATCATCTATCATGTATTCGTTTTTCTCAATATCTATCTACCTTCTAACTATTGGTCATCTATTTAATATTTATGTATGTTTTATCTATGTATATATTTAACTATTTGTCTCTATTTTTTATCGATTAGCATCTATCTGTTTACTGTGCGTAAAGTTATTCTATTTTAAATTTTTATTTCTATCCATTTTTTATCTTTATATCTATTTATATATGTAAGTATCAATCTAGCTATCATCTAGATATTTGTCACATCTAGATATTTGTCACATATTCAATATCTATGTATTTATGTATCTATCTATTAATGTATTATCTATGTGCATATTTATATTGTTCTATTTTTATATATAATTCTTTATTTAATATCTTCTAACTCTCTCTTAGCTTGTTTGTATATTCTCTCATTATTCAATCATCCATAAGTTTATCTATCAATCTATCTTAATTCATTCTTCTGTGACTAAATCTATGTATCTAGCTATCTATCAGCCATCTATCTATACATCTAACTGTTCTCTATTAATTATCAATTATCTTTCAGCTCTTTTCCTCCATTTATTATTTATTTATTTATTGTTTGTTTGTTTGTTTATTCATTTATTTATTTATTTATTAGTTACCTATCTCTATACTTAAAATCTAGTAATGTTTTTGATTAAATTCATCAATGTATTTATCTATTTTTACTTATTTTTATCTATTACTATTTTTTATCTTCATAAGTATATTTTTCTATCTATCCATGTATACTCCATCTATATATCTATAATTTTCTCTCTTATACATCCTCTGTATGTTTGTATATCATCTAACTTTCTATTCATTTGTTTCTCTTTATATAATCATTCATTTATCAAACATCTATGTGTTTATCTACCTATCAAACTATCATAGCCAATCATTCTTCCATGAGTAAATCGACATGTGTATATTTCTCTCTTTAGCTAGTTATCATCTATCATCTATCTATCGTTCTATTTATCTATCTATCTAACTTTTTTTTGACTTCTCGATTATTAACCATTAATTTTTCCACCTATCATCTATATATCTATTTATCAACCAACTATCTATAGACTATTTATCAATATTCTGTGAGTAAATTTATATAACTATGTATCTAGTTTTCTTTCTATTTATTTATCTATAACCATATTTTCTGTGACTAAATCTTTCTATGAATTTATTTATTTATGTATGTATATATGTATATATGTATGTATGTATGTATTTATGTATGTATGTATCTATCGATCTATTAATTATCTATCTATCTATCTATCTATCTATCTATCTATCATCTATCTATCTATCTATCTATCTATCTATATCATCATCTATTTGCTGGCTTTCTGCCCTCCTGTCTATTGATCCAACAATACACCTAACTATCGATTGACTATGTATCTATTTATCTATCTATCTGTCTATTTATTTATAGTTTTTTGATTTCTCTGTGTTTTATTCAATATCTATGGAACTCTCTAACTATCTATTTATCTATCTCCATATCTATCTAGTTTCCTTCATCTGTACATCTATATTGTTCTTTTTATTATATATCCTTTTGCACGTTTTTATACCATCTAACTCGCGGTCTGTTTATTTCTCTGTATATCATTTCTAATTTATCAATCATCTCTCTGTATATCAATCTATCAATCTATCTATCATCAATCATTTTTTTTCAAAATAAGTCTATGTATGTATCTATTTTTTACTTCATATTACATTTATCTAAGAAAATATCTAACTTTTCCTGATTTATTTTCTTCACTAATGCTTTTTTATCTATCTTTCACCTATTTATCATCTATTTACTATTGTTTTATCTATTAATTAATTATCAGTGTTCTATGAATAAATTTATTATTATTATCTATCATCTATTTATCTATTTATCATTGCCTACTATCTACTTACAGTCTCACAATCTATAAATTTAGCCAATTATTCATCTACATCTTTATATCTTCTGTGAGTAAATCAATTTATCTATTTATCTATCTATCTCTCATCTACAATCTATATATCTATCTATTTGCTATCTGACTATTTCTCTAACCATCTATCTATCCATCAATCTATCATCAATCATCTATCTATTATCTCTATATCATCGATTTATATATCTATATACCTCTTTGATCTATCATATATCTCTGTACCTTTCAAATATCAATCATTTTTAATGTATCATTATATCTATTAATCTATTTATATCTATCAATATACATATGTATTACCATCATTCTACTATGTGTAATCTTATCATCATATCTATTTATATATCTATACATGTATCTATCTATTGTTTATCTAACTATAAATGTATCTATTTATGTATCCTCATCTATCTATTATATCGTTCTATTTGTGATACATTCTTTTTCACCATTCGCTATAATCTAACTCAATGTCTTATGCTCTGTGTATCATCTCTCATTTATCAATCATCTGTCAGTTTATCTTTTAATCTACCTATTGTCAATCATTCTTCAATGAGTTAATCTATATATCTATCTATCACCTATCCATCTACCATTTATCTATCTACCTGTCATCTGTCTATCATCTATCTATCATCTATCTATCTATCATCTATCTATCTATCTATCATCTATCTATCTATCTATCTATCTATCTATCTATCTATCTATCTATCTATCTATCTTTCATCTATCTATCTATCTATCTATCTATCATCTATCTATCTATCTATCATCTATCATCTATCTATCTATCTATCTATCTATCTATCTATCTATCTAATCTATGTATCTATCTATATCTATCTAATCATCTATCATCTATCATCATCTATCATCTAACATTTTTCAATCTATATCTACCCATTGTATCTTTAATTATTTTACACCTGTATAACATCTATTTATTTATCATTCATTCTTCTATTTATATATATTTTTATCAATGTTCTCTGAGTAAATTTATTTATCTTTCTATCCTTATCTATCTCTGTATTTATTTATCTATCTATAGTCTTCCTGTCTTTTGTGAGTAAATTCATTAATTTAGGTCTCATCTATCTATTCATCCATCATCTATTTATTTATTTATCATCCATCTATAATCTATTTTTATATTATATTTATCTTTCAACAATCATTTTTATAACATCAGTCTATTTATCCATCACTCCATACGTCTATTTATTTTTTATATTCTTTCAATCACCAAGTTCTCGTTTATCTATTTATTTATAATTTATCATGTTTGTATTTATTTTTTTCTGATCTCTCTGTATGTCTTACTATTTATCTATTTGTATATCATCTATCAATTAGTTTTTATCTATCTATCATCTAACTATCTAGCATCTATTTAATCTTTCTATCTACATGTCTCTTTGCTTATCTCTCTATCTATGTATCCGCCACTTATATGTCGATATAATTTTATGTGTTAAACATCTTTACTCACCCTTCTGTATCATTTAACTCAACATGTTTTTCTTTATTTCATCTCTCATTTATCAATCATCAATAAGTCTATCTATCATTCATCATTTGTGAGATAAAATGTATGTATGTATCTATCATCTATCTATTAATCAATCGACATTTCTAACTTTTCTCTATTTATCAATAACCTATCAATTATTTTACTTTCTCTATTGCATCTATCATTTATTTATTTGTCATCTACCTATCTGTATGTAATCCATCAACATTCAGTGAGTAAACTTATTTATTTATCTCTATATATTTCTATCTATCTATCATTAATCTTTCTATCTTCTGTGAGTCTATCTATCTATCTATCTGTCTGTCTATTTATCTATCTGTCTATCTATCTAATCTATCATTCTACCTATTTAGTTATTTTTTATGTATCTCTGTATCTAACATATATCAATCATTTTTATTATTATTTTATTTATTAATATAATTATTCCTCTATCAATGTATGTATCGATTTGCATCTATCAATACTGTGAGTAAACCTATGATTCTATCATTTATTTACCTACACATGTATCTATCTAATTCTTTTTCTATTATATATCTATCTATACATTTTTCATTTATATATTTGTATTCTATTTGTTATAAATTTATCAGTGCCATTCTATACTATTAAACTCAGTTTTTTCTTTTCTCTTTATCTTCTTTCATTCATCAATCATCTATCTATTTCTCTTTCAAACTATGTATTGTCAATCATTCTTCTGTGAGTAAATCTATGTATCTATCTTCTATCTATCTATCTATCTATCTATCTATCATCTATCATCAATCATCTATCTATTCTTCTATAATCTGTCTATCTATCTAACATATTTCGATCTATTATCTACCAATTGTTTCTTTATCTGTCTTCCACGTATCATCTACCTATCATATTTTTACCTATATATTTTTTAATGTTCTCTTAGTAAATTTATCTATCTTTCTATTTTGTATCTTTTTGTTTATTTATCTATAATAAATCTCTCTCTGTATCATCTAAATATTTATTCATCCATCTATTTTTTGTTTACCTATCTATTCATTTATCATCTATTTCTCTATTTTACGATTTATCTCTCAATTGTAATTTTTTTAAATTTCTAACATCTAGCTATCTATTTCTTTATCATTTATAAATCGGTTGTAAAAATCTATCATTAATTTTTATTTATTTATTTTTTAAATTTTCATATTTTTATCTTTAATCATCCTTACTATTTATTTATTGATCTTTATGCCATCTGTCAATCATTTATTGATTCATTTGTATATCAATAGGTATCCTTCATTTTTATATCTATATTGTTCTATTTGTTATGCATTTTTTTCACTATTTAATATCTTCTAATTCACTTTTTGTTTGTTTCTCTGCATATCATCTCTCATTTATCAATCATCTATTTATTTATCTATCTTATAATCTATCTATCATCAATCATTTTTGTGAGTAAATCTATAAATATATCTATTTTTGTATTCATATATCATTTCTTTATCTATATATTTGGTCTTTTGATCTAGCTAATATTCACCAGTTATTTTTTATTTATTTTCTATCTATCATCGGTTTGTTTACCATCGATCTATGTATTAATTATCAACTGTTTGCGAACCACTTTACTATTTATCCATTTATCTGTTTTATCTATTTATCACCTTTCTACTTATCTATTTTCTATCATCTACTATCTATTAATATATCATTTTTATTTATATATTTGTCATCTACAATCTATTTATTTATTTTTCTATCATTCTGTACCTATTTATCTATCTATATTTTTATTTATTTTTCTTCTTACCATCAGTCTGTCTATATATTCAACTATCTAATCTGTCATTTTATCATCAATCTATATATCATCTATCATCTATCTACCATCTATCTATCATCTATCTATCATCTATCTATCATCTATCTATCATCTATCTATGTATCTATCTTTCTATCTATCTATCTATCTATCTATCTATCTATCTATCTATCATGTATCTATCTATCATCTATCAGCTATCGATCGATCATATTATCTTTTATCATCTACAGTTTTTATCTACTGATCTATCATTTATTATATTTTAATCTCTTTATCATCTATCTATCATCTATCTAAATATTTATCATTTATTTATATATCTATAATCTATCAATTATTTTGTATCTATTTATTGATTAATCTATCTATGATTTATCTATCTCTTTATTTATCTATGTATCTCCCTCTATATATCTGTATAGTTCTATTTCTTCTTGTTGCTTTTTCACAATTCACCATGATCTAACTCACTGTCTGTATGATTGTCTGTACATATCTCTTTTTATCAATCATCTATCTTTTTATATATTTATCAATTTATCTATCAAAGATTTTTCTTCTGTGATTAAATGTATGTATGTATGTATGTATGTATGTATGTATCTATTTATCTATCTATCATTTTCTATCATCTGTCTAACTTATCTTTTTTTTCTATCAGTTATTCATCTATCTTTTTTATCTACATATATCTATTTATTCATCATTCATCTACATTTCTAATATATTTTCAACATTCTGTGAGTAAATTTATCTATTCATCCATTCATCTATCTATTCATTTATCAATATATCTATAATATTTCTATCTACTGTCAGTATATTTATTCATCTATTTTTTTATCTATCTATCTATAATCTATTTAACTCTCTATCAATCTTTCATCTATGTAACTATATTTCTCTATTTGTTATTCATTCGCTTTCACCATTCAGGATTATATTACTCACTATTTGTTTGTCTTTATATCATCTTTTATTTATCCATCATCTTTATTTTTTTAGATTTATCAATCTTTTTATCATCGTTTATTCTTTTTGGGTAAATTTATGTATTTATTTATTTATCTATCATTCATCGATCAATATATCTAACTTTTCTCAAAATATTTACTATCCACCAATTATTTTGTAGTCTATCTTTTGTCTATCTATCATTGTATTTATTTATCAATGATCTATTTATTTATTATTGATCAATGTTCTTTGAGTAACTTTATTTGTCTCTCTATTTTCTATATATCTGTTTACCTACCTATAATCTTTATGTCTACTGTGAGTAAATATATCTATCATATATTTATTTATATTTCTCTCTCTCTTTTTTCTTTTTATCTAGCAATCTATCATCTACCATCTAACTACAAGTCTGTACCTACTCTCTCTGCACCTATGCATCTATGTATGTATGTATGTATGTATGTATGTATGTATGTATGTATATCTCCTTATCTATTTATCTGTCATTCTATATATTAATGTATTTATTTATCAATCAATAAATATATCTATTACCATCTATTTACTTTGAGTGCACCTATCATACATCTAGTTATATATGTATTCATGTATCTCTCTATTTTTATATCTATACATCTATTCTTCTATGTATCTTCCATCTACATATGTGTATTGTCCCTCTTGTCATTCATCATTCTGCACCATTCTATATTTTCTTATTTTTGATTTTCTGTTTATAATCTCTCATTATCAATCATCGATCTGTTTTCCTCTCTGTCATCTATCTATAGTCAATCATTCTTCTGTGAGTAAATTTATGTATGTATGTATCTATCTACCCATTTATCATCTTTCTATCTATCTGTGTATCTATTTATCTATCACTCAACCTATCTATATATCTTTTTCCACCTATATCTTATCTACCAATAATGTTTCTATTTATTTTCCACCTATCTATCATCTATCTATGTATTTATTATACATCTATTTATTTATTTTTTATCAATGTTCTATGAGTAAATTTATATATCTATATCATTCTATTTATATCTCTCTATTTATCTGCTATATGTCATCTATCTTCTGTGAGTTAGTCTATCTATTTGTCTAGATATAAGTCTATCATCTATTTATCTATCTATCCATTTATCTATCATCTCTCTATATATATTTGATCTATTTATCTATCAATTATCGCTCACTTTTCTATCTTTCTAGTTTATATCTAATTATTTATGTATCTACCTACTACTCTACATTTATCTATTGATCTATAATATTATCTTTCTATTATCCATCTATCTTTTATCTATTATCCATTATATATCATGTTTCTAATTCTTTATCATCTCTTTATATATCTATATATTTATTTACTTATTTATTAATATATCATCTACCAATAATTTTTTTTATTCTCTATTGATCTATCCATTATTCTTTTTCTCTACTTCTTTATATGTACTTTATCTATATATTTATATTGTTTTCTTTGTTATTCATTTTTTGTCATTATTCAATATGATTCTACTCTTTATCTGTTTGTCTGTCTGTATATCATCTCTAATTCATCAATCATCTATCTCTTTATATATTTATTAATCTTTTTATTATCAATTATTTTTCTGTTAGTAAACATATTTATGTATCCATGAATGTATCTATTTGTCTATTATCCATCAATCTGTTATCTTTGTATTTAAATAGTCTCTAGATATCTTTTATCTAGGTATTATTTATCTGTCTTTTTTATCTTTCATTTTTTAACTATTTTAGTCTATCTGTTATTTATCAATATTCTGTGAGTAAATTTATCTATCGATATGTCATCTCTGTATTTATCTATCATTCCATATACTTATCTATTTATCTAAAACCTCTCTCTCTTCTATGAGTATATCTATTTATTTATCTATCTATTGATCTATCTATTTATCTATTTATTTATGTATCCTCCATCTATATAACAATATCATTGTTTTATTATTCATTCATCTTCAACTGCTAATATCATCAAACTCATTTCTTTTTGTAATCATCTCTCATTCATCTATCATATATCTGTATATCTATCAATCTATATATATCATCAATCAATCTTATGTCCATAAATATATGTATCTATCTATGGAAAATATATAAATAGATTCTTAGATACTAGACAATTACACAGATATTTAATAGATAAAGTTAACAAATTTGTCATGATTTATAAATGATTAGTTTATTAAAAATATTTTCTTAAAAATACATTGTTAAAATGATAGAGTGTAGTATATAAATAGATATAGATAAATAAATAGACAGATAGATAGAACATAGAATGATTATTGATAAACAGATAGTTAGATACACTGATGAAGAGAATGATGGATTTCAAGGAACGAATGCACGTTAATAAAAGAACACACAGAAAGTCAGATTAAAAAAGACTTGCATAGAGACATAGAAAGATGTCTCTATTGCTTAAAAAGATATGTATAAAAATGAAAAAATAATTATTTTAGAGAAAATAATATGTCAAAGGAAAACATCAAGGTCAATAGTTAAAAAAAAAGAAAAATCGTAATATTTAGGATAGTTACATATAAAATAGATAAATACATTGATAAGTAGAACATAGATACATTATAACTAAAAGATAAATATAGAGATGATAGATAGGTGATAGAAAGATAATAGATATATGTTCAATAGGTACAAAGATAGAAAATAGTGATAAAGATATACTAAAATCCATAAAGAAATATAAAGAACACAAATAAATAGTAAGATGCATAGAAATCATGCTCAGTGATATATATGTGTGTGTGTGTGTGTGTGTGTGTGTGTGTGTGTGTGTGTAACATAAATAAATTATGGTTTTATGGATTAATGCAAAGATGAAAATGAGATAAATAGATAGATTATATAGATAGATGATGACAAATAGTGAGATTATAGATAAATGATAAATGGAAAAATTGATAATAGATAAATAAATTAATAAAAGTAAAGATTTATTTCAGAATGATCACAAAGTAAAACTTAAATAAGGACAGAGACTTATATGAAAATTCAGACACACAACAGAATGAATAGATGAGGATGTGCATATTGATAGAAAAATGATTGGCCAAATGGAGATATATCCATCATTACAGAGTAAATATATAAATTCAAAATACTTCATGTTAACTGATAAATCAATAGAAAAATGGTAATAATTTATATGTACTAAAATACATTAAAATTACATTTGCTGAATAACTAAAACATAGATAAATAGATTACAGTTAAAAAGATAAATGATAGATGACAGAGAAATAAATTAGAGAGAGAGACATAGACAAATAGATAGATAGATGATAAATACATCAATTATGATAGATAGAGTGATAGAGAGAGTTGAATATAGAGATAAATAGATAAGAAAAATAGAGTTAGCAAAATAGAGACATAAAGACATATACTCAAATAAATAGATGAATAGACACAGAGAACACAAACATCGGTAGGATACATAAACAAATAATGATCAGTGATTTAAAAACATCTTGATAATTGAGTATACTAAAATAGTATAATGAAGTAGCACATAGAAATCAGATAAACACAGACATATGTAGTTTGGATGGATGGATGGATGGATAGATGGATGGATGGATGGATGGACGGACGGACGAACTGATGGATGAATGGGTGAATAAATGTATGTATGAATGACAGGATAAAACAATATATACATTAGATAAACAGAGAGAAAGAAAATAGATAAATAAAATTTAAAATAGATGATAACTATGTTGTTCGGTATATATGTAAATAGATGTAAGAGAGAGAGAGAGATAGAAGATAAATACATAGATAAGAAGATAGATGATACATACAGAGATGATATATAGAAGAGAAATGATGATAGATGATAGATAGATAGATGATAGAGAGATAATAAGAGAATAAAATAATAAGATTAATAATTGCACAGATGGTAACTGGAAGAATGAATTGATAAATAAATAGAAGAAAGAATAAATAGATGATACTTAGAAAGACAGATAGATAAAGATAAAAGATATAAAAAAAGATAGGTGGATGCAAGCCTGGATATTTGCATGGATGGATAGTTGATGGATGAATGCATGGAAGGATGCATGTGGATAGATAGATAGAAAATTAGATGATAGATGATAGATAGATGATAGATAAATGACAGATAGATAGATAATAGATAGATAGAAGATAGATAGATAACTAAATATAACAAATAGATATAAAAATTATACCTTGAGTAAGAGATAGGTTCGTAAACAGAAAGTAATAGCAGTAGACAGCAGTTAGACAAAAAAAATAAATAAATAGCCTGATAGGTCGATACATATATTTATGATGATTAGTCAAATAGATAGATAGAAAGATAAATTAAAAATAGATAGAAAGATACATATATAAAAATATATAGATACATTGATATAGGATAAGGTATAATTAAATAGACATAGATTCTTAAATAGATATTTAAGAGAGATAATAGAAAACATATAAGAAAATAAATGAGACAAGGATCAATGTGCTAGTATATGATAAAGACAATTTGATATGTTAAAATATAAAGTTACATAGAAAAAATGGATGTAAATATAGATAAATGATTGATAGATACAAAAATAAATAAAAGATAGATATGTCAAAGAAAAAAAATAAATTGAAGATAGATAGAAAAATAAAGAATAAAAATATAATAGAATGGTATGGAGATGGATAAATAAATAGTTGATAAAAACATGTTAGATAGATAATAAATAGATGATATGAAAGACAGATAAATGATAGGTAGGTAGATGATAGATAGATAAATAGATAAATAGAAAGATGACAGATTAGATAGATGATAGATAGATAGATAGATAATAAGTAGATAGATGATAGATAAATAAGGAGATAGATGATAGGTAGATAGGTAGATAGATAGGTAGACAGATAGATGATAGACAGATGATATATAGATAGAATATAGATAGATATAGATGATAGATAGATAGATAGATAGATAGAGAAAGAGATAGATAGACAGATAGAGACAAAGAGAGAAGAGTTACATAGCTGATTGTAAATTTGTTTTCTATAGAATGCATAAGACTTATAAAGGACAAACAGAAAGTTAGATGGACAAACAGGCAAACAGACAGACAGCTACATAAAGAGACACATACCCTGATTGACAGAAAGATTTATGACAGGTGAAATGAAAGATATGTCTATTGTTCTTTAGAAATATGTTATCAAAAAAATGAGTTTGAATGTTAAATGACTAGTAAAATAGAAAAAATTAAATATAGCTATAAAAATAACTTAATAGTTAAATAAAAATAATGATAAAAATATAGAAATCTATATTCATATATAGATTACAGATCCTAAAATATAACGATATAAATATAGAATGATAGATATATAGATTAAATTTATTCATAGACAAAAGCAAATGATATATAGATATGTCTATCATTAGGTATGTTTAAAAATAGTCTATATTATAAAAAATCATAGTAAGAAAAATAGGTGATAGAGATAATAAATAGACAAGAGATACAGAGACAGATGACACATTAATAGAATGAAAAAAGATAGATAGATAGATAGATAGATAGATAAATAAATAATGATAGATATATGATCGATAAATAAATAGAATAATTAAAAAAATATATAGATACATAAATGGAAACTGTGATATATACACATAGATACGTGATATATAAAAAGTAAATAAAAAAAACATTGAATTAAAATAGAATGAGAGATAAATAGGTACTGAAAAATATAGAAACAAAGAGGAATAAAGAATGGTGATATAGACAGAAAATAAATACAGTGATGTAATGATAATATACTGATATAATGAACAATAAGTGATATAGATAGATAAAAAGATATGATAGGATATAAATAAATAGGAAGAAACAGAAACAAAGTAACAATAATTTATAAATTTATAATAATTTGTTATATTAAGAAATACATTAATAAATATTTATAGAAATATTGGATAAATAAATAGATCATTGATAAAAATGGATGAACAGTTGGTTGGATGGATGGATAGATAAATGGGTAGAATATTTATACATGGATAAAGATAATAGAGAAATGAGAGTTAGATGGTAAATAGATAGTATATAGATAGATGACAGCCCGATAGATGATAGATAGATGATGATGATAGATAGATAGATGATAGATAGATAGATAGATAGATAGATAGATGAATATATGTATCTATATAAATATATAAATAAATATAGATGAATACATATAGATAAATATATAGAACAGTGAAAGATCAAACAACATATAAACATAGAGTTTCAAATTTAATTTAAAAAGTCTTGATTATTAGTAAATCCATAGTTAAATACCTAGGGATCAGACAGATAAAATAATGATGATGATAGAAAATTAGATAAATACATATATGATAAATACTTAGATTAATGATATAGAAACAGAAAATCAATTGTAATCGATAGGTTTATATAAATAGACCTATAAATACATTAATTAATTATAGAAAGATTGATACATAGGTAGATAAATAGATACATACTTAAAAATAGAGAATTAGATGATAAATATTTAGATAGGTACATAAGTAAATAGATACATAAATAGATAGTAGGATGAATAAAAAATAGATTTATAAATAGATAAATAAATAAAAAGACAGATATTTAGAGGTAAAAATTAATATATATATAAAAATAAAAAATAAATTGTAACATGCATAGACAAAAAGACTGAGCATTAATATAGAAATATACAATGATAATAATAGAATTATAAACAGAAACATAAATTAGATACATACACACAAATATAGACAGATAGAAAGGTACATAAAGAAATAAAAGTTGGATGGATGGATGGAAGAATGGGTGTATGAATATATTGATATATGGATTGATCGGAATTTTGAAAGAATGATAAATTGTTAGGTAACAAACAGATTGTAAATAGATATATACATAGAGAGTTATAAATATAAAGGTTAACTGAAAAGAATAATTATCAGAGGTTTAGACGTATATAGTTATAATTTGATATATTAAACAAGTTAATAAAAACACATACAAAAGGTAAATTGATGCATCATTGATTAATGAATGGATAGATATGAGATAGATTAGTAGATAGAAATTTAGATATAAAAATTAAATATATTTATTTAAGTAAATGGATATTTTACATCATTTATCAATCATTATGCAGGTTAAAAATTTATTCTAGAGATTTATATTGTTAAATCCATAAAGATCATTATGAATGATGAATTGATATAGATAGATAAATAATAGGTGATAGATTGATACATACATACATACATACATACATACGTACATACGTACATACGTACATACATACATAATCGGTAGATAAATAAAAATGTGAACGGATAAATATATAAAGATATAGGCAGATAAAGAAATAAATGACAGATAGACAGATGAGAGTTTGATGAAAAATAAATGAAAAAAATCAATGGATGAATGGATGCATGAATGAATTGATAGAGGATAGATAAAAAAGTAGCTAGATGATTGATAATTAAATAGATAGATAGATGTAATTCGAATAAATAATAAGATAGATAAACAAAGAGACAAGAGTGACTTAGAAATACAGAATGATAAGTTGATATATTAAGAATACATTAATAAAGAGACATACATGAGGTAGGTTTAGGTTAAAATATAGATGGGTAAATTAAAATAAATATGAATAAATAATAAAATCTTACAAAAAAGAAATGATATTATATATATGCACATTATATATATATACACACACACACACACACACATATATATACATATATATATGTATATATATATATATTATGTGTATATATTATATATATATTAAATTTAAAAATTGTCTTGGTTGTAAAAGCCTGCATAGAATGATTCATCAGTATTAGATGTATAGACATAAGATACTAGATACGTGATAGATATATATAGCTATATTATAAATGGTAGATAGATAAATAAGAAACATACATACAAAGATGGTAGATGATAGATAAATAGATGATAGATAGATAGATAGATGATAGGTAGATAGATTGATTGATTGATAGATGATAGAAAAAGGAGGGGTCTATAAATAAATAAAATATAGACAGATACTAAAATAAATAGAAATATATAAAAATATAAAAAGAAAGAACATAAATGAATAGTAAGATACAAGAAGACCCATGAGAATTTTAAAAATTTTTCTAATACCTTTATATTTTAAAAATACTTTAATAAAAACACATAGAAAATAGATACATAAATAGATATATAGTTAGATGGTATTAGGATGGATGGATTGTTAGTTGAATGGATGTAGAGATAGAATGACAGATAAATAGATAAACGCATATATATGTGGAATGACGAACAGAGAGATAGATAAAATAAGTGATTGATACATGCCTAGATAGATAATAGATGAATGAATTGATTGACAGATGATACATAGATATTAGACAGGGAGATAGATAGATGAGGTATATAGATTGAGTAACTGATATTTAAATACAACGATAATACATATTTATTTAAAAATCTAATATATGTTACATGACTTGTCATTCATTATGTAGGCAAAAATATTGCATAAATACATTTTTGATTTGAAAAATTTAAATAAATTATTCATATTAAAAACTATTATTTTTACATGATTTATTAATCGTTATGAAAGTAAACACATTGTTTTAGGAATGCACAGTGTGAATCAACATGAGAATCATTATAGTAAAATAAATTCATATACAGAGTTGTATAAATAAATACATAGAATATAGATGGCAGATAGATAAATGGCTAGAAAGATAGATTAATAAATGTTAGATAAATAGATAGATGGTAGATCAATGCATACATATATAGATAGATGAATAAATAGAAAAAGAGATATATGTATTAAAATATATTTTGATTGTTAAACATCGAAAGCATAAAAATTATATAATATATAAATACATATAATAATTATTATCTACATTTTAAAAAGTCTTGGTTTTAAATAAGTACATACTAGGTTAGACAGGTATTAAGCAGAAAGGGAGTAGTTAGATAGATAAACAGACAGACAGAAAGACAGATTGATAAACTGATAGACAGATAAATAGATGATAGGTAGAAATATGGAGACAGAGAGTGAGAGATATAGATCATGGATGAATAGATGATGACTGAAAAGATAGACTAGTAAATAAATAGATGGATCATTAATAGATAGATGATAGATAGACACATTAATACATGGATAATAAAACTGTATAGAGACAGATAAATGAATGATAAATAGAAGGACAGATGAATAGACACAAAGTTAAATAATTATGTAATGGATAGTTTGATAAAAAGATAATAAGATTTTTAAATGCTACAATAATTAGTCAGATTTAAAGAATAAAACTATCAAATATTACATAACTTATCAATTCTTAGGTCAGTTAAATATATTATTATTTGAGAGAGATAAATTGTTGACTAAATAGATTGTAATAGACTAACTGATTTGATCATAGAAACCAGAAAATAGAGAAATAGATACATAACTAGAAAAAAGATAAAAAGGTAAATAAATCATACTTACATAAAATAATGATAGATAGGTAGTGATACATGACAGATACATGGATAGATAGATGATAGAAAAATGAATAGATAGATAGATAGATAGATAGACAGATAAAAGTATAAATGAATGGATTGAAAGATGGATAATGAATTGATGGGTGGTTAAATAACTTTAAAATGCTGAAACCAGAAATAAAAGATAGATAAAAAATAGACAAATAATAAAAAGATAGAGAGATACATAATAGATATATGAATATTGATAGTGAGGTAAACATAGGGCATGATAAAAAATTGTGTAGATATGTAGAAAGATAATAAATGATAGGAAATAAATTGAATGATCACATCATAGGTAAACAGATAAAACATAAATAAATAGTAATGTACATTGAAAAGAAGATGATCAGTAATTTATATTTCTTAATGAAAATTAAATATATTAAAAGGTCAATGAAATAACAAACATACATAAGTTTGATATATAATAAGTAGAAAAATAGAATCACGAATAGATAGATGATAGATGATAGATAAATAAATATATAGATACATAGAATTATAGATAGATAGATAGAACGATGATAGAATAGATAATAGAGAGATAAATGATAGATAATAAATAGATAAATAAATAGAAATTCAGGTACACGCATTATACTGATGTATATTAAATAAAATTGATATTTATTGCAGATTTCTTAATCCTTAGGAAAAATGAAAATATTGTTTTGAAGAGAAACTCCCTTGAATCAACAGATGTATAAATAAATGAAGATAGATTAATGAATTGAGATAAAGAAATAAAAAAATAGAAGAAATAATTACTAAGAAAGATAAAAGAACAATCAGGTATTTAGAAATGTATAATGAAAATTTAATATGTTAAGAAAGATAAATAAAGAAACATCAAAAAGGTACATAAATCAATTAATACTTAGATGAGAAATGAAGGGATAGATGAATGAAAGAAGAGATTATGAATAACATAAAGAACAGCTTAGACAGATAAAAATGTAAATAGAGAGATAGATAAATAGATGTATGGCTAGAAAGATAGATTAATAGATTTCAAATAGACAAAAAGATAAATGGTGAGAGATAAAAATAATAAAAATGGACAGATATATAAATAATAAAGAGTTGGATAATAAAGAGATAAAAAGAAATAGATAGTATAATAGATAAAATAGATAACTATGTAGTTAGATGATAGAAAGATAATGGATTTTTAGATAGGTAGACAAATAGAAGATAGATGAATAGATTAGAAAGATAGAACAATAGATAGATGATAGATAAATAGATGATGGTAAAAGATAGATGATAGGTGATAGATTAGTAGATAGATGATAGAAGATGATAATTAGATAGATAGATAGATGATAGATAGATAAATAGATAGATAGATAGATGATAGACAGATAAATAGATAGACAGATAGATAGATAGATAGATAGATAGATTAGATAGAGATGATAGACAGATAGATGATAGATGATAGATTAGATAGATAGATAGATAGATAGATAGATAGATAGATAGATGATAGATATAAAGATAGATAGATGATAGATAGATGATAGGTACATAGATTAATAGATGATAGATAGATAGATGATAGATAGATTAGATAGATGATAGATAGATGATAGATGACGGTAGGTGATAGATGATAGATGATAGATGTTAGATAGATAGATTAGATAGATGATAGAAGATAGATAGATGATAGATAAATAGATCATGGTAGATGATAGATGACAGGTGATTAGATAGATAGATAGATAGATGATAGAAAGATAGGTAGATGAAACTAGATAGATAATAATTAGATAGATAGATGATGATAGGTAGATAAAAAGATAGATGACAGATAAATTAGATAGATAGATAGATTAGATAGATGATAGATAGATTAGATAGATGATAGATAGATAGATGATAATAGATGACAGATAGATTAGAAGATAGATAGATAGATGATAGATACATAGATGATAGATAGGTAGATAGATAGATGATAGATAGATAGATAGATAGATAGATAGATAGATAGACAGAAAGATAGATAAATGAAAACTAGATAGAAAGATAGATGATTGATAGAGACATGATAGGAAGATTGATAGATGAAAACTAGATAAAGAGATACATAGATGATAGATGATGATAGATTGATAGATAGATAGATAGATAGATGATAGAAAGATAGGTAGATGATAGATAGATAGATAGATAGATGATAGATAGATAGATAGATAGATACATGATAGATGATAGATAGATAGATAGATAGATAGATAGATAGATAGATAGATGATAGATAGATGATAGATAAATAGATGATAGATGATAGATAGATAGATGATAGATAGAGAGATGATAGATAGATAGATAGATAGATGATAGATAGATAGATAAATAGATGATAGATGATAGATAGATAGATGATAGATGATAGATAGATGATAGATAGATAGATAGAGAGATGATAGATAGATAGATAGATAGATAGATAGATAGATAGATAGATAGATAGATAGATAGATAGATGATAGACAGACAGACAGACAGACAGACAGGTAGGTAGGTAGATAGATAGATAGATAGATAGATAGATAGATAGATAGACAGACAGACAGATAGATAGATAGACGATAGTTACAGGAGGATGAATGCATAAAAGGATGCATGGAAGCATGAATAGAGAAGAAAATAATAGATAATATTAGGTTTACTGATACATAGATTAATAGCTTGTTACATTGTAGATTATAGACAATTATACAAATATTTATAAAGACAACTGATATTTTTCATATGTTATCAATCATTTTGTAAGTGAAAAATATTGTTTTACAAAAACATTTGTGTATTCATATGTAAATTGTCACAAATAAATTGAAATAAATAAACAAACATTATATATATAATAGTTGGGTAGACATATAGATGATAGATAAATGTCAAAAATATTGAAGTATATGTTAATATACAAGTAGACAGATAGATAGAATGTTAGATGATAAGTAGAAAGATTGAGAATACATGACAAATAGTAAAATAAATAATTTAGAAATATATTTTTATAAGCTGACATATAGTGAAACAAATTAATAAAGATACATACAGAATTTAGAAAAATAGTACATATATAGATATATGATGGTGAAAATAGGAATGGATGAATGTAGTTCTTGAAAGTTAGCATCGACATTACAAAGATAGATTGGTAGATAAATATAAGATAAATTACAGATAAATTAATCATTAGATCTTTAGATGCACAGAAAATTAGACTGGTATTTGTTAAATAAAACTAACATTACCTATATTATTTATCCATCTTTATCTAAGTTCATTATATTGTTTTGAGGGATACATTGTTGAATCGATAGATACCTATAAATAAATACGTTGATATAGACAAATGGATTTATGTTAGCTAACTAGCTAGATATGTAATAGTTCTAATAATAAATGAATACATATTGGATAGATAAAGATATACATACATAAATAGATATTCAGGTAGATATTTAGATAGATATATAAATTCTAAATCATAGGTAAAGAAATAGATGAAGAGATACATAGATAAGTAGATACATGAAGACAAAAATAGAATATAAATAAATGCGAAATTATATATGGCAAGAGAAATATCAGTGATTTTAAAATATATTAAATAGCCTATATTAATAAAAAATTAATAAACATACAAATAGATGTTAGGTAGATGGTTTGATAAAGATAGAAAAATAGATAGAAATAGAAATATAGAGAGAGATAAATAGATGATAAATAGAAAGATATAACAGAAATAAATAGAAAGATGCAATGAAAAAGAATGATCACTGATTTAAAATTATAAACATACTGTAAATATTAAAAAATATTAATAATTATACTTCATAAAATTATGTAGATGAATAGATAAATTAATAGATAAATATTAGGTAGGTTGATAAGTTAACCAATAGTTAGATGTTTAGATACATAGATAATCAGACAAATCTTTATTGAATAAAACTAACATTTAACATGATTCATCAATCATTACACAAGTTAAAATCTTTTTATAGACTGCTACATTGATGAATTGATAGAAAGACATATTGATATATAAATTGATATAGATAGAGGATGAAATAGATAGACTATAAATAAATGGATAGCAAGCTAGCTGGCTAGCTTCTTAGTTTGTTGTAGACCCACTTAACTATTTATTTCTCTTTTACTTTGTTGACTTTGAGATCAAGTTAATTACCCCTCTGTAAATACAAAAATCCATGAGTTGAGTACCTCTATTTTTTTCCCGTGCAATTTATTATTTTGGGTCTTGTATTCAGGTTCTTCATCTATTTTGTTCAATTTTGGTGTCTGATGATAGACAACAGTCTAGTTTTCTTCTTTTGTAGGTAGCCTTCCAGTTTTGCCAGCACCATTTATTGAAGAGGCATTCCTTTCCCCGGTGCATGTTTTTGGCCTTTATGTTGCAAATTATTTGTCCATATTGAAATAGATTTACTTCCGGACTCTCACTTCTATTCTACTGGGTTGTCTGTCTGCCAATACCATGCCACTTTGAATGCTGTCACTTTGCAATATAATTTGAAATCTGGAAGACTGATGCGTCCAGACTGGTTCTTTTTCTCAGGATGCTATTGGTAATTTGGGGTCTTTTATGCTTCCCTACATATCTGATGGTTTTGTTCTATTTCTTTAAAACATGTCGATGTGATTTTGATGGGGATTGCATTAAATCTGTAGAATGCCTTAGATAATAAGATCATTTAACAACAGAACTCTGTAGCAAATATATTGATATGTTGAGATATTCGTTACTATAAATGTTGATACATAGACTGAGATGACTTAGAGTGGATGGTTCTTTTCCACGTCAGTGGGGAGCTTGGAGGCCATCTGCTGAAAATGGCAATGACAAAAGTTGGAAGAATCTTGAATTCCTGATTAAGTGCATAGGGCAGTGCCAAATATCTCCTGTCCTCGTATTCTGCTCCTCCAAGTGTATTTCAGTTCCTCTTCCAAGCCTCTCTGGTAGCTATCAATCTTCCTTCATTAAATTTTATTTCAGTTTTACTTAGTCATAGGTTTCACTATGTTCTATGCTCTCCTTTACAGCTCTCCTCTCAGGGACATAGATTTTCTCTTCTGTCTACTGTTGTGTTTTACATCTTTATATTGGGTTTTTATGTCAGTTTTCTGTTTTTGATGGCACATCATATATACCCATCCAAAATACAAACTGAGAAATTGTAATGTACCAACATAATAAAATTGTAATGTTCCAACAGAGACATTGCTGTAAGGTGCATCAATTTGCTTTAAAAATAGTACTCCTGAACTGCTCGATCATTTTTGAATTTACAAAGTATGGAAATGTTAGTTCTGTTTATTTCATTTGTCTGCATGATTTGGTGAAGCTCCCTATACAACATTTCTAGAATTACAAAAAAAAAATTATAAAGAAAATTTTAACCTTTTGACTTCTATAGCACTTCTCAAGAACTGTGCCACTACACATGGAAGTTTACTTAAATGAATTATCTTGACTTTTCATGCTAAACTTGTACATAAATTTTTTGCAATAATAATGTTCAAATAATCCCCCAGTGTCACGATTTAAGTTTTTTTAAGTAGGAAAATGTGGTTGTTAATTCTTTTTATTTACATGTGTGATTCTTTGTTATTGCTGGATAGTATAGTTTTTATTCTATATGGAAATACTTTAAATGTAAAAAAATTTTAAAATTACTTCCCATTGTGGAAACATGTGTCACCTTTACGAGGCATCATAACTGCATGCAAATTAGCAGATGTTGTTGAAATCAAGGACTCAGAGAAATACATCCACCTACATTAAGGAAGTAGTAAGACAAAGAAAATATAGATGTCTTTCCTGTTTCTCTTGTCTTTCAAATGTAAGAACAGCTTTGTTTGTTAATAAATCCTGAGTAAATATTTTTAGGATGAAAAGACATCGTAGTGTAGGATTCTGAGAAAGAAAATATTCCAAGATAGCTTCTAGATAGAAAGTTTCTCAGATATGTGCTTGGTCTCCACTAAAGCAATGGAGGTATTGGGCTGTAGGAGTAAAGAAAGAGAGAAAATGATCCATATTTTAAACTTTAAAATTTGTAGCCTCACTTTCAAGTTTTTATACTGAAACTCTTTGGAGAAATAAACGACAGCGTTTTTCTTTAGCATAAAGTAATTTAAGAATACATCTACACAGGATAGAGTTATGTCTATTGCTTAACTAGTAGTTATAGAAACTAAACAAAAAATAGTGTTTCTAGTGATCCTGTTGAAGATTAGACCATGTAAATCAAATCAATCCACAGAATCATAGGAGATAATAAAATGGCTGTGTTAAGGCATTAAACTTAGGGTGCGTTGCTACACAGAAAAAGTTAAATGAGACATGTATTTTCAAATACTATAGTAGAAGGTGAAGAAGACTTCCCATCTATTCAATGACCAAGGAAATTTGAAACCACAGTCACAAATTTGTGACCAACAGTTGTTGCTCAGATTAAAGAAAACAGTGAGAGAACCAGTGTGTGTGTCTGTGTGGGTGTTTGTGCACAGGCACACATGTACCCACAGAGGCCTGTTGAGTGTGTGTCTGTCTTTAGGATCCTGAGGGCATTAACAAACACCAGGCTCAAATGGCCATTATATAAAAACATAGAAAGTGGTACAGCAACCCTAAATATAGTCAGTTCTGTTTATGTCATTGACTGGGACAGGTCTAGAAGTTGATTTTTTGCATTCAAGCACACTCAGTGAGGATTATTCGCTGACAGCCTAGGAAAACATTCTCATATTCAGTGCAGCCGACTCTGTGCTCCTGCTGCATAGGAAAAGCGTCTTTTAATTTGTACATACTGTAGACCACACATCATCAGCATGAAGAGATATGTGAACATTTCCTACTGGTCTATGACAAGGGCTATTTTGCAGTGGAAGAGGCCAAGGTAAGTTCTGTTAGTAAAGTTAAGTGGATGTGGCTATTTTTCAGACATGTAAATCTATGTCTAAAAGGGAGTTCAGACCAGATTCCAGGGAGATTTCTTACCTCTGGGCCCCAGAAATTTTCTCATTGCACTTTGTTGATCAGGTGGTTAATGTGGGCATGCATATCTGCTAAACTGGTGTAAGAATGAATCTTCACACAAGACTGTTTTGGAACAGAGTGAGTTCAGGGCCTCGGTCCCCAAGAGACAGGATGTTGCAGTGTAGGAAATGCCTTGGAATCATGAAATTCTGGGTGATAGCTCTGATGTCACTATTCATGAATAATGTGACCTTTGGTACAATTATATAACAATTCTTGAGTCTTCGTGTTCTCAATAAACAGTGATATTACTGGAGCATGTCACTGACACCGCTGCCTAACACTTTTAGAAACAGAGTGAATGCTAGTGTCCTCATGAATTAACTCCCGAATGAACTTTTTGTGGGGAGTTTCTGTGCAGAGAACTCCATGTTTTCTTTTGTGGAGGGAATACCTTTGGGGAAATAGGACTGATCACCCTACAGGCACTTAATCTTTTTCTCTGGATTCAGTTTTTGGGGTAGTTTATTCCCTCCTATTACACACACACACACACACACACACACACACACACACACACACACACACACACCTCTGTCAGCTCTACAGGGCCGGGTGACTGTGATCTGCATTCTGTCGGTTAAGTTCAATATTCTGTCAAAAGGTGTTTTTATTTATGTACTAATTTATTTATTATTTTTCTTTTTCTGAAAGGTTATTTCTTTGAAGGAAAACATTGGTGACCCTGGACACCCATTCCAAGTGTTTTTTTTTTTTTTTTTCACCTGGGTGTTCGTCCTCTTGATTGATTGATTGATTGATTGATTGATTTCTCACCCCCACCCCCTTTTTATAAAACTGTTTTGGTAGTATCACTTGAAGCAGAATCTATCTCCACCCCCGCTCTTTTCTGAGATGTCAGGGATGATATAGATAATTCGTACCCCTGTTCTCCCTTACATATTTATTACATCATTAACCATCTTCCTCATGCTACAGTCTACATCTCTGTGTCTATTCTGTAGCTCTTCATCTACATGCCTTTCTATTGCATCCCCCAATCCCCCTCCCATCTACTAGCACTCAAAATAGTCTCTGTTTCTATGAGTTTATTGCTGCCTTTTTTGCTGTTATTTCTTTTGTGCTTCCACACGGTTGTGAAATGATGCAGTATTTATCTTTCTCTATCCAATCCGTTTTATTTGGCACAAAACCCTCTAGGTCCATCAAAGCAATATATTTTTCCACCGCCTTCTTTTTAGTCTGTGTGTCCCTTTTAATGTGAAGTGAGTCTTTTGTAGATGGCAACAGAAGAGCACTAGATACCACTGGCACTTCTGTCTGGGAGAGATCCTCACTTCTGGCTCTAACTCCGACAACTCAGTGTCCACCTGTAAGTCCCTGGGGGGCCCCTGTGCAGCCGACCTGGCTCTGGTGCTCAGTGAGAAAGTCTGCTCTTGAACTTGGCCCCTTGAAGAGGCATCTGCAGCTTCTGCAGCCTCTGTTCCACTCAGTTGCTAGGAACTGGCAGCCTCGTGTCCTCACTCATCTTACCTCCACCTGTTACAGGGTGGTTTACTTCTCTGCCTACTTGCAGGACTAGTTCATTTAGATCCCACGACACTTTTTTTTTTCTTTTTTTTTTTTTCTTTTTTTTTTTTTTGCTGTTTGCTCTCTGTTTCTGTCACAACTTTGATTTGAACTCAAGAGGGATGAACAAAGCCTCCATCAGCTACGCCCCTTTTTTTCTTGTTATCCAAGAGCGTTTTATTTTGAAGGTGTACCACTTGTTTGTTTTTGCTTTTGTTGCCTTTGCTTTTGATGTCCAGTTCAAAATTATTGGCAAGAGAAATTTCAAGGAGGTCACCCTTATGCTTTCTCCTAGGTTTTATGTCTTATATTCAAATATTTAATATATTTCAAGTTGATTCTTGTGTGTGGTAAGGTAGAGATCTCATTTCATTGTTTGCATGTGGTTATTTGAGATTCCGAAAACTGTTAAGGAGACTATTACTTTCCCATTTAGTGTTGTTGGCACATTTGACAAAGGTAATTTGACCATGCATGCACAGTTTTATTTCTGGGCTGTGTATTCTGTTTCGTTGATCTATGTGTCTGTTTTTTCTGCCAGTACTAACCCGTTTTAATGACAATGTCTTTAAATGTAGTTTGATATCAGAAAGTGTGACTCTTCTGACTTTGCCCTGCTTTTCTCAGAACTGCTTTGGCTATTTGGGGATTCTTGCGGCTCATGTCAGTTTTAGGGTTGTTTTTCTATTTCTGTGAAGAATGCCATCAAAAGTTGGTTCGAGATGACATTAAAGCTCTACCCACACTAATAAGCTTTCATTTGTTGTTGCCTTTTTAAATTTCTTGCATCAATGTGTGCACTTTCTCATGCATACATATTTCATTTTCTTTCATTTACTCCTTCGTCTTTTACTAAGACTCATGCAGTTGAAAATTAAATTAATCTCTCAACTCCTGTGTCCAGTGGTTTATGGTTATTGTATAGAAATGCACAACATTTTACCTATCGATTTTGTGTTCTGCATCTTTACTTAATTGGTTAACTGGTTCTAACAGTTTATGGTGGAGTATTTTGGGTTTTATGTACATAAGCTTCTGTCATCTGAAGAGACAATGTTCGATTTCACTCCTTTTTTTCTGACTTGATTTTTTTGTGTGTTTGGCTTCTTTTCTGCGGCTAGAAATTTTCTGTCCTTATTGAAAAGAAATGTCAAGAGTGAGAATCTCTGTCTTACCCCCAATCTCCAGAAAAATTTTCTTGTCTTTCTGCACTGGCTGTGGACTTTTCACACATAATCTTCATCAAGCTGTTACCTTTCATGTATAGCGAATCTTTTACTTTTAGTCATAAAAGTCAGCTGAATTTTTTCAAATGATTTCTCTGCAGTTATCGTATGGCATATGATTGTTGTAATGTGCTGTGAATTCAGGTTGCTTACATTTCATTGTGGGTAAAATGTATATTACTGAAACAGAGAGGTACACTAGGCTGAGAAAAAATTAATTCAAATACATAAAATATTTTACTGCTTGTGTATGAGTTATTTGAAATGCTACTTATTCTTAATTAAAGGATTTCACTGTAGGTAAGATTAAATTTACTGAGTTTTACTAAAACAGAGTATATCTGACTATGTATTGTTAATGCACAAAATTCTAAATTTTAAAATAACTGCTAAACAAAACAACATATTAACAGTGGCACCTCTTGAGGAAAAAAAAAAGCTGCCTTTTAAATTATTGTGAACTGCATGAAACAATATATCTTTCGAGGAGGTTTCGTTGTGGTTAACAAGGCCCGACTTCATAAACAAAGTCTAGCAGTCGATGCTGACAGAGGTCCCTCACAGTGCATTTTGGGGAAATGCCCTAGACTGAGCTTTCAACTTCCTGCAAAGTACTTCCTCTGCCTGAGTCAGCCATTAAAAAGAAGTTTCTGGTTTTATTGATGGAGCAATGCACTGAGGCATATGTGCCTCAACTGATCAGAGCTGCACAAGTCAGTCCTCTTTTACATCTAAACAAATCCTGTCTAATCGACAACAGGGAGTCAGAACACACGATTCTGACCAATGAGAACAGTGAGCTTTGGACAAATTCAAATTTGAGGTTTGTAGTTCTCATCTGCATAAAATAGGATCAGTCAGGAACCATGGCTGATGTTTTCACTACAACAGGCCATCTCCCTTTGCACCCAGGGAGGGCACTTTTGCTTTCCAGCAGAGACTGCGTTTCTCTGGTTGCAAACCTCTCACCTGAATTAAGGCTCTTCTTTTCTATACCTCTGACTGAGAATTAGTGTTGACCATATAAAAAAAGAGGAACACATTAATAACACACCTAACAAGAGCTGTGTCTGCATAATGATACAAACAATCGAACAACACAAACGTAGCAGTTTTATTTCTTATTAGAGAAAAGAAAAAAGGGTCTAAAACATGTCATGAAGACATTTGCTCTTTTGTATGGTGTATGGTAAAGCCTTCAACCACATTTATTTTACTCATAACATTGTATTATAAGTGTTTTATTTCTCACTCTTTGAGATCTTCTTAGGGAGATCTGCTTTTCTTTTTTTTTTTTTTTAATATTTTGCTTTGTATAGGTAGGCATTTAAGGAGTCACTAATTAAAATAGTACTTATTACACTCATTTATGACTGAAAAATTTAATCAATATGTGATTATTACAGAGATACTTGTGTAAAACACAGATACGTAATCATTTTTACTTTCAAATCAAATTATGTTGTTTTTCAATGAAAAATGATGGCAAGTCCTTTCCTCCCCTCCCCCCACACAGATTTTATACAGATGTGAGTTTCAAATTCCAAAAGGTAAAAAAAGTTGTTAGTTTTGTTTACTTTGTGCATTGTCCATTTTGCAGGCCTTATGCTTTAGTCATCAATCAGAGGATGTGTGTGTGGGTCAAAGGTAGGAAATTTGTTTAACTCATTTGACCTCCAAAATGTATTTACTGAGAAAATTCTGTTCAATACAGTTTTGCAAATTACACTACATAAATAACCAGCTGATGTTTTATCTTAACTGAATAACATGTACAGTGGCAGAAGGAAACACTGGGTGCAGGTGACTTTTAGTTGCTAGGAGACGTCATATTGTGATGTCACAGCTCCTCAGGTTGAAAAACACTGGTGTCCTGAGGAGTTTGTTAGTATAGGCCTGCCAAGGCAGTGTTTGGGCCTGCGGTGTTCATAAGTAGGTAGGTGAGGAAAGCAGCTGAAGAAACATTTATTTGAGATGACACATATTTCTTCAGAAATTCAAGATGATTCTTCTAAAGTTGAATCAACTGGTTCAGCAGCCTCCTTTGGATCTCTTTTGTGTGATCACACATTGACCGGGGACTCAGACCTGAGGTCTGTGATCGAAGAAAAGGCTTTCCAGCTTTTGTCTGCAAGGTCCTTTACAAGAAGATCACTTCACACATTTTGTGTCTCTGAACCAGGTGGAGATAATGAGTTTCGATCTTTGACCTTTCCTAGAAAACTCTGGAAAATAGTTGAAAACAATCAATTCAAGTCCATTTGCTGGGATGAGAAGGGAACTTCTGTAGTGATTCATGAAGAACTCTTCAAAAGAGAAGTTTTGGAAAGAAAGGCTCCTTTCAGAATATTTGAAACTGCAAGTATGAAGAGTTTAGTTCGACAGCTTCACCTTTATGGATTTCGTAAAGTGCAACAGAGTTTTCAAAGGTCTGCTTCTCTAGCTGACTTTCTGGCAGAAGAAAAAGAAGTCTCTGTTTTAAGCAAGGTAGTACAAAATTTAATTCCAGCTTCTAATAGGGTCCTATGTAAGTGTAGATATATATATGTACACGTATATGTGTGTGTGTGTGTGTGTGTGTGTGTGTATAATAAGACATATATTTTAGGAAAGTATGTGAAACTAGTAAGTTTAAAGTTTTTATTTTTCACAAAATGGAAAACGGTTTGGGCATTCTGGATTCTAAAAACATTTGCACTCAAGTGAACTCTTAAGGTATTGAAACCACTTTAAAAAGTGCATTTAGTGTTACTTTAAATGTAGACACCATTTCTACCTGAGGGCCATGCTATTTAATTTTTTGTTGCCAGTAAGTCCTTTTAGACAATAGTTAACCATGTCCATGTGTTGATGACATTACCTTTGCATAACAAACTTGATATATGACTTAGAGATTAGGTTCCTTATAGTCTTGTGTCAACAAATTGCTTTCTCCTCTGGTTTTAGTTACACTTCTATCAAAACCCAAACTTTCAACGAGGCTTTCCCCAACTGTTACTCAGAATGAAAAGGAGAGTTGGAATCAAACATGCTTCTCCAGCAGCTTCAAAAGCTCAAAATTCCAACAAGAAGCACTCTGGAACAGGGAATCCTGTAGGTAATCAAAATTCTTTTTTTCTTCCTGACACACGTGCAGAAAGCATATTCTCAACTGCCACAAATTTTACCACGCCAGCAATTGGCAGGCCTGCTACCAGCCAGAGAATCACTAGTACAACTGCTCCAATCAGAAGTGAATTGTGTCCTCCATCATCAGCTTTAGGTAGCCCATCAGAACAAAGTGTGATGAACCAACATGCTCTCTTGAATCAGTTGACCACCTTCCATATGTGCTCACACAGCAGCGGCAATCAAGCAAATGGCCACATCGTGAATTTTATTACAAGCACAACTTCTACTTCTCAGTATATTACATCTAACTTACAGAGAAGTTATTTTAGAATGATGGAGCCTTCTAATCTTCCAAATAGATATCCTGATTTATCAGTCAATGACGGTCCTTTTTTCAACTTGCAACCAGCAGGCAACCCATGGTTCCCCATGGCAATGTCAGCTGACACATCTGCTGCCACTCTTTCAAGATCAACTCGTCAACCACTTTCATTAGGTGAACGTCCCCCTGATTTCAAGTGATTTACCAGTGGACTAGAGGACTGTGCAGAATAACCAAGTTGAAATTATATTGGCAAACGTCAGCAAAGTGCATGCAATCAGCTTATTTGAACAATAAACTTACATGTTCGCCTTATGGGTTGATTGTCCTTATTTTTTTTTTTTTGAAAGAGTCAAGAGTAAAATGATGCTTTATTTCATGTTAGGCTATTGGCTCTTGGTTAACATTTGGTCATTTTGTTCATTAGGAATATTTACCGGACGTTCTAAGGAAATTATATCTACTTAACTCTTTAAAGGAGATAGAAATCAAGGGAGTATAGGAAAATGAAAAAACTGGAGTTAAAAGATATCTGATACATTCCTGGATGAATCAAATGAAGGTCTAAGTTGGGATGATATGAGAGGGATAGATACAAATCAAATCTAGAAAAGGCACAGATGCAGTATTTACTTCAGCAGTCTCTCAATTAAATTTTTGCTGTGAATTTAAAATTTGAGCCCTTGGATTTTAATTGACAGAAGCTGTCGTCATTAAAAGTGCATTCATACTTTAAAATATACCATATGCTCGCTAGCTCAGTAATCATGATCCCCATGATGCCCTCACTGAAACAGTAAAGATTCCATGCTCCTGTCATAGAAGTTTCATCACAGTTAGCTCATGGTGGAATGTTACAAATATTTCAGATGTCTCCTTTTATTCTACCGTCCTCAAAGTATTCAAGCTAATATGTGTCTTTTACTTCCTCCCTTTGTGAGTTGACTTCACATTTTCTAGTGCATGTTTTCACCTTGCTTTGCGTTCCATTCAAAGAGAGACAGTTCCTTCTTCTGTCATTGGATGCCATTTAGATTCTGAGATCAGAACCTCAGCATCGCTAACAACTGCCCTGAGAACTGACCTCTTTTCTTCCCAGTGTAATGCCTTTCTGTCCCACTATCTGTCTATAGTTACACTCAACCTATTCTTAGTTGTGTAAACTGCCACATCACAACTTTCTCCCCTTTCCCAGCATTGAAAGGCAGGCCCACTCTTTGCTTTATTTGTAGCACTGCTTAACTCAAAGATATAAATAACTTCTTTCAGATATTTCATGCCTACTTTTCCTTGTCTACCTTGGACCTCGGCACTGATTTAGCACAGTACCTAAAAGATAATGTATTTTAGTATTTATGAAATGAGCAATAAATGAGTATTGGCACACACTAATTAAAATCTTCCTCTTTCTAATACAATAAACTTTCCACAGTCTTCAAGTTATTATTGGTTGTCACCCTTCAACCCAAAACTTCAGTTCTTAGGCAGTGGAATGGACTGACAACTGTGGTTGCTGCTTGAGTTGGACATTGAAGCTAGGCCTAGGAGACAGAGCATGTTAATTATTTTTTCTTTACTTATATTCGGAGGTCAACATCATTCTCTTCCCTCACTCTTTAGTAGTTGTGTCTTCCTGTCCCCCTCTGTAGACCCCTCCCCCATTAATGATTCTTATCCCCATACCTATACCTTTACAGTTTCAATTAATCCACTACTGAGAATCAGCCATCCTTCAGAAAGTTCAAATTCGATCATACTTCTTTTCAAAATAGGTCTCTAAGTCACACAACCAATTTTCCTTCCAATCTAAACTCAGGAAGCAGCCTAAAGTCCACTTTGGGGACCGTTGCATTTAGTAGTCAGATCGTCTTACTAAAATGTGTGGGCTGAGGACCGGTGAGGATGGGGGAGTTAGAAATACACCGATGTGCAACAATATCATATGTCTACAGATGTTAGGGAATATGGAACATCCATGAAATACTTTGCCTTTCTCACATTGCTTTAAAATAAAAGGTGCAACGTTAACAGAACGTAGAAAGCTGGGAAGCTAAATGCAGAGAGATATAGAGGTGTTGTACCAGCATTGTGTTACTGGAATCAACTTAGTCAGTTGGGAAAAGTAACGCGGTGGTATGAAAAGAAAGTCACATGTGATGAGGCACCTTAGATTGTTTTGAGAAGATGGAAATAAATGGGCCAGGGTAAGCAATGGCAGTGTCCCACATACTATAATCTTTAGGACCAAGGGTCAATGAAGCAGCTTTCTTCAGGAGTCTCAAGTCTGCCATTTAATGATAACTTCTATGGGAAACACATAGAGTGTTTGAGTTTGTGTGCCTGAACTCTGATGATGGCTGTAATGTCAAAAAGAGTGACAATCTGGGGTTCAGGGAGGCTGCATCAGCTCCTAGACTCTAGCTGTTCCATTCGACAGTTGGCCTTATGTCAGGCATCTTCAAAATTATCCAGATGGGTCAGTCTTCTGCTGATGTTTGTTTTCACAAGCCGTGCCCCAAAGAGGAATGTCTGAATTGTCAGATGTAATTTTTCATGACGAAACAGCTACACTCCTGACAACAGCTTAAGATGGGCTAGGATTATAAAAAACAAATACCCCATGACCTAAGTTCTGCCCCCATGTCTTCGCACTGAGTCGATCATACCTGTCTGCTTTGCATGTGTGTAACAGCCAGTGATGATGACTAGCCCTACAGAGCAGTAGACACCATCGAGCTCTGACTCAGCGAAGCCATCAAGTGAATTACACCTATGCAGCTAGAAAAATCTCTATAGATCAAGCATTTCATTGCACTGCCAGCTTTGCTTTGGGGCAGGGGATAAAAGATAACGTTTCTCTTTGTAGAGTAGTTATCACCCCTTCAGGCATAACTGGGTTGATGCTGGGGCCATCCTCTGTGGCCTTAAATTTAACCACCGAGGTAGATACACTCTCCAGTTTCTAGAGTACAGAAAGTTACCAGAGTCTCCTTCTTGGGTAAAGGGTGAACTTCTGTTTCTTCATATTTTCAATGTCAATACCACTTATTGTAGCTCTGGGCTCTCCTCAACTAATCAGCCAAAGCCCTATTCCCTGTCGGTTGAGAGTTGTCATATCATCTTTCTTCCTGCAACCTGGAGAGCAGTGCATAACAACTAACAAACACATAATTTGGGAAGAAGTATTCAGTTTTAATAGTGCAGTATCCTTACTCTCCCTTGTTGACCACTTGAGTAAGAAAATTTGCTACAGGGTCCCAGAAAGTGTTCTATTTTCTTCCTGTTCTTGTGGACCTACGTCCTCTCTATTACATAAACTATGCCTTTGTAGAGCATGAGAATTTACCATGCTTGAAAGCTAGGAACCTTCATGTTACTCTTTCTCAAGTGCTGGCAGAAGACATGAGCCTCTGGGTCAGAGACAAAAGTTTAATCACTCATAGCCAAAGCAGTGGCCATAGTTTATGTCTGCATCAGTTACCCTACTCTTAAGTGAGTAACACAGAATAACTCTTTGTTGCATTCACATGGAATGGTTTGTTTCATGGGAGAATTCCCAAATTGGGCAAACCTTGTTTTGTAACTAAGGAGAGGCAATTCTGCTCTTCCATGAGGGAAAGATATAACCTTTCTCATTGTTAATCACCACCACCAAAACAAAACAAAACAAAACAAAACAAAACAAAACAAAAAAAAACAAAAGAAAAAAAAAAAACACCTTACTTAGTAAATGTCCTGGTATAAATATAGATGAGACCTTATCATTCTTGCCATTTAGAAGAATAGAAGAAGAACACATGGGGATAATCAGAGTGAGCAATTTCTGTCAACAGATGGGACTTCAGCTCCTGAGTAACATGAAAGTAACACACTTCTGCTTTTTAAAGAAGAGGCCCTGTATGTCTTCCTCAAAGGTGGAAAAGTCCATTCTGAATGCATAGGTTATACAAACAATACCACTCAAGATTTTCTTCTTTGCTTCCTCTAATATCCCAGCTTTGAAGCAATTTGAAGTGAAGACGAGCCAACAATGGAAGCCCACAATAACCTGATAAAATAAAATTCTGAATGAGGGAAATTTTCCCAATGTTTGGAAAAAAATGAAACGCCCAAAGTTAGGGTGAAAAACCAGTATTTTCTCTTCTGTCTGCCTTTACTTGGATGTGGGTGCAATTATTACAAGTGCATAGCAGTTCTGGGTAACTAGGTCCACCTTTCTGCCTGAAGACGCAACAGGAAGGCACCCAGAAACTATAAAATGACAGTGTGGTTGTAGAAAGGAAGACATTGGGGAAAGCAAATCTACATGGTTGTGTGCTAAGTGGCCTCACCCCTGTGCTGCCTATAAATACCAAATCGCTGAGAATTTAACAGGCTCATATTTACTTCTAGAGTGACCACTGCATGGCACATTCAGAAAACAGACCTGAATACCAGAGGAAATGCTTTGAAACTGATCTGACCTGGAAACCCCAGGTCCACAAGCCTGCCTAGAACATGCGGGTGCCTTAACCTATCTAGATGAGTTTGATGTTCAGACACAAATGTCTATATTCTTCAAGACTTTACCTAAGGCCCAGAGAGTTAGTCACCAAAAGCCCAAGATACAACTCAATTTAGGTTAGAAGGATTCATGGAAAATCGCATCCTGTGGCAAATAAAATACAGTAGATGTGAAAGGAAGAGATAACACATGTAAATACCTGAGAAAGGCTTTAGAGCAGCTGTTACCCAAGTGCTTCAACAAATAATCATGAACATTCTTGAAATAACAGTGGAGATTAAAAATCTCATCAAAGAATCAGGAGAATAGAAAAAAAATCCGCAAATGTTGGAACTGACAAAGGACCTAAAAAAGAACCCACTGGAGATCTTCAAAGTCAGCATGCTGAAAGTTTTTTGAAGAAATAAAGATTAAATAAGTTCTAAGTCTGGCAAAAGATATATGCACAGAATAAAGAAGAACAAACAGAGAGAAAGCACGAGACCCACATCCAAACGTACCACGATCAAATTGTGAAAAACAAAGTAAACATCTTCAACTAAGCCAGGACAAAATGGTTCCTTAGCTATAGGAGTACAATGACCGAACTGACTGTAAGTATAGCCTTGTGTCAGTACATGAGTAGCCCAGGAAAGTAAGAACAAAATTCCCTAACCCGATACAGTACTTTCTCAGAGATCAGGCAAAAGGAGGAACTCAGCCTCTTGTAGAGATTGTTTTGAAAGACCAACTGCTTTGATTCTGATTTTCACCTTATAATACTAACATTTTACCCACACAGAGAGCGGGTGCAAGAGAAAATAGATTTGATTAGGACTACAGGGTAAGGAAACAGCAGCTGAGGGTGTTCATCTGATGACCCCAAATCCCTACACACTGCTGACTACTGTGTCCTTGGGTGTTTGTTGGTTCACAGGTCTGGATTCGGAGGATGTATTTTTCCATGTACTCTTGAGTGCTGAATTCCAAGAACGATGCTTTTATACGAGAGGATCCTGATTTGAAGACTTAACAGAAATATTGTTGGACTGTTTTCTCAGTCTCTACTCACTCCCTTTGACTAGATATGTGAGAGAGGTCCAGTGGCAAAAGATAAACAGTTTTTCAATGTACAGATTGAATCCCATCCTGTTTGCTGGGCCCAGGGAGGAGACTTCTGACAAAAATACAGCTCTGACTTGAAATTTCCAAGAGAGAGGGGATATAAAGATTCTCTCAAGAAGGCCTTTGGTCCAATATCTTGGGTTTAAGCTAACCCAAGCCAGAGAAACCTGACTCCTGATGTACAAGAAGGCTTGGCCAGGGTGGCAGCATCAAGGACTCGCAGACAATTGGGAGGATTTATAGAATTTGCCAGTGGATAGGAATTGATGTTAACAGAAATCATGTTCATCTCTGTGTCCTTCCATGCTGTGACCTAGGACCAACCTCACTGCCCTTGGTAAGCATACCAGAGAGCCTTTCAGTTAGTGAGCATCTGTGTTTCTAAAAATCTAACCACTAATATGTTTGTCAAATAGCCAAAATGATAAGCAAGATGAACACCAGACTGATTGATCACCAGGAAGAATGGCTCCTGCGTCTACTGCATCTACTCTCAATAATACCCGAGTTATATTACATAAACTGTACAGTAGCAGAAATCTTTAGGGCGGAATAACTTGTACGGAACTGGTGGACTGGCTATTCACAGCAGCCCAATCTTCCCACGAGTATATTATTCACAACAACTGAAAAATAGTATGAACTAGGTGTTTTGCTATCAAAAATATTTAGTGAGGGAAAAGAAAGTGTTACAACTTTCTTTTGTAGGGATAATATCTTTTGGAAAACAGGATTGATCACTCTTTAGTCACTTAGTCTTCTTTTCTCTGGATTGAGTTTTTGGGGTACTTTATTCCCTCCCATTTCACACACACACACACACACACACACACACACACACACACACACACACCCCTGTCGCTCTACAGGGTCAGGTCACTGTGATCTGCATTCTGTGGGTTAAGTCCAAAGATTTTTTTTTTCACATTACGAACTAATTTATTTATTATTTTTCTTTTTCTGAAAGGTTATTTCTTTGAAAAAAAAAAAAAAACACATTGGTGACACTGGACCCTTTCAAAGTGTTTTATTTATCTGGTGTTCCCTTGATTGATCGATTGATTGATTCTTCACCCCACCCACTTTTTAAAAAAATGTTTTGTAGCATCACTTAATGCAGAATCTATCTCTAGCCCTGCCTTTTTACTGAGATGTAAGAGATGACATAGAAAATTAGTACACCTGTTCTCCCTTACATACTTATTATTAACCATCTTACTCATGCTACAGTCTACATCTCTGTGTGTATTCTGTAGCTCTTAGTTCATTTGCTTTTTTTTGCATCTCCCAATCCCCCTCCCATCTAGTAGCCCTCAAAATATTCTCTGTATCTGTGAGTTTATTGCTGCCTTTTTTGTTGTTAGTTATTTTGTGCTTCAGATTCCACCTGGACATGAAATGATACAATATTTATCTTTCTCTATCCAACCCATTTTATTCAGCACAAAACCCTATAGGTCCATCAAAGAATATATTTTTCACCCCCTTATTTTTAGTCTGTGTGTCACTTTTAATCTGAAGGGAGTCTTTTGTAGACAGCAACAGAGGAGCACTAGATACCAGTCACTGGCATTTCTGTCCAGGAGAGATCCTCACTTCTGGTGTTCACTCTGACAACTCAGTGTCCACCTGTAAGTCCCTGGTGGGCTCGTATGAAGCCCACCTGGCCCTGTTGTTCAGCTGAAAACTCTGCTCTTGAACTTGACCCCTTGAAGGGGCATCTGCAGCTGCTGAAGCCTCTGTTTACACAGTTGCAAGGAACTGGAAGCCTAGTGTCCTCATTCATCTTACCTCCTCCTGTACAGGGTAGTTTACTTCTCTGCCTACTTGCAAGAATTTTTCATTTAGAACCCAAGTGACTTTTATTGCTGTTTGCTCTCTGATTTTTTCACAACTTTGATTTGAATTCAAGAGGTATGAACAAAGCCTCCATCAGCTGCACCCCCTTTTTATCTTCTTATCCAAGAGCGTTTTAGATTAAGGGTGTCCCACATGTTCATTTTTGCTTTTGCCTTTGCTTTTGATGTCCAGTTCAAAATTATTGACAAGAGTAATGTCAAGGAGGTTAACCCTATGCTTCCTTCTAAGTTTTAGGTCTTATATTCAAATATTTAATATATTTCAAGTGGATTCATATGTGCGGTAAGGTAGAGATGTAATTTCATTGTTTGCATGTGGTTATTTGAGATTCCGAAAACTGTAAGGAGATGATTACATTCCTATTTAATGTTTTGGGCACATCTGACAAAAGTAATTTAACCAACTATGCGCAGTTTTATTTCTAGGCTGTGTGTTCTCTTTTGGTGATCTGTGTGTCTGTTTTTTTATGGCAGTACTATCCCGTTTTAATGACAATGTCTTTAAATGTAGTTTGATGTCAGAAAGTGTGACTCTTCCAAATTTGCCCTGCTTTTCTCAGAATTGCTTTGGCTATTTGGGGATTCTTGTGGCTCATGAAAGTTTTAAGGTTGTGTTTTCTATTTCTATGAAGAATGCCATCAAAAGTTGCTTCAAGATGAATTTGAAGCTCTATCCACACTAATAAGTTTTCATTTGTTGTTGACTTTTTAAATTTCTTGCACCAATGTGTATACTTTCTCATGCATACATATTTCCTGAGGTTGCATTTACTCCTTCGTCTTTTACTGAAATTCATGGAGTTGAAAATGAAATTAATCTCTTAAAGTCTGTGTCCAGTAGTTTGTGTTTAATGTATAGAAATACACTCATTTTACCTATTGATTTTGTGTTCTGCATCTTTACTTAATTGGTTAACTGGTTCTAACAGTTTATGGTAGAGTATTTGGGGTTTTATGTGCATAAGCTATGTCATCTGAAGAGACAATGTTCGATTTTACTCTTCTTTTTCTGACTTGATTTTTTTGTGTGTTTGGCTTCTTTTCTATGGCTAGAATTTTTCTTTCCTTATTAAAAAAAAATGTCAAGAGTGAGAATCTCTGTCTTACCCTCAATCTCCTGGAAAAGTTTCTTGTCTTTCTGCACTGGCAGTGGAATTTTCACACATAACCTTCATTAAGCTGTTACCTCTCGCGTATAGCTAATCTTTTAGTTTTAATCATAAAAGTCAGCTGAACTTTTTCAAATGATTTTTCTGCAGTTATCATAAGGCATATGATTTTGTAATGTGCTGTGAATTCAGGTTGCTTACATTTCATTGTGGATAAAAATTATATTCACTGAAACAGAAAGGTTCACTAGGCTGAGAAGAAATTTATTCAAATACATAAAATATTTTATTGCTTGTGTTTGGACTATTTAAATGCAACTTATTTTTAATTAAAGAATTTCACTGTAGGTAAGATTAAATTTACTGAGTTTTACTAAAACAGAGTATATCTGATTATTTATTGTTAATGCACAAAATACTAAATTTTAAATTTACTGTTAATCAAAACAATATATTTACAATGGCACCTGTTGAGAAAAAAAACTGCCTTTTAAATTATGATGAACTGCATGAAACAATATATCTTTCAAGGAGGTTTCGTTGTGGTTAACAAGGCCCGACTTCATAAACAAAGTCTAGCAGTCGATGCTGACAGAGGACCCTCACAGTGCATTTTGGGGAAATGCCCTAGACTGAGCTTTCAACTTCCTGCAAAGTACTTCCTCTGCCTAAGTCAACCATTATAAAAAAGTTTCTGGTTTTATTTATGAAGCAATGCACAGAGAAATATGTGCCTCATCCAATCAGAGCTGCACAAGTCAGTCCTCCTTTCCATCTAAAAAATCTTATCTAATCGACAACAGGAAGTCAGAACACACGATTCTGACCAATCAGAACAGTGAGCTTTGGACAAATGTAGTTTTCTCATCTGCATAAAATAGGATCTGTCAGGAACCATGGCTAATGTTTTCACTACAAGAGGCCATCTCCCTTTGCACCCAGAGGGGGAAGTACTTTTGCTTTTCACCAGAGATCGTGTTTCTCTGGTTGCAAACTTCTCACCTGAATTAAGGCTCTCCTTTTCCATACCTCTGCCTAGGAATTGGTTTTGACCATATTAAAAAAGAGGAACACATTAATAGCACACGTAACAAGAGCTGTGTTTGCATAATAATACAAACAATCAAACAAACACAAAACTATCAGTTTTATTTCTTATTAGAACTGACAAGCCGAAGAGTAGGACGGAGAGAAAAAAAAAAAAAAAAGATTCTAAAACATGTAATGAAGATATTTGCTCTTTTGTATGGTGTATGGTAAAGCCTTAAAGCACATTTATTTTACTTATAACGTTGTATTATACATGTTTTATTTCCCACTCTTTGAGTTCTTCTTAGGTAGATCTGCTCTTTTTATTTTTTAACATTTTGCTTTGTATATGTAGTTATTTAAAGAGACACTAAATAAAATAGTACTTATTACACTCATTTATGACTGAAAAAATGTATTAAATATGTGATTTATACAGAGCTATTTGTGTAAAACACGGATAAGTAATCATTTTTATTTTCAAATCAAATTATGTTGTTTTTCAATGACAAATGAAGGCAAGTCTTTTCTCCCTTTGCGCCCCACACACAGATTTTATACAGAATTCAGGTTCAAATTCCAACAGTTAAAACTTAAAAGTTGTTAGATTTGTTGATTTTACTTTGTGCATTGTCCACTTACCAGGCCTTACACTTTAGTCATCAATCAGAGATAAGTGTGTGTGTAAAGGCAGGAAATTTATTTAAACCAACGGACCTCCAAAATTTATTTACTTAGAAAGTTCTGTGCGATAAGATTTTTCAGATTACGCTACATAAGTAACCAGCCTATATTTTATATTAACTGAATAAAATGTAGAGAGGCAGAAGGAATCACTGGATGGTTAGAAGATGTCATCTTGTGATGTCGTAGCTACTCAGGTTGAGAAACACTGGTGACCTGAGGAGTTTATCAGTATAGGCCCACCGAGGCAGTGCTTGGGTCTGAGGTGTTCAAAACTAGGTAGGTGAGGAAAGCAGCTGATGCAAGATTTATGTGAGATGGCACACATTTCTTCAGAAATTAATGATAGTACTCCTAAAGATGAATCAACTGGTTCAGCAACCTCCATTGAATCTTTGTTGTGTGATCACACATTGAACGGGGACTCAGACTTGAGGTCTGCAATTGAGGAAAATGCTTTCCAGCTTTTGTCTACATGGTCCTTTATTAGAAGACCACATCACACATTTTGCGTCTCTGAACCAGATGGAGATAGTGAATTTTGATCTTTGACCTTTCCTAGAAAATTCTCGGAAATAGTTGAAAACAATCAATTTAAGTCTATTTGGTGGGATGAGAATGGAACTTCTATAGTGATTCATGAAGAACTCTTCAAGAGAGAAGTTATGAAAAGAAAGGTCCCTTTCAGAAGATTTGAAACTGCAAGTATAAAAAGTGTATTTCCACAGCTTCACCTTTTGGATTTCGTAAAGTGCAACAGAGTTTTCAAAGGTCTGCTTCTCTAGCTGACTTTCTGGCAGAAGAAAAAGAAGTCTCTGTTTTAAGCAAGGTAGTACAAAATTTAATTCCAACTTCTAATAGGGTCCTATATAAGTGTATGTGTGTGTGTATATATATATATATATATATATATATATATATATATATATATATATATATATGTGTGTGTGTGTGTGTGTGTGTGTGTGTGTGTGTGTGTGTGTGTGTGTGTGTGTGTATAATAAGACATATATTTCAGGAAAGTATGTGAAACTAGTAAGGTTAAATTTTTTTTTTAATAAAATAGAGAACGGTTTGGGCATTCTGGATTCTAAAAACTTTTGCACTCAAGTGAACTCTTAAGTAAAGGTATTGAAACCACTTTAAAAAGTGCATTCAGTGTTACTTTAATGCAGACACCATTTTTACCTGAGGGCCGTGCTATTTAAATTTTCATTGCCAAAAGTCATTTTAGAAAATAGTAAACCATGCCCATGTGTTGATGACATTAACTTTGCATAACAAACTGCATATATGACTTAGAGGTTAGGTTTCTTATAGTCTTGTGTCAACAAATTACTTTCTCCTCTGGTTTTAGTTACACTTCTATCAAAATCCAAATTTTCAACGAGGTTGTCCTCACCTTTTACTCAGAATGAAAAGAAGAGTTGGGATCAAACATGCTTCTCCAGCAGCTTCAAATTCTCAAAATTCCAACAAGAAGCACTCTGGAACAGGGAATCCTGTAGGTAATCATAATTCTGGTTTTCTTGCTGACACACATGCAGAAAGCATATTCTCACTCACACAAATTTAACTACGCCACCAATCCGCAAGCCTGTGACCAGCCAGACAATCGCTAATACAACTTTCTCCAATGAGAAGTGAATTGTGTTCCCCATCATCAGCTTTAGCTAGCCCATCAGAACAAACCAAGATGCTGTCTTGGATCAGTTGACCACTTTCCATATGTGCTCACATGGCAGCGACAATCATGCAAATGTCCACATCGTTAATTTCATTTCAAGCACAACTTCTATTTCTCAGTTTACTACATCTCCCGTACAGAGAAGTTATTTTGGAATGATGGAGCCTACTACTCTTCCAACTAGATATCCTGATTTATCAGTCAATGATGGTCCTTTTTTCAACTTGCAACCAGCAGGCAACTCATGCTTCCCCATGCCAATGACAGCTGATACATCTGCTGCCACTATTTCAAGGTCAACTCGTCAACCACTTTCATTAGGCGAACATCACAATAAATTGCAAATGATGTACCAGTGGACTCCTAGACTATGCAAAATAACCAAGTTGAGATTATGTTGACAAACATCAGCAAAATGCATGCAATCAGCTTATTTGAACAATGCACTTACACCTTCATCTTATGGGTTGATTGTCCTTATTTTTTGAGAGTTAAGAGTAAAATGATGCTTTATTTCATGTTAGGCTATTGGCTGTTGTTTAACATTTCATCATTTACGTCATTAGGAATATTTACCAGACTTTCTAAGAAAATTATATCTAATTAACTCTTTAAAGGGGATAGAAATCAAGAGGGAATAGGCAAATGAAGAAACTGGAGTTAAGAGATACCTGATACACTCCTGAATGAATCAAGTAAAATTCTAATTTGGGATAATATGAGAGGGATAGAAACAAATCAGATCTAAAAAGGGCACAGATGCAGTATTTACTTCAGCATTCTCTCAAATTTTCGCTATGATTTTTAAAATTTAAGGCCTTGGATTTTAGTGGGCAGAAGTTGTCTTCATTAAAAATGCATCCATGTTTAAATGTATAGCATACTCACCATGTAATCATGATCACTCAGTAATCATGATCACTGAAACAGTAAAGATCCTATGCTCCTGTCATAGAAGTTTCATCACTGTTAGCACAAGGTGGAATGTTACAAATATTTCAGATGTCTCTTTTTCTTCTACCGTCCTCAAAGTACTCAAGCTAATCTGTGTCTTTTATTTCCTCCCTTTGTGAGTTGTCTTTACATTTTATAATCCATGTTTTCATCTTGCTTTTTGTTCCATCCAAAGAGGGACTCAATTCCATCTTCTGGCATTGAATGCCTTTTAGATTCTGAGCTCAGAACCTCAGCGTCACTAAAAACTGCCCTGAAGAACGGACCACTTTATCGTCCCAGTGCCATGCCTTTCTCTTCCACTATCTGTCTAGAAATACACTCAAAACTATTCTTGGTTGTGTAAGCTGCCACCTCACAATTTGCTCCCTTATTCAGCATTGAAAGGCAGGCCCCCTTTTGCATTATTTGTTTCACTGCTTAACTCATGTTTTTCTCCTTTGTTTTCTGTCACATCCCAGTTTTGAAGCACTATCAAGTGATGGTGAGCCAACAATGGAAGCCCACAATCGCCTATTAAAATAAAAAGTCTGAATGAGGGAAATTTTCCCAATGTTTGGAAAAAAATGAAACGCCCAATGGTGGGGTGAAAAACCAGGATTTTCTCTTCCGTCTGTCTTCACTTGGATGTGGGTGCAATTATCACAAGTGCATAGCCGTTCTGGGTAACTAGCTCCACCTTTCTGCCTGAAGACGCAACAGGAAGGCACCCAGAAACTGTGATATGACAGTGTGGTTGTAGAAAGTAAGACATTGGGGAAAGCAAATCTACATGGTTGTGTGCTAAGTGGCTCCACCACTGTGCTGCCTATAAATACCAAATCGCTGAGAATGTAACAGGCTCGTATTTACTTCTAGAGTGACTACTGCATGGCACATTCAGAAAACAGACCTGAATACCAGAGGAAATGTTTTGAAACTGATCTGACCTGGAAACCACATGTCTACAAGCCTGCCTAGAACAAACGGGTGCCTTACTCTAGATGAGTTTGACGTTCAGACAAAAATGTCGGCATTCCTCAAAGACTTTACCTAAGACCCAGAGTGTTAATCACCAAAAGCCCAAGATAGAACTCAAATTAGCTTAGAAGGAAACATGAAAAATCACACCCTGTGGGAAATAAAATACAGATGATGTAAAAGAAAGAGATAACTCATGTAAATACCTGACAAAGGCTTTAGAGCAGCTGTTATCCAAGTGCTTCAACAAATAATCATGAACATTCTTGAAATAACTATAGAGATTAAAAATCTTATCAAAGAATCAGAATAGAAAAAAAAAATCTGCAAATTTTAGAACTGACAAAGAACCTGAAGAAGAACCCACCAGAGATATTCAAAGTCAGCATGCTGAAAATTTTCTGAAGAAATAAGGATTACATAATTTCTAAGTCTGGCAAAAAGATATATGCACAGAATAAAGAAGAACAAACCTAGAGAAAGCACAAAACCCACATCCGAACCATGATCTGTACCACGATCAAATTGTGGAAATAAAGTTAAAAGAAAACAACTTCAAACAAGCCAGAGCAAAATGGTTCCTTAACTATAGGAGAATACTGACCGAACTGACTGTAAATATAGCCTTGTGTTAGTAAATGAGTAGCCCAGGAAACGAAGAGCAAAATTCCCTAACCCGGTATAGTACTGTCTCAGAAATCAGGCAAAAGGAGGAACTCAGCCTCTAGTAGTCACTTCTTTGAAACACGAACTTTGTTGATTCTGATTTTCCCCTTGTAAAACTAACATTTTACCTGCGCAGAAAGCTGGTACAAGAGAAAACAGATTTGTTTAGGACTGCAGAGTAATTAAACAGCAGCTGAGGGCATTTATCTGATTTCCCCAAATCCATACACACTGCTGAATACTGTGTCTTTGGGTGTTTGTTGGTTCGCAGGTCTGGATTCAGAGGATGCATTTTTCCATGTACTCTCGAGTGCTGAACTCCAAGAATGATGCTTTTATATGAGAGGATTCTGATTGGAAGACTTAACAGTAATATTGTTAGACTGTTTTCCCAGTCTCTATTCACTCCCTGTTACTAGATATTTGAGAGAGATCCAATGGTGAAAGAAACACCATTACATTCTTCAGTGCACAGTTTGAATCCCATCCTCTTTGCTGGGCCCAGGGAAGAGACTTCTGACAAAAATACAGTTCTGACTTCAAATTTTCAAAAGAGAGTGGATATAATGTTTCTCGTAAGAAGGCCTTTGGTCAAATATCTTGGGTTTAAGCTAACCCATGCCAGAGAAACTAGAATCCTGATAGACAAGAAGGCTTGGCCAAAGGGGCAGCAAAAATGAGTCGCAGACAATTGAGAGGATTTAAAGAATTGGCCAGTGGATAGAAATTGATGTAAACAGAAATCATGTTCATCTCTGTGTCCTTCCATGCTGTGACCTAGGACCAACCTCGCTGCCCTTTGTAAGCATAGTAGAGAACCTATTAGTTAGTGAGGATCTGTGTTTCTGAAAATCTAACCAATAAATATTTGTCAAATGGCCGAAATGATTAGCAAGATGAATATCAGGCTGATTGATCACCAGGAAGTATGACTCCTGCATCTATTGCATCCTGGTCTCTCATAATACCTGCATTATATTACATAAATTGTACAGTAGCAGAAATCTTTAGGACAGACTAACTTGCATTAAACTGTTGGACTGTCTATTCACAGCAGCCCAATCTTCTCATAAGTAAATTATCCACAACTGGAAAATGTATGAACTAGGTGTTTTGCTATCATAAGCTTTTATTGAGAAAAAAGAAAGTGTTGCAACCCAGAGCATGCAGACACGGTAGCCACATGCACACTGTGGCCTGTGTGCTGAGAAGAAGTATGTAGAGAAGAGAAAGGAAATTGATGGAAGAGGCAGTTAGAACTACAGAGCTTTATTATAACATGGAGTTCTTCCTGCAAAGTCTTCTTGTGTAGGGTTTAGTGATTCCCTAGCCTGTGAGGACTTGCCTGTGGTAAAGAACCTACAATGGATGATTTATTTGCATTTGAAAAACAGCAATGAAACTATCAACTACAAGTAATAGCTGTAAGGGCTTGGGGGACTATTGCATGAAATGAAAAGAAGCAAGGAGATCAAACAGGCCCCAAGTAAATTTGTAATGAACAGGTTGAAGAAAACTGAAGAACTAAATTGTAAAAACCAAAGTTCCCCGGCAGAGAGAAAGTCCAGAATATCCAAATTGTGCAGCAAAACATCCCTGAGATCTGGGCTTATTGTCCATGCAAAGGAAAACAACTGGGAACAAAATGGTACAGAATTTACAACAGGATGTGGACATTGAAGTTTTTCTGGAAATCTTACTGTCTGTAACCATTTCTACCAGGACATTAGAAAATCTCATTTAGAGACTTAAAAATGTCTAAATTACTGATTTTTTTCATAACCTAACTGAAAGTAAAAAGTGATTAAAAACACACCTCTTCTACATTGCTATCAGCTAAACACCACATATTATGCAAGACTGCAGCTCTTTGTCAAGCCTTCACTGATGTATGTACATATATAAATCATGAGAATGCTTTAAACACAGAAGACATGAAAGGGTCATGTAACCAATCACGACACAAGGCAGCATTTAAGTGATAACTAATGATAAAAGGTCATAGTTAGTGATCTGTAAAATAAAATTTTCTTTGCAGTAAAAAATTAAACAATTATTTTACCAGCAAATCATGGCTTCATTCAGGAACAGCAAACAACTGCAACTTGAGACAAAAGTCATAGGCAAGTCCCACAGGTGAAGAAGAGGAAGGTCCTTTTGGTGAGAAAAAGAAGGATGTTTGGAAGGATCATTTTGAACACACGTCCATTTGAGAAATGAAGGAGTTCAGCATGGTTCAGAGTGAGTTCAGTTTTGTCGTTTGCTGGTTTGGGGGCATCAGTTTCTTTTGGGAAATTCAAAGTGGTTTTTCATGTTGGAGCCTCTCATTGGCCTCTCTTTCCTTTGGAGGAGTCTTCTGTGGGGTGTGTAATTGTTGTCTGGTGGTACCGTGTGAGAGTGCCTTTTCCAGGCCCCCATGTCCCCTCGAATGAGTTTTCTCCTCATTCAGTTTCACAGTAATTACAAAACATCTACAGTTAGTCAGCAACATACAGATTTCATGCAATCCATATCAAAATCCTAATGTCATTCTTTAAAGAAACAAGAAACAGACTGCTAAACAGCTAAAGCAATCTTGGGGGAGAGTGGGAGGGAGAAAGAACACTGGGATCACACTGCCTGACTTCAAATTATACTACCAAGTGACAATCAAAACAGTACATTATTGGCAGAAAACACACATGGACCAAAGGAGGGACTGATGTACAACCGGGCAAATTGCTCCAAGCGAAGTGGACACCAAGCCCTACACCTACAGAAGAAGAAGGTCCTTTGGTGCAGAACGTAGAAATAATTTGATATACACACCAAAGTAGAGCAAAAACGAAAGTGTAGTTAGTAGAAAAGGAGTACCACTCCAGAGACAAGGTGGTCTCCTCTCAGAGGCAGAGGGTGAATGTGAGACAGTAAAGGCATCAGGAGAAACCTGAGTTTTCAGGAAATTCAAATTCAGTTTATATGTCATTCTTTGGTTCTCATTTCCTTTGATATAAACATACAGTGAGGAAGAGAAAGGATAGTTGTCCTCCTGGCCTGACTGCAAGGCTGATCAGCCTACTGCAGTCTTGATTATAGCTTAATTAACATTTTAATTCTCTTGCCTACTCCCTGCATTGATATCATACATTGTTCTAGATGAGGCTGTTGGAAAACTTTCTGTGAAAGGCCAAATAGTAGATACCTTATGCTTTGCAGGTCATTGAATCTCTGTAAGGCTACGAAGCTCTGCTGCTATTACAACAACAACAAAAAAGCAGCTATAGACAATACATTAATGAATGGTGGTGGCTTTGCTCCAATAAATCTTTTTCTCAAACACAAACAAGTTGGATTCAACTGCAGGCCATTGTTTGCTGATCTTTTTCTGGAGCAACACTGCCCAAAAGAAATATCATTCAGACCACAGGTAGCATTTTAATTGTCTAGTAACCCTCTTAAAAAATCAAACAGGTGAAATTAACACAGCTTCTTTAACCCAGTATATCCAATATATAGCCATTTCAATATGTTACCACTATAAAAAAAATACTGAGGTACTTTATATCCTTTCTTTAAAATACTGATTCTGCAAAATTTGCCGTTTTACCCGTAGTGCAGAACTCAATTCAAGTAAGACACATCTGAAGTGCTCAGTAGTACTTATGTAGCTAGTAGCTACCACACAGGACGACAGTTTTAGGGCATAGGCTAATATAACCCTTGGAAACACACCTACACACCTAGAGCAACCCCGAGCAGGGATGGCCAGGGAGCCTGGGAATCAGAGCCCGTATCAACGAGAGGGGCAGAGGACCTGGAGGCCACCGAGACCCTTGCGCCCAGAGAGTATTTCGGTTTGGGCCCGCGAGGGAGGGGGGCGGGGGGGGGAACCAGGCTCAAGCACCCCACCCCGCACACTAAAGGCCATAGCCGGACCAAGCGCATGCGTGCTAGGGAAAGTGCGCATGCGCAGCGCGGTCAGCGTCTGGTGGGGAGGGCCGACTCCTCTGCTTGGTGTAGGAGGTCCTATGGTCGGAGGCTACAGTTCAACGTCCAGGCTGTGGGGTGGAGGCAAGAGAAGGGAAGTATCAAATCAAGCTGTAATGGTTCAGAAAAAAGCAGCAAAAGTACCTGTTCAGATACTGCAGGTCCATCCTGGATGTAACCTAAGGGACTTTACTTTCAAAGCTCTTGCTATAAGATTGTTTCTGTCACAAGAAGAGTGTGAGGCAACTCAAAATCTAATGTATTGAATAGCCGGGGCTAGGCAGATTATAAGAACAAGCTTTTTATTTCTAGTTTTTTTCTTACCATTGCCCTGAAACAATTTTTACAGATTCTTTGCCCTACCTTTTTGACTCTGCCAGGGCCAGAAATCCCACAGTTTTCCACATACCTTGAAATATAAAGATATAATCTTCTTCCTAATAAAAAAAAAAAAAAAACGCATCCAATGCGAAGTTCTGACTTTCCCTCAGTTCACGTGTGGTCTATGAAAATATGGAACCAGAAAGGGAAAAACATGGATCAGTTTATTCACTCACTGTATTCTTTCTCTGCTTTCCTCACTAATTTATGGTGAGGGCAGAAACAGGAAGGAGTGGTAAAAAGACATAATAAAGCATTATGTATTTAACAGGTATTTATTTGATTAGTGTTGTCTGTTAAAAGACAGTTCTCCCCTTCGTGCCACCACCATAGGTAGATGTGCACACTTCTAGAACCTGTGAATGTGACCTCCTTTGGGTTGGAGGTAGAATTCTTTAAGATATAATTAATAACCTCGAGCTAAAAACACCACGGATCACCCACGTGGGCCCTAAATTAAATGACAAGTGCCTAATGAAATGAAGACCACGGGAAGACAAAGATTATCTTTGCTGAAATGTGACTACAAGCCAAGGAACTGCTAGAGGTAACTGAAGCTGGAAGAAGCTACAATAGATTTTACTGTAGAATATTTGGGGGTAGTGTTATCCTGGCAACCTGGAGGTTAGACTTCTGGCCCTGAATCTGTGAAGAAATATATATATATATATATTTTCTTTTTTTAAGACACCAGATATGGCTACCACAACATGCTAATATAATTGAAGATTTTGTTACCTGATATTGTTGTTCTCAGTGTGCTAATGTCCAAATACTTCCTCTGTTGTTTTTATGAGGTCATAGTGAGATTTTTCGGAGACCCCTTTATTGAGACATCCTCTCACCCATTCTCTGTTCAGATGATCCACTGTCTGGTAGACCACTAGCTCCTGTTTCTTTGCGGCACCTCCCACCCAGGCTTTTGTTGTTGGGTCCCGTCTCCTGCAGCCGGCCTCTTGGGCAGGGTTCTTTTAGAAAAACCCAAGCCCAGCTACTTGCTTGATGCTCACTGAGCCCACGGGAAAACCGTCCTCCACAGCTATGCCCTGGAAGCTGAAGTTGTTTCCTCTGCAGACACTCTCTTTTCTGTCATAGGCAGCCCCAGCTGGCTTCTTATGGGTTGAAGTTTGAGGGCTAGTCAAGCATCATTTCTTGTGTTCTTCAATTATAGGGAAACCTGTCATTTTCTCTGAAAGGTCCTCTCAAAGTCTCCTCCATTTGAGGGGTAATGCTAGCCATCCTCTTTTACTCTTGCCTTCTCTTTTAGATAAACTGAAGAGGCTTGAGGGCCATGGATGGCAGAAGTAGTTTGGGCTCCCCACTTAGCCCTGTGTAGCTGGTCTAGCATGTCTCTTTAGAATCAGTGGACATTTAATGAACAGTGAGCTTAGATTTGGGACCTTAAGCAAAACTCCATATCTGAGGGTCCATGTAACATCCTCATATTCCCATAGTCATTGTGAGGTCATTCCCATACCTCCTTTCGTACCGCATTAGTCCATTTTGTCAGTTCTCTAGAAGGGGAGTTATTCTACCATAGTATTATGGCAACAGTTTAGCAGAAAAATGAAGGACTAGAAAGTCTGGTTTTAAACACTCCTTGGTGCAGATCATAGGATGAAAATTTAGAGGCAATGAAACAATATTTATAGTACTTGATTATTGAGGAGGCTTCAAAATTCCATTCAATTAGTAAAATAGTTTTAATAATGGCAAAAAGAAATTGGGTAGGAGGATGCCAACTCCATTCAAGGACCTCTGCCTGCCTACTTCATTGCCATTTGTAGTATTGCTACAAAACCTGAGCTGAAGCCCACCAGTGGGATTTCATTCTAGAAGAGTTTCTGGTTACCTATGAAGAGTAATAGTCTGCCGGTGATCCTGATGTGTAGACTGTTTCATGCAATGCCTCACTTCAGTTTTCTTCTTGGGTTTTTTTCTTTTAAAGGGAGTTTTTTTTATTTTTTATATTTTGTTTGTTTGTTTGTTTGTTTTTGTAACAGCAGTTTATCAGAGTGGCGATATGTAAGATTAGAACTAAAAATCATCAGTCTGTCTACTTCTTTTTATCTTCTATTTTCACCAAGTTCTTGCACCATGTAGCTTCAGGACTCATTCTCATTCTCTGTACACACCATCTACAGCCCTCCTCTTCTGATATACCCTGGCCATGTTGCCAAAAGGGATTATTTATCAGATCTTCTAAATCTTCAAGGGGAGAAACATTTGGCCAGAATGTACTATTCTTGTGTACACTGCCCAAGAGAAATATTTTTCCAATTCGACCACCCATTTCTCCTTCTCTAACAAGCCAACACATTGTACTTATAGCATCACTTGGCTCACGTAGTTTTTTAGTTGTCCTTCCCACCCAAGTTGATCCAACATCACCTAGGTTTCTATTTGCTGATAAAAATGAAGGCCTCACCTCCTTTAAATAAATAATTATTTTATTTTTATTTTTTTATTTTTTATGAATTAATTTTTACAGTGATGTTAATTAACAAAACCCAATGTTTTAGCTGTATATTTTAACAATGAGTCATATATATTTTTACACTCTATGTTCACATCTCATCATTAGATTTCTTTCTGTCACCACATGTCACGTCCCTCCCCTTACCCTCTGGTAATCACTAGTCTGTTGTCCATGTCCATGAGTAAAAAGTAAATCTTTTAGACATGTTTGTTGGCTGGAAAAAGAACATAAACTCAATCCCAGCATTTATGTGATGGGTTCCACGTGGTAGACATAGGTAGGTTTGGGCCATCAGGTTTCAACCCACTTTCTGAACAGCTAATCATGTGCTTCAGTCTGCCCTAAGTAGGTGGCATCTACGTGACCCAAGCTTGGCTGATTGTACACTCCTCCCCAGAATGTAAATTTTGAGCAGAGTAACGTGGAGATCAACATGGTGAGAGATCGTTCTGGCAATACCGGCATCCTAATCAGCAATGCCTTTTTTCCATAGCTCTGCTTCTAGCCCTGAGGCTGGATCACTGGTCTTGCTTCTTTACTGTTCCTTCCCTTTGCTGTAAGTTAGCTGAGGTCTGTTTGTAGTGCTTGCTAGCAGTGAATGCTCTCAGACCCAGCACCCATCTTACGGTGGCTGTGAGGTCTGAGGGCCTTCAGAAGAGAATCCCTGCTTTTTACCATGGAGCTGAAACTGCCATTTTATTTGTTTCATGTACAAAGGCACTGGAAGCTGCTATTACAAAACACAAAATTTTGGTTAGTAAAGGTTACACTTGCTGTTATTTATTCCCGACGCTTGAGTTTTTTCTCTCCCTTTGATTGTCAGAGACCAGCAGAACGGAACAAGGGAACACTAGGAACTGGACATAAGAGCTGATAGGAGAGTATGAAACATCTGTAAGACTGGATTTTTAAGATCTCCACAGTGACTGGATTGTAAAGTTCTGTATGCCCAGAAAGAAGCATGGGTTCGCAAGATACTGGGGAGGAGAAATGGAGCAAAAGGGAAGCAGGAGCTGACAAGAGCACTCTTGGCTGTTTGCCCCGTGACAGCCACACACATGCACACAGGCTGCCAAAGGGGGCAGTGCTAGAACTCTGAGAGGATCTGAAAAATGCAGGATGCAGGAGAGCTGTGTCACTGAAGCATGGACTCTTGAGGAAAAAGAGTTTTAAAAGGACAGTGACAGGCAGGTGATGGTAACTGGAAAAGAGGATGTCAAAAAACGATGAGGCCAGGATATTGGATGTGTTATTTGCACAGATGGTACTACTGGTTGACAGTGTCTAGTAAGGACAAGAGCCATTAACTGCACACCTAATGAAGAGCAGCTTATACAAGGAAGTTGAAAAATAAGAGATTTAAAGAGTAAGGCAAGGAGGATGCCAGCTTCAATTCCAGACTCTGACATGTATGTATGTACTGTGGAAGGATGAGTGGCTTTCATTTGATATGGCCATGAGGGTAGAGATGGCTCTGGGAGAGAATCTGTTCAGCAAAGGATGAGAGATGGAGAGATTTTTGGCATGACTGAAGAAGGAATGGAGTTTGTTTACCAGACAAGAGAGTATGTGTGATGGTGAGGGGAGTGGAAACAGTAGGAGTATCCAGAGGCAGAGGCCCATACCTGTGGGGATAAGAGAGTGAGAGATGATGGATGACAAGGGAAGTCTGCACATTGGATGGTGGCCAGGGACAACAGATATGGGAGTCATGGCTGAATTAGCTGACCTTCAGTTTCCCCAAAGTAAGCAAAGTATGATTTGGTGCTGGTACAGGCTAGAGCTTCATGACATTATGTGCTATCAACTGGAATTTAAAACAATATGTTGCTATCTAAGAGCCTAATTAGTTAGTTTTAATACTACTGTTCTGTGGGGAAAATGACAGGAGCAGCACTCTGGGCTCAGGAAGATTGGTTGCCTGAATCAGATTGCACTTGGTTTGAATCCCAAGGAAGGATTTGTTTTTCCCTCACTTAATAAAATATCAAGCAGTGAACAGACTGGTACAGGAGTTGATATGTTTTACAATGTCATCAGGAACCCAGTGTGGCTCCAGCTATGCACTCCTCCAAAGTGTCTGTTCCTTGCTGTCATGATCACAGAGTGGCTCCTACAGGTGCTTCACAACCACATTGCAGACAGGAAGGAGGAAGAATAATGGCAAGAGAGTTGCCAGCTGAGAGCTCTTTTTAATTATCCTTCCTGGAAGCCCCATCAATGCAGCAGTGGCCTCCCACATCTAAGAGATATTGAGAAATGCAGTTGTTTACTTGAGCTCAGAATTTCCAATCACACAAATATTTTCATGTAGTTATATTAGTGAGGCAAAGGTGCATGTGGATATTGAGTAGGTAACTAGAAGTCTCTGCTACAGAAATTAAAGGAGCATGAAATATTATTATTGGATTTAACACAACTCAATTTCTTCATGCATTGATTTCCCATCCATACATAATTTGATTCTCAGGCCTCTCTACTTCAATTTTGGTTCAACAGCTCTTCCTTTAACCTGGATGACTGGGCCACTGTCTTTTATTGCCAGTTCTCTCTCTGTTTTCTTTGTTCTAATCCACAACTGTGGTCACAAATTTTCTTGGTCCTTGAATAGACAGGAAGTCATCTTCACCTTCTACTATAGTATTTGAAACCACATATGTATTTTAACTTTTGCGCTGTAACAAACCACCCTAAATTTTAATGCCTTACAACAGCCTCTATTATCTATTATATCTATTATCTTTCTATCAATCTCTATATAATTGTATCTATCTATGTATGTATTTATCTATCATCTGTCTATCATCTCTATATCCATGATTCTATTTTTCTACTTTTTATATGTTAAACTTAAGTATGTATCTTATTTGATTGACCTTTTAATATTTCTAATTTTCATTAATAAATGTAAATCACTGGTCACCTTATTGTCTATGTATATTACTATTTATTTATGTTTTATCTGTTTACCTATGATGAGATCATCCAATTTATTTCCTATCATTGTATTGTCTCTCTACATATCTACCCAATTATTTATCACACCCTATATTTATCTCAATCTCAATCTCAATATCAATATCTATATATCTATTATATATCTATCTTTTTATTTATTATCTATCTATTTTTATCTATCATTTAATTCTTGTTTCAACATTTTATATTTATTTAATCATACATTCATTCATTATCCACCTTTCAATCTATTTATTTATACTTTTATCTATCTATCTCTCTATCCATTCATTTATACTTTTATCTATCTGTCTGTCTATGTATCTATATAACTATCTATATATCTATGCATTTATCTATCATCTATCTATGTATCTATCATCTATCTCTATCTAGCTATCTATTATGTTTTATGTAAGTATCAATTATTTACCTTTTCATCATTTTCTAGTTATGTATCTATTTATTTTCTTTTTCCTATGATCAAATCAATTTGTCTCTCTATTACAATCTATTGAGTCAACAATTTATCTCTCCAAAATAATATATTTTACTGACCTAATGATTGGTAAGCTAGGTAATATTTGATGGTTTTAATTTTAATAGCTGTTTATTTTAGTATCTAAAGATCTAATTATCTATTTATCAAAATCTCCATCTATTACTCATTGAACTTTCTATTTATTAATCTGTCCTTTTATCATTCATTTATCTATCTCTATATAGTTTTATTATCTATGTATCTATTTATCTGCCATCTATTATTGATCCATCTATTTATTTATCACTCTATCTTTTTAGTCATTATCTATTTATGCATGATATATATCTGTCACTCTCTGTGTCCATTTTACTATCATCTATTTATCTATCAGTTTATCAGTCTATCTTTCTGTCTGTCTGATTATCTAGTTAACTAATCTCTATCTGCTTAATACCTGTCTAACCTAGTATGTACTTATTTATAATCAAACCTTTTTAAAATTTACATAATAATAATTATATTTATTTATATATCATTTAATTTTTATGCTTTCAATGTCTATCAAAAATATTTCAATACATATATCTCTTTTTCTATTTATTCATCTATCTATATATGTGTGCATTGATCTACCATCTATCTATTTATCTAACATTTAATAATCTATCTTTCTAGCTATTTATGTATCTGCCATCTATATTCTATGTATTTATCTACATAAATCTGTATACGAATTTATTTTACTATAATAATTCTCCTGTTGATTCAGACTGTGCATTCCTAAAACAATGTGTTTATTTTTATAACAATTAATAAATCATTTAAAAATGGTAGTTCATTTAATATGGATACTTTTATATTTATTTAATTATATTTTTCTAATTAAAAATGTATTTTAATGCAATTCTTTTTGCCCACATAATGAATGATATGTAATGTAACATATATTGATTTTTAAATAAATATCTGTTATTTTCTATGCATTTACATATCAATTATTGAATCTATATACCTCATCTATCTTTCTACCTATCTATCTAATATCTAGGTATCATCTGTCCATTAATTCATTCATCTCTTATCTATCTAGGCATGTATCAATCACTTATTTTATCTACATCTCTGTCCATCATTCCTCTTATACATGTATTTATCTATCTGTCATTCTATCTCTACATTCATTCAACTAACAATCCATCCATCCAAATATCATCTATCTATATATCTATTTATGTATCTATTTTTCTATGCATCTACCTTCTGTATGTATCTTTATTAATGTATTTTTAAAATATGAAAGTATTATTAAAAAATTTAAAATGCTGATGGCTCTTCTTGTATCTTTCTAACCATTTATGTTCTACCTTTTTATATTCATATATGTTTCTATTTATTTTAGTATTTGTCTATATTTTTTATTTATAGATACACCCTTTATCATCTATCTTTCTATCATCTATTTATCTATCTATCATTTATTATTTGTCTATCTATAAATGTTTTTATCTATTTATCTATCTACCATTTATACTAGAACTACACATCTATTACCTATCTATTATCTTATGTTTATATGTCTTACACTGATAAATCATTCTATGTAGTCATTTATAACGAAAACTAATTTTAAATTTAACCAGCGATAGATAGATATATCTAAATATTGTTTCTTTTTTATTTGTTTTGTAATTTTATATTATTTATCATGAATATATCTATCTATATATCAGGCTATTTATTGTTTTGTATAACTGATATCTATCTTTCTATCTACTAATTTATCTTTTACTCAAGCTGTAATTTATATATCTATTTGTCATATTTATCTATATATCTATAATTTTCTATCCATTTATTTATCCATTAGCACATGCCTCCTTCCATCCATTCATCCTTCAACTATCCATACATGCAAACATGCAGGCTTGCATTCACCTATCTCTTTTTCTGTCTCTTATCTATTGAGATAGCTATTATCTTTATCTATCTTTCTAAGTATCATTTATCTATTCTTTCTTCTATTTATCCATTCATTCATTCATCCAGTTACCATCTGTGCATCCATTGATCTTATCAACTTATTACTTTATTATCTATCTATCTACCTATCTATCTATATATCATCTATCATCATCTCTCCTATATATCATCTGTGTATGTATCATCTATATTTTATCTATGTACCTATCTTCTATGTATCTATTATCTATCTCTCTTACATCTATTTATATATGTACATTTATATTTATATACCGAACTACATAGCTATCATCTTTTTTTTATTTTATTTATCTATTTTTGTCTTCTCATTTAACTAATGTATTTATTGTTATATCCATTAATCCATACACACATTTATTCATTCATCCATCCATCAGTTCATTCAACCATCCATCCATCCATCCATCCATCCATCCATCCATCCATCCATCTATCCATCCATCCAAACTACATATATTTTTCTAAGCATTTATTTACCTGAAATATATGTGTATCTTCATTATTCTATTTCAATATATCAAAGTATCAATATATTTTTAAATCACTGATCATTATTTGTGTATGTGTCAAACCAATGTTTTGTGTTCTCTGAGTCTATTCATCTATTTGAGTATATGTCTTTATCTATTTTATAACTGTATTTTTTACCTATCTATCTGTATATTCATCTCTCTATCATCATTGATGTATTTATCATCTATCTATCTATCTATCTATCTATCTATTTATCTCTCTATCTCTAATTTATCTATCTGTCATCTCACATCTATCTTTTAACTATAATCTTTTTATCTATTTTTTAGTTATTCAACAATGTAACTATAAGGTATTTTACTATATATAAATTATTACCATTTTTCTATTTATTTAATAATTAACTTCAAGTATTTTAAATTTATATACTTACTCTGAAATTATAGATATATCTCCATTTGGCCCATCATTTTTCTATCAGTCAATATGCACATCCTCTATCTATTCATTTTTTCTTTGCTTTTTCATATAACTCTCTGTACTTATTCAGGTTTTACTTTGCGATCATTCTGAAATCAATCCTTACTTTTATTAATTTATTTATTATCGATCCATCCATGTATTATTTATTTATAATCTTGCTATTTGTCATCATTTATCTATATATATATTTCTCTTATGTCATCCATACTTTCATTCATAAAACCATAATTTATTTGTATTTTATATATATATATGTGTGTGTGTGTGTGTGTGTGTGTGTATGTATTTATGCATGTGTGTATATAGATATATACATACACACACACACACACACACACACATATATATCTCCATCTAACATTTTAATGTATCTTTATTAATTTAACTGTTCGTATATCAAATTTTATTATATATATATGTATATATATATCACTGATCATTATTTTTATGCATCTTACTATTTGCATTCTTTATATTTTTTATCTATTTCAGTATATCTTTATCTCTGTTTTTTATCTTTCTATGTATCTATTGAACATATATCTATTATCTATCACCTATCTATCATCTCTATATTTATCTTTTTAATTATAATGCATCTATGTTCTATTTATTTATGTATTTATCTGTTTCATATTTAACTGTCCTAAATCTTACCATTTTTCTCTTTAACTATTGTCTTGATGTTTTTCATTTACATATTATTTTCTCTAAGATAATTATTTTTTCCATTTGGGATACATCTCCCTTTAAGCAATAGAGACATCTTTCTATGTATCTAGCTCTTTGTGAGTCTTTTTCAATCTGACTCTCTGTGGGTTCTTTTATTAATATGCATTCATTCTTTGCAATGCATTCTTCTCTTCATCAGTGTATTTAACTATCTGTCAATAATCATTCTAGGTTCTATCTATGTGTCTATTTATTTATCTATATCTATTAATCTATATACTACACTCTATCATTTTAACAATGTATTTTTAACAATATTTTTAAGAAACCAATCATTTCTATATCATGTAAAATATGTAAATTTTATCTAATAAATATTTGTGTAATTGTCTTGTATCTAAGAATCTATATATTTTCCATCTATTTCATCAGTATTGATCTTTCTATTTGTCATCTGTTTATCTATTTATGTAACATGTCTATCATTCTATTCATTCATTCATTCATTCGTTCATTCATTCATCCATTTATCCAGGCATCATTTGTTTATATATGTACATATTTATCTAAATTCTGAATGTATGTTGATTAATCTTTCTCATAATATATTAAAATATCATTATGCATTTCTAAATCCTTGATCTGTTTTTTTCTATGTATCTTTAATTTATTTCTGTTCTATATTTTTGTTATTGTCTATCTAGTTATCTATTCTATTTATCTTTATTTATCTGTCTATCACTATATATGTATTCTATTTATTGTTCTATCCATTCATTTATCGAGCCAATCATCATCTATCCATATACGTATCTATCTGTATAAACTACTTTATGTATCTTTATTAATCTATCTGTTTATATATCAATTTATCATCATATATTTCTTAATTGATGATCATTCTTTTCTTTCTATGTACCTTACTATTTATTTTGGTTTCTTTTCTATGGTTATGTACCTATTTATTTAAGTATATCTTTATCTCTCTCAATATCTATCTTTCCATCTATTTGTGTAACTATTATCTGCCTATATTCTATTTATTTATCTAATTTTATGCATAATGTTTCTATGTTCTATTTATTGGCTATTTATCTGATGATGTTTGTTTTTTGTATTTAATTATGTATAAGTATCACAATTTTTCTATTTAACCACTGATCTTGATTTATCATTCTTATATATTCATTCTTATAGAAAGGTATATCTCCATCTGTCCCGTTCCCTCTTTCAATCAAACAGTATTTGCATCTTTCTATGTATCTATCTCTTTCTATGTCTGTTGTTCCATCTATCTCTTTCTGTGCTTTTATGTAAGATTAACTCTGTGTTTATTCTCTGAAATCCATTCTTTCATTCATCAATGTGTCTACCTATCTGTCTGTCTGTCTGTCTGTCTATCACCTATCTATCTATCTATCTATCTATCTATCTATCTATCTATCTAATCATCTATCTATTATCATCTATCATTTATCAAACTACATATGTTTCTAGCAATGTAGATATTTATCTATCCATAATCTATGTAATTATTTAACTATGTGTATTTATTTATATATCTATAAAGATCTATCTTTTAATTTTACAATGTGTCTCTCTAATTCAACGTTTTATCTTACCTAATGATTGATAAATAATAAAATAATGTCAGATTTATTTAATAAACATCTGTCTAATTTACTATGTATCTATATAATAATATTAATTTATCTATTAATCACATGTTATCTATCTATGAATCTGTCTATGTAAAATTTATCATCTACCCTGTCTTTCAAATACTTCATCCATCCAGTCATTCAATTCTTTAACCATCTATCTCAATTGTGTATGTATCTTTATTAAAGTGTTCCATTATATATGAAATTATCATTTTGTATTTCAAATTCACTGATCATTCTTCTTGTCTATGTATTAAGATACATACAATTTATTTCTGTTCTTTTTATTTATCTATCTATCTATCATCTATCTATCATCTATCATATATATCTGTCTATATCTATATCAATTTATTTATCCTTCTACCTATCTACAGATCTCTCATCTATGTATCTATTTATCTATTTATGTCATTCTAAACAGAGATTGATTTTCATCTACCTGTCTATTTATCTATGTGGTTCTATACTAAACATCAATACTATTAGCCATTTGTTTACCCATCTATCTATCCATTTATTCATCTAACTATATATATTCTATTTTTATCTATGAAATTTAATATTTATTATAATATAAATATTAATTCAAGAATGAATTTCTGTAATACAATATTTTTAACTTACATAATGATTGATAAAACATGTGAAAATGTTAGTTTTCTTCATAAATATTTGTTTAATTTTGTATGTATTTAAATATCTAACAATCTATTAAGCTATGTATAAATGTAACTCATGTTTTACTTTCTCTCTACATATATATATATAAATGTATATATATATGTATATATGTATATATATGTATATATGTGTATATATATATATTCATCTATATACGTATACATCCATGTTTATAAATTTATATCTGTTTATATATCTACCTTTGTATCTATGTATATATGTATCTATCTACCTATCTATAACCTATCTGTTTACCTAACTAATCTAAATTACTGTCTGTATGTCTATCTATTCATCATCTACATAACTATCATCTATCTATCTATCATCTATCATCTATTTCTATCTACCTATCATCTAAGTAACTGTCATCTATTGTACTTATTTCTATCTTTTTATATATTTATGTATCTATGTATTTACATGTTGATCTACCTACTTATCTATAGATTTCTTTTTCTAACTTTTACTCATCTATTTTTCTACCTTTTTATTTTCTCTCTTTCTATGTATATTTACCTATTAATTTTGATCCATGTATATCCATTCAACTATCAATTATGATCGGTCAAATCTATAATTTAGTTTTCTGAAATAGTACTTATAATTATTTTTTTAAAATAAATCTCTCTACTTGACTGTGTATAAAAATATCTAATATCAATAAATATATCTATCAATCTATCTAATATCTATCTATAATCAAGACATATATCTATTTATTTATCTAAGCATCCATTCAAGTTTTATCACCGAGCACTTAAGTATCTATCAATCATCTATCTAGCTTATGTATATATATATATATATATATATATATATATATATATATATATATATATTAATATTTAAATATATAAAATTATCATACCATATTCCCAAATAACAGTTCATTTCTTTTTTTAATTATCTCACTTTTTATTTGCACTATTTCTTTCAATCTATCAATTAATGATTTATTTATTTTTATCTATGTATATCAATTTATGTATTTATTACCATCTATCAGTTCATCAATTTATCGCTCTAAAGCAATATTTAACCTGACCCCAAATTAATAACTCATGGACAATATGTTGGTTTTATTGAATAACTATTGCTCTAATTGTCTGCATATCTAAATATCTATCTATTATTCTATCAATCTATATAGACTTATCTATATATGTATCTACTTTTTATCTATTAATATATCTCTCTCAGTCTTCCTATCTATATAAATATTTATCCATATTTCTTTTTTTCAGCTATAAAACTGTTGATCTTTTCTCTGTTTGTACCATTATATATTTATTTTTTATATCTATCAGGCATCTTGGGTCTTTTATGCTTCTATACAATATGATGGGTTTTGTTCTATTTCTTTTAAAAAAGTCAATGTGATTTTGATGGGGATTGCATTAAATCTGTATAATGCCTTAGACAATAAGATCATTTAACAATAGAACTCTGTAGCAAATATGTTGATATGTTGAGATATCCATTGCTATATATGTTGATACATAGACTGAGATGCCTAAGAGTGGATGTTTCCTTTCCACTTCATTGGGGAGCTTGGAAGATATATGGTGAAAATGGCAGTGACAAAAGTTGAAAGGATCTTGAATTCCTGATTACTCACATGAAGCTGTGCCAAACATCTTCTTTGCTCCTTTTCTGCTACTCCAAATCTATTTCAGTTCCTCTTCCAAGATTGGTTATCAGCTTTCTCTAGGAATTATCAATCTCCTTTCATTAAACTTTATTTTTGCTTTACTTAGTCATAAATTTCACTGTGTCCTATGCTCTTTGTTATAGCTCTCCTCTCAGAGACATAGCTTTTATCTTCTGTATACTGTTGTCTTTTACATCTCTATATTTGGATTTTTATGTCAGTGTTCTGTTTTTGATGTTACATCATAGATACCCCTCCAAAATACAAACTGAAATATTGTAACATATCAACATGATAGAATTGTAATGTGCCAACAGAGACATTGTTGTAAAATGCATCAATATTTGCTTTAAAAATAGTACCCCTGCATCGGCTTGTTCATTTCTGAATTTAAAATATGGAAATGTTAGTTCAGTACATTTTATTTGTCTGCATGATTTGATGAAGCTCCCTGTGCAACATTTCTAGACTTAAAAGAAAAATTACAAATAAATTTTTAACCTTTTGACTTCCACAGCATTTCTCAAAAACTAGCCACTATAAATAGAAGTTTACATAAGTGGATAGCATTACTTTTTGTGCTAAACTTGTACATAAATTATTTGTAATATTAATGTCCAAAAATTACCCTGTGTCACAATTTAAGTTTTTTTTTAAGTAAAAAAATGTGGTTGTTGATTCTGTTTAGTCATTTGTGTGATAATTGGTTTTTGCTGGATGATATGGCTTCTATTCTTTTATCTATGAAAATACTTTAGTTCTGAAAAATTTTGAAAATGACTTCCCATTGTGAAAACATGTGTCTCCTTTACAAGACATCATAACTGTATGCAAATCAGCATATGCTGTTGAAGTCAAAGTCTCAGAGAATTACATCAACCTATTAAACAAGTAGCAAGACTAGGAAAAGATAGATGTCTTTTCTGTTTCTATTGTCTTTCAAATGCAAGAAGAGCTTTGTTTGTTAATGAATCTTGAGGAAATTCTTTGAGGATGACAAGATATTCTAGTTTAAGATTCTGAGACAGAAAATACTCCAAGATAACTTCCAGAGAGAAAGTTTCTCAGATATGTGCTTGGTCTCCACTAAAGCAATGGAAGTATTGGACTGTAGGAGGAAAGAAAGAGAGAAAATGATCCATATCTTAACTTTTAAAATTTGTAGTCACACTTTCAAGTTTTTATATACTGAAACTCTTTGAAGAAATAAACCACAGTGTTTTTCTTTAGCATAAATTAATTTAGGCATACAAAATCAACACAGGATATAGCTATGTCTATTCCTTACTGGTAGGTATAGAAACAAACAAACAAAATAGTGTTTCTACTTATTCTAGTTGCAGATTAGACCATCTAAGTCAAATCAATTCACAGAATTATGGGAGATAATAAAATGGTTCTTTTAAGGCATTAAAATTTAGGGTGCATTGCAACACAGCAAAAGTTAAATGACATATGTGGTTTCAAATACTATACTAGAAGGTGAAGAAGACTTCCCTTCTATTCAAAGACCAAGGAAATTTGTGACCAGAGTTGTGGATTAGAACAAAGAAAACAGAGGAAGACTTGCAATAAAAAAAGTGGCCCAGTCATCCAAGTAAAAGGAAGAGTTGTGAACCAAAATTGAAGTAGGGAGCCCTGAGAATCAAATTGTGTATGGATGGGAAATCAATGCATGAAGAAATTGAGTTGTGTTAAATCCAATAATAATATTTCATGCTCCTTTAATTTCTGTAGCAGAGACTTCTAGTTACCTACTCAATATCCACATGCACCTTTGCCTCACTAATATAACTACATGAAAATATTTGTGTGATTGGAAATTCTGAGCTCAAGTAAACAACTGCATTTCTCAATATCTCTTAGATGTGGGAGGCCACTGCTGCATTGATGGGGCTTCCAGGAAGGATAATTAAAAAGAGCTCTCAGCTGGCAACTCTCTTGCCATTATTCTTCCTCCTTCCTGTCTGCAATGTGGTTGTGAAGCACCTGTAGGAGCCACTCTGTGATCATGACAGCAAGGAACAGACACTTTGGAGGAGTGCATAGCTGGAGCCACACTGGGTTCCTGATGACATTGTAAAACATATCAACTCCTGTACCAGTCTGTTCACTGCTTGATATTTTATTAAGTGAGGGAAAAACAAATCCTTCCTTGGGATTCAAACCAAGTGCAATCTGATTCAGGCAACCAATCTTCCTGAGCCCAGAGTGCTGCTCCTGTCATTTTCCCCACAGAACAGTAGTATTAAAACTAACTAATTAGGCTCTTAGATAGCAACATATTGTTTTAAATTCCAGTTGATAGCACATAATGTCATGAAGCTCTAGCCTGTACCAGCACCAAATCATACTTTGCTTACTTTGGGGAAACTGAAGGTCAGCTAATTCAGCCATGACTCCCATATCTGTTGTCCCTGGCCACCATCCAATGTGCAGACTTCCCTTGTCATCCATCATCTCTCACTCTCTTATCCCCACAGGTATGGGCCTCTGCCTCTGGATACTCCTACTGTTTCCACTCCCCTCACCATCACACATACTCTCTTGTCTGGTAAACAAACTCCATTCCTTCTTCAGTCATGCCAAAAATCTCTCCATCTCTCATCCTTTGCTGAACAGATTCTCTCCCAGAGCCATCTCTACCCTCATGGCCATATCAAATGAAAGCCACTCATCCTTCCACAGTACATACATACATGTCAGAGTCTGGAATTGAAGCTGGCATCCTCCTTGCCTTACTCTTTAAATCTCTTATTTTTCAACTTCCTTGTATAAGCTGCTCTTCATTAGGTGTGCAGTTAATGGCTCTTGTCCTTACTAGACACTGTCAACCAGTAGTACCATCTGTGCAAATAACACATCCAATATCCTGGCCTCATCGTTTTTTGACATCCTCTTTTCCAGTTACCATCACCTGCCTGTCACTGTCCTTTTAAAACTCTTTTTCCTCAAGAGTCCATGCTTCAGTGACACAGCTCTCCTGCATCCTGCATTTTTCAGATCCTCTCAGAGTTCTAGCACTGCCCCCTTTTGGCAGCCTGTGTGCATGTGTGTGGCTGTCACGGGGCAAACAGCCAAGAGTGCTCTTGTCAGCTCCTGCTTCCCTTTTGCTCCATTTCTCCTCCCCAGTATCTTGCGAACCCATGCTTCTTTCTGGGCATACAGAACTTTACAATCCAGTCACTGTGGAGATCTTAAAAATCCAGTCTTACAGATGTTTCATACTCTCCTATCAGCTCTTATGTCCAGTTCCTAGTGTTCCCTTGTTCCGTTCTGCTGGTCTCTGACAATCAAAGGGAGAGAAAAAACTCAAGCGTCGGGAATAAATAACAGCAAGTGTAACCTTTACTAACCAAAATTTTGTGTTTTGTAATAGCAGCTTCCAGTGCCTTTGTACATGAAACAAATAAAATGGCAGTTTCAGCTCCATGGTAAAAAGCAGGGATTCTCTTCTGAAGGCCCTCAGACCTCACAGCCACCGTAAGATGGGTGCTGGGTCTGAGAGCATTCACTACTAGCAAGCACTACAAACAGACCTCAGCTAACTTACAGCAAAGGGAAGGAACAGTAAAGAAGCAAGACCAGTGATCCAGCCTCAGGGCTAGAAGCAGAGCTATGGAAAAAAGGCATTGCTGATTAGGATGCCGGTATTGCCAGAACGATCTCTCACCATGTTGATCTCCACGTTACTCTGCTCAAAATTTACATTCTGGGGAGGAGTGTACAATCAGCCAAGCTTGGGTCACGTAGATGCCACCTACTTAGGGCAGACTGAAGCACATGATTAGCTGTTCAGAAAGTGGGTTGAAACCTGATGGCCCAAACCTACCTATGTCTACCACGTGGAACCCATCACATAAATGCTGGGATTGAGTTTATGTTCTTTTTCCAGCCAACAAACATGTCTAAAAGATTTACTTTTACTCATGGACATGGACAACAGACTAGTGATTACCAGAGGGTAAGGGGAGGGACGTGACATGTGGTGACAGAAAGAAATCTAATGATGAGATGTGAACATAGAGTGTAAAAATATATATGACTCATTGTTAAAATATACAGCTAAAACATTGGGTTTTGTTAATTAACATCACTGTAAAAATTAATTCATAAAAATAAAAAATAAAAATAAAATAATTATTTATTTAAAGGAGGTGAGGCCTTCATTTTATCAGCAAATAGAAACCTAGGTGATGTTGGATCAACTTGGGTGGGAAGGACAACTAAAAAACTACGTGAGCCAAGTGATGCTATAAGTACAATGTGTTGGCTTGTTAGAGAAGGAGAAATGGGTGGTCGAATTGGAAAAATATTTCTCTTGGGCAGTGTACACAAGAATAGTACATTCTGGCCAAATGTTTCTCCCTTGAAGATTTAGAAGATCTGATAAATAATCCCTTTTGGCAACATGGCCAGGGTATATCAGAAGAGGAGGGCTGTAGATGGTGTGTACAGAGAATGAGAATGAGTCCTGAAGCTACATGGTGCAAGAACTTGGTGAAAATAGAAGATAAAAAGAAGTAGACAGACTGATGATTTTTAGTTCTAATCTTACATATCGCCACTCTGATAAACTGCTGTTACAAAAACAAACAAACAAACAAACAAAATATAAAAAATAAAAAACTCCCTTTAAAAGAAAAAACCCAAGAAGAAAACTGAAGTGAGGCATTGCATGAAACAGTCTACACATCAGGATCACCGGCAGACTATTACTCTTCATAGGTAACCAGAAACTCTTCTAGAATGAAATCCCACTGGTGGGCTTCAGCTCAGGTTTTGTAGCAATACTACAAATGGCAATGAAGTAGGCAGGCAGAGGTCCTTGAATGGAGTTGGCATCCTCCTACCCAATTTCTTTTTGCATTTTTTAAAACTATTTTACTAATTGAATGGAATTTTGAAGCCTCCTCAATAATCAAGTACTATAAATATTGTTTCATTGCCTCTAAATTTTCATCCTATGATCTGCACCAAGGAGTGTTTAAAACCAGACTTTCTAGTCCTTCATTTTTCTGCTAAACTGTTGCCATAATACTATGGTAGAATAACTCCCCTTCTAGAGAACTGACAAAATGGACTAATGCGGTACGAAAGGAGGTATGGGAATGACCTCACAATGACTATGGGAATATGAGGATGTTACATGGACCCTCAGATATGGAGTTTTGCTTAAGGTCCCAAATCTAAGCTCACTGTTCATTAAATGTCCACTGATTCTAAAGAGACATGCTAGACCAGCTACACAGGGCTAAGTGGGGAGCCCAAACTACTTCTGCCATCCATGGCCCTCAAGCCTCTTCAGTTTATCTAAAAGAGAAGGCAAGAGTAAAAGAGGATGGCTAGCATTACCCCTCAAATGGAGGAGACTTTGAGAGGACCTTTCAGAGAAAATGACAGGTTTCCCTATAATTGAAGAACACAAGAAATGATGCTTGACTAGCCCTCAAACTTCAACCCATAAGAAGCCAGCTGGGGCTGCCTATGACAGAAAAGAGAGTGTCTGCAGAGGAAACAACTTCAGCTTCCAGGGCATAGCTGTGGAGGACGGTTTTCCCGTGGGCTCAGTGAGCATCAAGCAAGTAGCTGGGCTTGGGTTTTTCTAAAAGAACCCTGCCCAAGAGGCCGGCTGCAGGAGACGGGACCCAACAACAAAAGCCTGGGTGGGAGGTGCCGCAAAGAAACAGGAGCTAGTGGTCTACCAGACAGTGGATCATCTGAACAGAGAATGGGTGAGAGGATGTCTCAATAAAGGGGTCTCCGAAAAATCTCACTATGACCTCATAAAAACAACAGAGGAAGTATTTGGACATTAGCACACTGAGAACAACAATATCAGGTAACAAAATCTTCAATTATATTAGCATGTTGTGGTAGCCATATCTGGTGCCTTAAAAAAAGAAAAAAAAAAAAATATATATATATATATATATATATATATATATATATATATATATATATATTTCTTCACAGATTCAGGGCCAGAAGTCTAACCTCCAGGTTGCCAGGATAACACTACCCCCAAATATTCTACAGTAAAATTTATTGTAGCTTCTTCCAGCTTCAGTTACCTCTAGCAGTTCCTTGGCTTGTAGTCACATTTCAGCAAAGATAATCTTTGTCTTCCCGTGGTCTTCATTTCATTAGGCACTTGTCATTTAATTTAGGGCCCACGTGGGTGATCCGTGGTGTTTTTAGCTCGAGGTTATTAATTATATCTTAAAGAATTCTACCTCCAACCCAAAGGAGGTCACATTCACAGGTTCTAGAAGTGTGCACATCTACCTATGGTGGTGGCACGAAGGGGAGAACTGTCTTTTAACAGACAACACTAATCAAATAAATACCTGTTAAATACATAATGCTTTATTATGTCTTTTTACCACTCCTTCCTGTTTCTGCCCTCACCATAAATTAGTGAGGAAAGCAGAGAAAGAATACAGTGAGTGAATAAACTGATCCATGTTTTTCCCTTTCTGGTTCCATATTTTCATAGACCACACGTGAACTGAGGGAAAGTCAGAACTTCGCAGTGGATGCGTTTTTTTTGTTTTTTTTTTATTCGGAAGTAGATTATATCGTTATATGTCCAGGTCTGTGGGAACCGGTGGGATTTCTGGCCCTGGCAGAGTCAAAAAGGTAGGGCAAAGAATCTGTAAAAATTGTTTCAGGGCAATGGTAAGAAAAAAACTAGAAATAAAAAGCTTGTTCTTATAATCTGCCTAGCCCCGGCTATTCAATACATTAGATTTTGAGTTGCCTCACACTCTTCTTGTGACAGAAACAATCTTATAGCAAGAGCTTTGAAAGTAAAGTCCCTTAGGTTACATCCAGGATGGACCTGCAGTATCTGAACAGGTACTTTTGCTGCTTTTTTCTGAACCATTACAGCTTGATTTGATACTTCCCTTCTCTTGCCTCCACCCCACAGCCTGGACGTTGAACTGTAGCCTCCGACCATAGGACCTCCTACACCAAGCAGAGGAGTCGGCCCTCCCACCAGACGCTGACCGCTGGCCATGACATGCGCACTTTCCCTAGCACGCATGCGCTTGGTCCGGCTATGGCCTTTAGTGTGCGGGTGGGGTGCTTGAGCCTGGTTCCCCCCCCCGCCCCCCTCCCTCGCGGGCCCAAACCGAAATACTCTCTGGGCGCAAGGGTCTCGGTGGCCTCCAGGTCCTCTGCCCCTCTCGTTGATACGGGCTCTGATTCCCAGGCTCCCTGGCCATCCCTGCTCGGGGTTGCTCTAGGTGTGTAGGTGTGTTTCCAAGGGTTATATTAGCCTATGCCCTAAAACTGTCGTCCTGTGTGGTAGCTACTAGCTACATAAGTACTACTGAGCACTTCAGATGTGTCTTACTTGAATTGAGTTCTGCACTACTGGTAAAACGGCAAATTTTGCAGAATCAGTATTTTAAAGAAAGGATATAAAGTACCTCAGTATTTTTTTTATAGTGGTAACATATTGAAATGGCTATATATTGGATATACTGGGTTAAAGAAGCTGTGTTAATTTCACCTGTTTGATTTTTTAAGAGGGTTACTAGACAATTAAAATGCTACCTGTGGTCTGAATGATATTTCTTTTGGGCAGTGTTGCTCCAGAAAAAGATCAGCAAACAATGGCCTGCAGTTGAATCCAACTTGTTTGTGTTTGAGAAAAGATTTATTGGAGCAAAGCCACCACCATTCATTAATGTATTGTCTATAGCTGCTTTTTTGTTGTTGTTGTAATAGCAGCAGAGCTTCGTAGCCTTACAGAGATTCAATGACCTGCAAAGCATAAGGTATCTACTATTTGGCCTTTCACAGAAAGTTTTCCAACAGCCTCATCTAGAACAATGTATGATATCAATGCAGGGAGTAGGCAAGAGAATTAAAATGTTAATTAAGCTATAATCAAGACTGCAGTAGGCTGATCAGCCTTGCAGTCAGGCCAGGAAGGACAACTATCCTTTCTCTTCCTCACTGTATGTTTATATCAAAGGAAATGAGAACCAAAGAATGACATATAAACTGAATTTGAATTTCCTGAAAACTCAGGTTTCTCCTGATGCCTTTACTGTCTCACATTCACCCTCTGCCTCTGAGAGGAGACCACCTTGTCTCTGGAGTGGTACTCCTTTTCTACTAACTACACTTTCGTTTTTGCTCTACTTTGGTGTGTATATCAAATTATTTCTACGTTCTGCACCAAAGGACCTTCTTCTTCTGTAGGTGTAGGGCTTGGTGTCCACTTCGCTTGGAGCAATTTGCCCGGTTGTACATCAGTCCCTCCTTTGGTCCATGTGTGTTTTCTGCCAATAATGTACTGTTTTGATTGTCACTTGGTAGTATAATTTGAAGTCAGGCAGTGTGATCCCAGTGTTCTTTCTCCTCCCACTCTCCCCCAAGATTGCTTTAGCTGTTTAGCAGTCTGTTTCTTGTTTCTTTAAAGAATGACATTAGGATTTTGATATGGATTGCATGAAATCTGTATGTTGCTGACTAACTGTAGATGTTTTGTAATTACTGTGAAACTGAATGAGGAGAAAACTCATTCGAGGGGACATGGGGGCCTGGAAAAGGCACTCTCACACGGTACCACCAGACAACAATTACACACCCCACAGAAGACTCCTCCAAAGGAAAGAGAGGCCAATGAGAGGCTCCAACATGAAAAACCACTTTGAATTTCCCAAAAGAAACTGATGCCCCCAAACCAGCAAACGACAAAACTGAACTCACTCTGAACCATGCTGAACTCCTTCATTTCTCAAATGGACGTGTGTTCAAAATGATCCTTCCAAACATCCTTCTTTTTCTCACCAAAAGGACCTTCCTCTTCTTCACCTGTGGGACTTGCCTATGACTTTTGTCTCAAGTTGCAGTTGTTTGCTGTTCCTGAATGAAGCCATGATTTGCTGGTAAAATAATTGTTTAATTTTTTACTGCAAAGAAAATTTTATTTTACAGATCACTAACTATGACCTTTTATCATTAGTTATCACTTAAATGCTGCCTTGTGTCGTGATTGGTTACATGACCCTTTCATGTCTTCTGTGTTTAAAGCATTCTCATGATTTATATATGTACATACATCAGTGAAGGCTTGACAAAGAGCTGCAGTCTTGCATAATATGTGGTGTTTAGCTGATAGCAATGTAGAAGAGGTGTGTTTTTAATCACTTTTTACTTTCAGTTAGGTTATGAAAAAAATCAGTAATTTAGACATTTTTAAGTCTCTAAATGAGATTTTCTAATGTCCTGGTAGAAATGGTTACAGACAGTAAGATTTCCAGAAAAAACTTCAATGTCCACATCCTGTTGTAAATTCTGTACCATTTTGTTCCCAGTTGTTTTCCTTTGCATGGACAATAAGCCCAGATCTCAGGGATGTTTTGCTGCACAATTTGGATATTCTGGACTTTCTCTCTGCCGGGGAACTTTGGTTTTTACAATTTAGTTCTTCAGTTTTCTTCAACCTGTTCATTACAAATTTACTTGGGGCCTGTTTGATCTCCTTGCTTCTTTTCATTTCATGCAATAGTCCCCCAAGCCCTTACAGCTATTACTTGTAGTTGATAGTTTCATTGCTGTTTTTCAAATGCAAATAAATCATCCATTGTAGGTTCTTTACCACAGGCAAGTCCTCACAGGCTAGGGAATCACAAAAACCCTACACAAGAAGACTTTGCAGGAAGAACTCCATGTTATAATAAAGCTCTGTAGTTCTAACTGCCTCTTCCATCAATTTCCTTTCTCTTCTCTACATACTTCTTCTCAGCACACAGGCCACAGTGTGCATGTGGCTTGCCGTGTCTGCATGCTCTGGGTTGCAACACTTTCTTTTTTCTCAATAAAAGCTTATGATAGCAAAACACCTAGTTCATACATTTTCCAGTTGTGGATAATTTACTTATGAGAAGATTGGGCTGCTGTGAATAGACAGTCCAACAGTTTAATGCAAGTTAGTCTGTCCTAAAGATTTCTGCTACTGTACAATTTATGTAATATAATGCAGGTATTATGAGAGACCAGGATGCAATAGATGCAGGAGTCATACTTCCTGGTGATCAATCAGCCTGATATTCATCTTGCTAATCATTTCGGCCATTTGACAAATATTTATTGGTTAGATTTTCAGAAACACAGATCCTCACTAACTAATAGGTTCTCTACTATGCTTACAAAGGGCAGCGAGGTTGGTCCTAGGTCACAGCATGGAAGGACACAGAGATGAACATGATTTCTGTTTACATCAATTTCTATCCACTGGCCAATTCTTTAAATCCTCTCAATTGTCTGCGACTCATTTTTGCTGCCCCTTTGGCCAAGCCTTCTTGTCTATCAGGATTCTAGTTTCTCTGGCATGGGTTAGCTTAAACCCAAGATATTTGACCAAAGGCCTTCTTACGAGAAACATTATATCCACTCTCTTTTGAAAATTTGAAGTCAGAACTGTATTTTTGTCAGAAGTCTCTTCCCTGGGCCCAGCAAAGAGGATGGGATTCAAACTGTGCACTGAAGAATGTAATGGTGTTTCTTTCACCATTGGATCTCTCTCAAATATCTAGTAACAGGGAGTGAATAGAGACTGGGAAAACAGTCTAACAATATTACTGTTAAGTCTTCCAATCAGAATCCTCTCATATAAAAGCATCATTCTTGGAGTTCAGCACTCGAGAGTACATGGAAAAATGCATCCTCTGAATCCAGACCTGCGAACCAACAAACACCCAAAGACACAGTATTCAGCAGTGTGTATGGATTTGGGGAAATCAGATAAATGCCCTCAGCTGCTGTTTAATTACTCTGCAGTCCTAAACAAATCTGTTTTCTCTTGTACCAGCTTTCTGCGCAGGTAAAATGTTAGTTTTACAAGGGAAAATCAGAATCAACAACGGTCGTGTTTCAAAGAAGTGACTACTAGAGGCTGAGTTCCTCCTTTTGCCTGATTTCTGAGACAGTACTATACCGGGTTAGGGAATTTTGCTCTTCGTTTCCTGGGCTACTCATTTACTAACACAAGGCTATATTTACAGTCAGTTCGGTCAGTATTCTCCTATAGTTAAGGAACCATTTTGCTCTGGCTTGTTTGAAGTTGTTTTCTTTTAACTTTATTTCCACAATTTGATCGTGGTACAGATCATGGTTCGGATGTGGGTTTTGTGCTTTCTCTAGGTTTGTTCTTCTTTATTCTGTGCATATATCTTTTGCCAGACTTAGAAATTATGTAATCCTTATTTCTTCAGAAAATTTTCAGCATGCTGACTTTGAATATCTCTGGTGGGTTCTTCTTCAGGTTCTTTGTCAGTTCTAAAATTTGCAGATTTTTTTCTATTCTGATTCTTTGATAAGATTTTTAATCTCTATATTTATTTCAAGAATGTTCATGATTATTTGTTGAAGCACTTGGATAACAGCTGCTCTAAAGCCTTTGTCAGGTATTTACATGAGTTATCTCTTTCTTTTACATCATCTGTATTTTATTTCCCACAGGGTGTGATTTTCATGTTTCCATCTAAGCTAATTTGAGTTCTATCATGGGCTTTTGGTGAATAACACTCTGTGTCTTAGGTAAAGTCTTTTAGGAATGCCGACATTGTTGTCTGAACGTCAAACTCATCTAGAGTAAGGCACCCGTTTGTTCTAGGCAGGCTTGTAGACATGTGGTTTCCAGGTCAGATCAGTTTCAAAACATTTCCTCTGGTATTCAGGTCTGTTTTCTGAATGTGCCATGCAGTAGTCACTCTAGAAGTAAATACGAGCCTGTTACATTCTCAGCGATTTGGTATTTATAGGCAGCACAGTGGTGGAGCCACTTAGCACACAACCATGTAGATTTGCTTTCCCCAATGTCTTACTTTCTACAACCACACTGTCATATCACAGTTTCTGGGTGCCTTCCTGTTGCGTCTTCAGGCAGAAAGGTGGAGCTAGTTACCCAGAACGGCTATGCACTTGTGATAATTGCACCCACATCCAAGTGAAGACAGACGGAAGAGAAAATCCTGGTTTTTCACCCCACCATTGGGCGTTTCATTTTTTTCCAAACATTGGGAAAATTTCCCTCATTCAGACTTTTATTTTATTAGGCGATTGTGGGCTTCCATTGTTGGCTCACCATCACTTGATAGTGCTTCAAAACTGGGATGTGACAGAAAACAAAGGAGAAAAACATGAGTTAAGCAGTGAAACAAATAATGCAAAAGGGGGCCTGCCTTTCAATGCTGAATAAGGGAGCAAATTGTGAGGTGGCAGCTTACACAACCAAGAATAGTTTTGAGTGTATTTCTAGACAGATAGTGGAAGAGAAAGGCATGGCACTGGGACGATAAAGTGGTCCGTTCTTCAGGGCAGTTTTTAGTGACGCTGAGGTTCTGAGCTCAGAATCTAAAAGGCATTCAATGCCAGAAGATGGAATTGAGTCCCTCTTTGGATGGAACAAAAAGCAAGATGAAAACATGGATTATAAAATGTAAAGACAACTCACAAAGGGAGGAAATAAAAGACACAGATTAGCTTGAGTACTTTGAGGACGGTAGAAGAAAAAGAGACATCTGAAATATTTGTAACATTCCACCTTGTGCTAACAGTGATGAAACTTCTATGACAGGAGCATAGGATCTTTACTGTTTCAGTGATCATGATTACTGAGTGATCATGATTACATGGTGAGTATGCTATACATTTAAACATGGATGCATTTTTAATGAAGACAACTTCTGCCCACTAAAATCCAAGGCCTTAAATTTTAAAAATCATAGCGAAAATTTGAGAGAATGCTGAAGTAAATACTGCATCTGTGCCCTTTTTAGATCTGATTTGTTTCTATCCCTCTCATATTATCCCAAATTAGAATTTTACTTGATTCATTCAGGAGTGTATCAGGTATCTCTTAACTCCAGTTTCTTCATTTGCCTATTCCTCTTGATTTCTATCCCTTTAAAGAGTTAATTAGATATAATTTTCTTAGAAAGTCTGGTAAATATTCCTAATGACGTAAATGATGAAATGTTAAACAACAGCCAATAGCCTAACATGAAATAAAGCATCATTTTACTCTTAACTCTCAAAAAATAAGGACAATCAACTCATAAGATGAAGGTGTAAGTGCATTGTTCAAATAAGCTGATTGCATGCATTTTGCTGATGTTTGTCAACATAATCTCAACTTGGTTATTTTGCATAGTCTAGGAGTCCACTGGTACATCATTTGCAATTTATTGTGATGTTCGCCTAATGAAAGTGGTTGACGAGTTGACCTTGAAATAGTGGCAGCAGATGTATCAGCTGTCATTGGCATGGGGAAGCATGAGTTGCCTGCTGGTTGCAAGTTGAAAAAAGGACCATCATTGACTGATAAATCAGGATATCTAGTTGGAAGAGTAGTAGGCTCCATCATTCCAAAATAACTTCTCTGTACGGGAGATGTAGTAAACTGAGAAATAGAAGTTGTGCTTGAAATGAAATTAACGATGTGGACATTTGCATGATTGTCGCTGCCATGTGAGCACATATGGAAAGTGGTCAACTGATCCAAGACAGCATCTTGGTTTGTTCTGATGGGCTACCTAAAGCTGATGATGGGGAACACAATTCACTTCTCATTGGAGAAAGTTGTATTAGCGATTGTCTGGCTGGTCACAGGCTTGCGGATTGGTGGCGTAGTTAAATTTGTGTGAGTGAGAATATGCTTTCTGCATGTGTGTCAGCAAGAAAACCAGAATTATGATTACCTACAGGATTCCCTGTTCCAGAGTGCTTCTTGTTGGAATTTTGAGAATTTGAAGCTGCTGGAGAAGCATGTTTGATCCCAACTCTTCTTTTCATTCTGAGTAAAAGGTGAGGACAACCTCGTTGAAAATTTGGATTTTGATAGAAGTGTAACTAAAACCAGAGGAGAAAGTAATTTGTTGACACAAGACTATAAGAAACCTAACCTCTAAGTCATATATGCAGTTTGTTATGCAAAGTTAATGTCATCAACACATGGGCATGGTTTACTATTTTCTAAAATGACTTTTGGCAATGAAAATTTAAATAGCACGGCCCTCAGGTAAAAATGGTGTCTGCATTAAAGTAACACTGAATGCACTTTTTAAAGTGGTTTCAATACCTTTACTTAAGAGTTCACTTGAGTGCAAAAGTTTTTAGAATCCAGAATGCCCAAACCGTTCTCTATTTTATTAAAAATAAAATTTAACCTTACTAGTTTCACATACTTTCCTGAAATATATGTCTTATTATACACACACACACACACACACACACACACACACACACACACACACACACATATATATATATATATATATATATATATATATATATATATATATATATATATAGAAACACACACACATACACTTATATAGGACCCTATTAGAAGTTGGAATTAAATTTTGTACTACCTTGCTTAAAACAGAGACTTCTTTTTCTTCTGCCAGAAAGTCAGCTAGAGAAGCAGACCTTTGAAAACTCTGTTGCACTTTACGAAATCCAAAAGGTGAAGCTGTGGAAATACACTTTTTATACTTGCAGTTTCAAATCTTCTGAAAGGGACCTTTCTTTTCATAACTTCTCTCTTGAAGAGTTCTTCATGAATCACTATAGAAGTTCCATTCTCATCCCACCAAATAGACTTAAATTGATTGTTTTCAACTATTTCCGAGAATTTTCTAGGAAAGGTCAAAGATCAAAATTCACTATCTCCATCTGGTTCAGAGACGCAAAATGTGTGATGTGGTCTTCTAATAAAGGGCCATGTAGACAAAAGCTGGAAAGCATTTTCCTCAATTGCAGACCTCAAGTCTGAGTCCCCGTTCAATGTGTGATCACACAACAAAGATTCAATGGAGGTTGCTGAACCAGTTGATTCATCTTTAGGAGTACTATCATTAATTTCTGAAGAAATGTGTGCCATCTCACATAAATCTTGCATCAGCTGCTTTCCTCACCTACCTAGTTTTGAACACCTCAGACCCAAGCACTGCCTCGGTGGGCCTATACTGATAAACTCCTCAGGTCAGCAGTGTTTCTCAACCTGAGTAGCTACGACATCACAAGATGACATCTTCTAACCATCCAGTGATTCCTTCTGCCTCTCTACATTTTATTCAGTTAATATAAAATATAGGCTGGTTACTTATGTAGCGTAATCTGAAAAATCTTATCGCACAGAACTTTCTAAGTAAATAAATTTTGGAGGTCCGTTGGTTTAAATAAATTTCCTGCCTTTACACACACACTTATCTCTGATTGATGACTAAAGTGTAAGGCCTGGTAAGTGGACAATGCACAAAGTAAAATCAACAAATCTAACAACTTTTAAGTTTTAACTGTTGGAATTTGAACCTGAATTCTGTATAAAATCTGTGTGTGGGGCGCAAAGGGAGAAAAGACTTGCCTTCATTTGTCATTGAAAAACAACATAATTTGATTTGAAAATAAAAATGATTACTTATCCGTGTTTTACACAAATAGCTCTGTATAAATCACATATTTAATACATTTTTTCAGTCATAAATGAGTGTAATAAGTACTATTTTATTTAGTGTCTCTTTAAATAACTACATATACAAAGCAAAATGTTAAAAAATAAAAAGAGCAGATCTACCTAAGAAGAACTCAAAGAGTGGGAAATAAAACATGTATAATACAACGTTATAAGTAAAATAAATGTGCTTTAAGGCTTTACCATACACCATACAAAAGAGCAAATATCTTCATTACATGTTTTAGAATCTTTTTTTTTTTTTTTCTCTCCGTCCTACTCTTCGGCTTGTCAGTTCTAATAAGAAATAAAACTGATAGTTTTGTGTTTGTTTGATTGTTTGTATTATTATGCAAACACAGCTCTTGTTACGTGTGCTATTAATGTGTTCCTCTTTTTTAATATGGTCAAAACCAATTCCTAGGCAGAGGTATGGAAAAGGAGAGCCTTAATTCAGGTGAGAAGTTTGCAACCAGAGAAACACGATCTCTGGTGAAAAGCAAAAGTACTTCCCCCTCTGGGTGCAAAGGGAGATGGCCTCTTGTAGTGAAAACATTAGCCATGGTTCCTGACAGATCCTATTTTATGCAGATGAGAAAACTACATTTGTCCAAAGCTCACTGTTCTGATTGGTCAGAATCGTGTGTTCTGACTTCCTGTTGTCGATTAGATAAGATTTTTTAGATGGAAAGGAGGACTGACTTGTGCAGCTCTGATTGGATGAGGCACATATTTCTCTGTGCATTGCTTCATAAATAAAACCAGAAACTTTTTTATAATGGTTGACTTAGGCAGAGGAAGTACTTTGCAGGAAGTTGAAAGCTCAGTCTAGGGCATTTCCCCAAAATGCACTGTGAGGGTCCTCTGTCAGCATCGACTGCTAGACTTTGTTTATGAAGTCGGGCCTTGTTAACCACAACGAAACCTCCTTGAAAGATATATTGTTTCATGCAGTTCATCATAATTTAAAAGGCAGTTTTTTTTCTCAACAGGTGCCATTGTAAATATATTGTTTTGATTAACAGTAAATTTAAAATTTAGTATTTTGTGCATTAACAATAAATAATCAGATATACTCTGTTTTAGTAAAACTCAGTAAATTTAATCTTACCTAGAGTGAAATTCTTTAATTAAAAATAAGTTGCATTTAAATAGTCCAAACACAAGCAATAAAATATTTTATGTATTTGAATAAATTTCTTCTCAGCCTAGTGAACCTTTCTGTTTCAGTGAATATAATTTTATCCACAATGAAATGTAAGCAACCTGAATTCACAGCACATTACAAAATCATATGCCTTATGATAACTGCAGAAAAATCATTTGAAAAGTTCAGCTGACTTTTATGATTAAAACTAAAAGATTAGCTATACGCGAGAGGTAACAGCTTAATGAAGGTTATGTGTGAAAATTCCACTGCCAGTGCAGAAAGACAAGAAACTTTTCCAGGAGATTGAGGGTAAGACAGAGATTCTCACTCTTGACATTTTTTTCAATAAGGAAAGAAAAATTCTAGCCATAGAAAAGAAGCCAAACACACAAAAAAATCAAGTCAGAAAAAGAAGAGTAAAATCGAACATTGTCTCTTCAGATGACATAGCTTATGCACATAAAACCCCAAATACTCTACCATAAACTGTTAGAACCAGTTAACCAATTAAGTAAAGATGCAGAACACAAAATCAATAGGTAAAATGAGTGTATTTCTATACATTAAACACAAACTACTGGACACAGACTTTAAGAGATTAATTTCATTTTCAACTCCATGAATTTCAGTAAAAGACGAAGGAGTAAATGCAACCTCAGGAAATATGTATGCATGAGAAAGTATACACATTGGTGCAAGAAATTTAAAAGTCAACAACAAATGAAAACTTATTAGTGTGGATAGAGCTTCAAATTCATCTTGAAGCAACTTTTGATGGCATTCTTCATAGAAATAGAAAACACAACCTTAAAACTTTCATGAGCCACAAGAATCCCCAAATAGCCAAAGCAATTCTGAGAAAAGCAGGGCAAATTTGGAAGAGTCACACTTTCTGACATCAAACTACATTTAAAGACATTGTCATTAAAACGGGATAGTACTGCCATAAAAAAAAACAGACACACAGATCACCAAAAGAGAACACACAGCCTAGAAATAAAACTGCGCATAGTTGGTTAAATTACTTTTGTCAGATGTGCCCAAAACATTAAATAGGAATGTAATCATCTCCTTACAGTTTTCGGAATCTCAAATAACCACATGCAAACAATGAAATTACATCTCTACCTTACCGCACATATGAATCCACTTGAAATATATTAAATATTTGAATATAAGACCTAAAACTTAGAAGGAAGCATAGGGTTAACCTCCTTGACATTACTCTTGTCAATAATTTTGAACTGGACATCAAAAGCAAAGGCAAAAGCAAAAATGAACATGTGGGACACCCTTAATCTAAAACGCTCTTGGATAAGAAGATAAAAAGGGGGTGCAGCTGATGGAGGCTTTGTTCATACCTCTTGAATTCAAATCAAAGTTGTGAAAAAATCAGAGAGCAAACAGCAATAAAAGTCACTTGGGTTCTAAATGAAAAATTCTTGCAAGTAGGCAGAGAAGTAAACTACCCTGTACAGGAGGAGGTAAGATGAATGAGGACACTAGGCTTCCAGTTCCTTGCAACTGTGTAAACAGAGGCTTCAGCAGCTGCAGATGCCCCTTCAAGGGGTCAAGTTCAAGAGCAGAGTTTTCAGCTGAACAACAGGGCCAGGTGGGCTTCATACAGAGCCCACCAGGGACTTACAGGTGGACACTGAGTTGTCAGAGTGAACACCAGAAGTGAGGATCTCTCCTGGACAGAAATGCCAGTGACTGGTATCTAGTGCTCCTCTGTTGCTGTCTACAAAAGACTCCCTTCAGATTAAAAGTGACACACAGACTAAAAATAAGGGGGTGAAAAATATATTCTTTGATGGACCTATAGGGTTTTGTGCTGAATAAAATGGGTTGGATAGAGAAAGATAAATATTGTATCATTTCATGTCCAGGTGGAATCTGAAGCACAAAATAACTAACAACAAAAAAGGCAGCAATAAACTCACAGATACAGAGAATATTTTGAGGGCTACTAGATGGGAGGGGGATTGGGAGATGCAAAAAAAAGCAAATGAACTAAGAGCTACAGAATACACACAGAGATGTAGACTGTAGCATGAGTAAGATGGTTAATAATAAGTATGTAAGGGAGAACAGGTGTACTAATTTTCTATGTCATCTCTTACATCTCAGTAAAAAGGCAGGGCTAGAGATAGATTCTGCATTAAGTGATGCTACAAAACATTTTTTTAAAAAGTGGGTGGGGTGAAGAATCAATCAATCGATCAATCAAGGGAACACCAGATAAATAAAACACTTTGAAAGGGTCCAGTGTCACCAATGTGTTTTTTTTTTTTTCAAAGAAATAACCTTTCAGAAAAAGAAAAATAATAAATAAATTAGTTCGTAATGTGAAAAAAAAAATCTTTGGACTTAACCCACAGAATGCAGATCACAGTGACCTGACCCTGTAGAGCGACAGGGGTGTGTGTGTGTGTGTGTGTGTGTGTGTGTGTGTGTGTGTGTGTGAAATGGGAGGGAATAAAGTACCCCAAAAACTCAATCCAGAGAAAAGAAGACTAAGTGACTAAAGAGTGATCAATCCTGTTTTCCAAAAGATATTATCCCTACAAAAGAAAGTTGTAACACTTTCTTTTCCCTCACTAAATATTTTTGATAGCAAAACACCTAGTTCATACTATTTTTCAGTTGTTGTGAATAATATACTCGTGGGAAGATTGGGCTGCTGTGAATAGCCAGTCCACCAGTTCCGTACAAGTTATTCCGCCCTAAAGATTTCTGCTACTGTACAGTTTATGTAATATAACTCGGGTATTATTGAGAGTAGATGCAGTAGACGCAGGAGCCATTCTTCCTGGTGATCAATCAGTCTGGTGTTCATCTTGCTTATCATTTTGGCTATTTGACAAACATATTAGTGGTTAGATTTTTAGAAACACAGATGCTCACTAACTGAAAGGCTCTCTGGTATGCTTACCAAGGGCAGTGAGGTTGGTCCTAGGTCACAGCATGGAAGGACACAGAGATGAACATGATTTCTGTTAACATCAATTCCTATCCACTGGCAAATTCTATAAATCCTCCCAGTTGTCTGCGAGTCATTGATGCTTCCACCCTGGCCAAGCCTTCTTGTACATCAGGAGTCAGGTTTCTCTGGCTTGGGTTAGCTTAAACCCAAGATATTGGACCAAAGGCCTTCTTGAGAGAATCTTTATATCCCCTCTCTCTTGGAAATTTCAAGTCAGAGCTGTATTTTTGTAAGAAGTCTCCTCCCTGGGCCCAGCAAACAGGATGGGATTCAATCTGTACATTGAAAAACTGTTTATCTTTTGCCACTGGACCTCTCTCACATATCTAGTCAAAGGGAGTGAGTAGAGACTGAGAAAACAGTCCAACAATATTTCTGTTAAGTCTTCAAATCAGGATCCTCTCGTATAAAAGCATCGTTCTTGGAATTCAGCACTCAAGAGTACATGGAAAAATACATCCTCCGAATCCAGACCTGTGAACCAACAAACACCCAAGGACACAGTAGTCAGCAGTGTGTAGGGATTTGGGGTCATCAGATGAACACCCTCAGCTGCTGTTTCCTTACCCTGTAGTCCTAATCAAATCTATTTTCTCTTGCACCCGCTCTCTGTGTGGGTAAAATGTTAGTATTATAAGGTGAAAATCAGAATCAAAGCAGTTGGTCTTTCAAAACAATCTCTACAAGAGGCTGAGTTCCTCCTTTTGCCTGATCTCTGAGAAAGTACTGTATCGGGTTAGGAATTTTGTTCTTACTTTCCTGGGCTACTCATGTACTGACACAAGGCTATACTTACAGTCAGTTCGGTCATTGTACTCCTATAGCTAAGGAACCATTTTGTCCTGGCTTAGTTGAAGATGTTTACTTTGTTTTTCACAATTTGATCGTGGTACGTTTGGATGTGGGTCTCGTGCTTTCTCTCTGTTTGTTCTTCTTTATTCTGTGCATATATCTTTTGCCAGACTTAGAACTTATTTAATCTTTATTTCTTCAAAAAACTTTCAGCATGCTGACTTTGAAGATCTCCAGTGGGTTCTTTTTTAGGTCCTTTGTCAGTTCCAACATTTGCGGATTTTTTTTTTCTATTCTCCTGATTCTTTGATGAGATTTTTAATCTCCACTGTTATTTCAAGAATGTTCATGATTATTTGTTGAAGCACTTGGGTAACAGCTGCTCTAAAGCCTTTCTCAGGTATTTACATGTGTTATCTCTTCCTTTCACATCTACTGTATTTTATTTGCCACAGGATGCGATTTTCCATGAATCCTTCTAACCTAAATTGAGTTGTATCTTGGGCTTTTGGTGACTAACTCTCTGGGCCTTAGGTAAAGTCTTGAAGAATATAGACATTTGTGTCTGAACATCAAACTCATCTAGATAGGTTAAGGCACCCGCATGTTCTAGGCAGGCTTGTGGACCTGGGGTTTCCAGGTCAGATCAGTTTCAAAGCATTTCCTCTGGTATTCAGGTCTGTTTTCTGAATGTGCCATGCAGTGGTCACTCTAGAAGTAAATATGAGCCTGTTAAATTCTCAGCGATTTGGTATTTATAGGCAGCACAGGGGTGAGGCCACTTAGCACACAACCATGTAGATTTGCTTTCCCCAATGTCTTCCTTTCTACAACCACACTGTCATTTTATAGTTTCTGGGTGCCTTCCTGTTGCGTCTTCAGGCAGAAAGGTGGACCTAGTTACCCAGAACTGCTATGCACTTGTAATAATTGCACCCACATCCAAGTAAAGGCAGACAGAAGAGAAAATACTGGTTTTTCACCCTAACTTTGGGCGTTTCATTTTTTTCCAAACATTGGGAAAATTTCCCTCATTCAGAATTTTATTTTATCAGGTTATTGTGGGCTTCCATTGTTGGCTCGTCTTCACTTCAAATTGCTTCAAAGCTGGGATATTAGAGGAAGCAAAGAAGAAAATCTTGAGTGGTATTGTTTGTATAACCTATGCATTCAGAATGGACTTTTCCACCTTTGAGGAAGACATACAGGGCCTCTTCTTTAAAAAGCAGAAGTGTGTTACTTTCATGTTACTCAGGAGCTGAAGTCCCATCTGTTGACAGAAATTGCTCACTCTGATTATCCCCATGTGTTCTTCTTCTATTCTTCTAAATGGCAAGAATGATAAGGTCTCATCTATATTTATACCAGGACATTTACTAAGTAAGGTGTTTTTTTTTTTCTTTTGTTTTTTTTTGTTTTGTTTTGTTTTGTTTTGTTTTGTTTTGGTGGTGGTGATTAACAATGAGAAAGGTTATATCTTTCCCTCATGGAAGAGCAGAATTGCCTCTCCTTAGTTACAAAACAAGGTTTGCTCCATTTTGAGAATTCTCCCATGAAACAAACCATTCCATGTGAATGCAACAAAGAGTTATTCTGTGTTACTCACTTAAGAGTAGGGTAACTGATGCAGACATAAACTATGGCCACTGCTTTGGCTATGAGTGATTAAACTTTTGTCTCTGACCCAGAGGCTCATGTCTTCTGCCAGCACTTGAGAAAGAGTAACATGAAGGTTCCTAGCTTTCAAGCATGGTAAATTCTCATGCTCTACAAAGGCATAGTTTATGTAATAGAGAGGACGTAGGTCCACAAGAACAGGAAGAAAATAGAACACTTTCTGGGACCCTGTAGCAAATTTTCTTACTCAAGTGGTCAACAAGGGAGAGTAAGGATACTGCACTATTAAAACTGAATACTTCTTCCCAAATTATGTGTTTGTTAGTTGTTATGCACTGCTCTCCAGGTTGCAGGAAGAAAGATGATATGACAACTCTCAACCGACAGGGAATAGGGCTTTGGCTGATTAGTTGAGGAGAGCCCAGAGCTACAATAAGTGGTATTGACATTGAAAATATGAAGAAACAGAAGTTCACCCTTTACCCAAGAAGGAGACTCTGGTAACTTTCTGTACTCTAGAAACTGGAGAGTGTATCTACCTCGGTGGTTAAATTTAAGGCCACAGAGGATGGCCCCAGCATCAACCCAGTTATGCCTGAAGGGGTGATAACTACTCTACAAAGAGAAACGTTATCTTTTATCCCCTGCCCCAAAGCAAAGCTGGCAGTGCAATGAAATGCTTGATCTATAGAGATTTTCTAGCTGCATAGGTGTAATTCACTTGATGGCTTCGCTGAGTCAGAGCTCGATGGTGTCTACTGCTCTGTAGGGCTAGTCATCATCACTGGCTGTTACACACATGCAAAGCAGACAGGTATGATCGACTCAGTGCGAAGACATGGGGCAGAACTTAGGTCATGGGGTATTTGTTTTTTATAATCCTAGCCCATCTTAAGCTGTTGTCAGGAGTGTAGCTGTTTCGTCATGAAAAATTACATCTGACAATTCAGACATTCCTCTTTGGGGCACGGCTTGTGAAAACAAACATCAGCAGAAGACTGACCCATCTGGATAATTTTGAAGATGCCTGCCATAAGGCCAACTGTCGAATGGAACAGCTAGAGTCTAGGAGCTGATGCAGCCTCCCTGAACCCCAGATTGTCACTCTTTTTGACATTACAGCCATCATCAGAGTTCAGGCACACAAACTCAAACACTCTATGTGTTTCCCATAGAAGTTATCATTAAATGGCAGACTTGAGACTCCTGAAGAAAGCTGCTTCATTGACCCTTGGTCCTAAAGATTATAGTATGTGGGACACTGCCATTGCTTACCCTGGCCCATTTATTTCCATCTTCTCAAAACAATCTAAGGTGCCTCATCACATGTGACTTTCTTTTCATACCACCGCGTTACTTTTCCCAACTGACTAAGTTGATTCCAGTAACACAATGCTGGTACAACACCTCTATATCTCTCTGCATTTAGCTTCCCAGCTTTCTACGTTCTGTTAACGTTGCACCTTTTATTTTAAAGCAATGTGAGAAAGGCAAAGTATTTCATGGATGTTCCATATTCCCTAACATCTGTAGACATATGATATTGTTGCACATCGGTGTATTTCTAACTCCCCCATCCTCACCGGTCCTCAGCCCACACATTTTAGTAAGACGATCTGACTACTAAATGCAACGGTCCCCAAAGTGGACTTTAGGCTGCTTCCTGAGTTTAGATTGGAAGGAAAATTGGTTGTGTGACTTAGAGACCTATTTTGAAAAGAAGTATGATCGAATTTGAACTTTCTGAAGGATGGCTGATTCTCAGTAGTGGATTAATTGAAACTGTAAAGGTATAGGTATGGGGATAAGAATCATTAATGGGGGAGGGGTCTACAGAGGGGGACAGGAAGACACAACTACTAAAGAGTGAGGGAAGAGAATGATGTTGACCTCCGAATATAAGTAAAGAAAAAATAATTAACATGCTCTGTCTCCTAGGCCTAGCTTCAATGTCCAACTCAAGCAGCAACCACAGTTGTCAGTCCATTCCACTGCCTAAGAACTGAAGTTTTGGGTTGAAGGGTGACAACCAATAATAACTTGAAGACTGTGGAAAGTTTATTGTATTAGAAAGAGGAAGATTTTAATTAGTGTGTGCCAATACTCATTTATTGCTCATTTCATAAATACTAAAATACATTATCTTTTAGGTACTGTGCTAAATCAGTGCCGAGGTCCAAGGTAGACAAGGAAAAGTAGGCATGAAATATCTGAAAGAAGTTATTTATATCTTTGAGTTAAGCAGTGCTACAAATAAAGCAAAGAGTGGGCCTGCCTTTCAATGCTGGGAAAGGGGAGAAAGTTGTGATGTGGCAGTTTACACAACTAAGAATAGGTTGAGTGTAACTATAGACAGATAGTGGGACAGAAAGGCATTACACTGGGAAGAAAAGAGGTCAGTTCTCAGGGCAGTTGTTAGCGATGCTGAGGTTCTGATCTCAGAATCTAAATGGCATCCAATGACAGAAGAAGGAACTGTCTCTCTTTGAATGGAACGCAAAGCAAGGTGAAAACATGCACTAGAAAATGTGAAGTCAACTCACAAAGGGAGGAAGTAAAAGACACATATTAGCTTGAATACTTTGAGGACGGTAGAATAAAAGGAGACATCTGAAATATTTGTAACATTCCACCATGAGCTAACTGTGATGAAACTTCTATGACAGGAGCATGGAATCTTTACTGTTTCAGTGAGGGCATCATGGGGATCATGATTACTGAGCTAGCGAGCATATGGTATATTTTAAAGTATGAATGCACTTTTAATGACGACAGCTTCTGTCAATTAAAATCCAAGGGCTCAAATTTTAAATTCACAGCAAAATTTAATTGAGAGACTGCTGAAGTAAATACTGCATCTGTGCCTTTTCTAGATTTGATTTGTATCTATCCCTCTCATATCATCCCAACTTAGACCTTCATTTGATTCATCCAGGAATGTATCAGATATCTTTTAACTCCAGTTTTTTCATTTTCCTATACTCCCTTGATTTCTATCTCCTTTAAAGAGTTAAGTAGATATAATTTCCTTAGAACGTCCGGTAAATATTCCTAATGAACAAAATGACCAAATGTTAACCAAGAGCCAATAGCCTAACATGAAATAAAGCATCATTTTACTCTTGACTCTTTCAAAAAAAAAAAAATAAGGACAATCAACCCATAAGGCGAACATGTAAGTTTATTGTTCAAATAAGCTGATTGCATGCACTTTGCTGACGTTTGCCAATATAATTTCAACTTGGTTATTCTGCACAGTCCTCTAGTCCACTGGTAAATCACTTGAAATCAGGGGGACGTTCACCTAATGAAAGTGGTTGACGAGTTGATCTTGAAAGAGTGGCAGCAGATGTGTCAGCTGACATTGCCATGGGGAACCATGGGTTGCCTGCTGGTTGCAAGTTGAAAAAGGACCGTCATGGACTGATAAATCAGGATATCTATGTGGAAGATTAGAAGGCTCCATCATTCTAAAATAACTTCTCTGTAAGTTAGATGTAATATACTGAGAAGTAGAAGTTGTGCTTGTAATAAAATTCACGATGTGGCCATTTGCTTGATTGCCGCTGCTGTGTGAGCACATATGGAAGGTGGTCAACTGATTCAAGAGAGCATGTTGGTTCATCACACTTTGTTCTGATGGGCTACCTAAAGCTGATGATGGAGGACACAATTCACTTCTGATTGGAGCAGTTGTACTAGTGATTCTCTGGCTGGTAGCAGGCCTGCCAATTGCTGGCGTGGTAAAATTTGTGGCAGTTGAGAATATGCTTTCTGCACGTGTGTCAGGAAGAAAAAAAGAATTTTGATTACCTACAGGATTCCCTGTTCCAGAGTGCTTCTTGTTGGAATTTTGAGCTTTTGAAGCTGCTGGAGAAGCATGTTTGATTCCAACTCTCCTTTTCATTCTGAGTAACAGTTGGGGAAAGCCTCGTTGAAAGTTTGGGTTTTGATAGAAGTGTAACTAAAACCAGAGGAGAAAGCAATTTGTTGACACAAGACTATAAGGAACCTAATCTCTAAGTCATATATCAAGTTTGTTATGCAAAGGTAATGTCATCAACACATGGACATGGTTAACTATTGTCTAAAAGGACTTACTGGCAACAAAAAATTAAATAGCATGGCCCTCAGGTAGAAATGGTGTCTACATTTAAAGTAACACTAAATGCACTTTTTAAAGTGGTTTCAATACCTTAAGAGTTCACTTGAGTGCAAATGTTTTTAGAATCCAGAATGCCCAAACCGTTTTCCATTTTGTGAAAAATAAAAACTTTAAACTTACTAGTTTCACATACTTTCCTAAAATATATGTCTTATTATACACACACACACACACACACACACACATATACGTGTACATATATATATCTACACTTACATAGGACCCTATTAGAAGCTGGAATTAAATTTTGTACTACCTTGCTTAAAACAGAGACTTCTTTTTCTTCTGCCAGAAAGTCAGCTAGAGAAGCAGACCTTTGAAAACTCTGTTGCACTTTACGAAATCCATAAAGGTGAAGCTGTCGAACTAAACTCTTCATACTTGCAGTTTCAAATATTCTGAAAGGAGCCTTTCTTTCCAAAACTTCTCTTTTGAAGAGTTCTTCATGAATCACTACAGAAGTTCCCTTCTCATCCCAGCAAATGGACTTGAATTGATTGTTTTCAACTATTTTCCAGAGTTTTCTAGGAAAGGTCAAAGATCGAAACTCATTATCTCCACCTGGTTCAGAGACACAAAATGTGTGAAGTGATCTTCTTGTAAAGGACCTTGCAGACAAAAGCTGGAAAGCCTTTTCTTCGATCACAGACCTCAGGTCTGAGTCCCCGGTCAATGTGTGATCACACAAAAGAGATCCAAAGGAGGCTGCTGAACCAGTTGATTCATCTTTAGAAGAATCATCTTGAATTTCTGAAGAAATGTGTGTCATCTCAAATAAATGTTTCTTCAGCTGCTTTCCTCACCTACCTAGTTATGAACACCGCAGGCCCAAACACTGCCTTGGCAGGCCTATACTAACAAACTCCTCAGGACACCAGCTTTTCTCAACCTGAGTAGCTGTGACATCACAATATGACGTCTCCTAGCAACTAAAAGTCACCTGCACCCAGTGTTTCCTTCTGCCACTGTACATGTTATTCAGTTAAGATAAAACATCAGCTGGTTATTTATGTAGTGTAATTTGCAAAACTGTATTGAACAGAATTTTCTCAGTAAATACATTTTGGAGGTCAAATGAGTTAAACAAATTTCCTACCTTTGACCCACACACACATCCTCTGATTGATGACTAAAGCATAAGGCCTGGAAAATGGACAATGCACAAAGTAAACAAAACTAACAACTTTTTTTAACTTTTGGAATTTGAAACTCACATCTGTATAAAATCTGTGTGGGGAGGGAGGAAAGGACTTGCCATCATTTTTCATTGAAAAACAACATAATTTGATTTGAAAGTAAAAATGATTACGTATCTGTGTTTTACACAAGTATCTCTGTAATAATCACATATTGATTAAATTTTTCAGTCATAAATGAGTGTAATAAGTACTATTTTAATTACCTACCTATACAAAGTAAAATATTAAAAAACAAAGAAAAGCAGATCTCCCTAAGAAGATCTCAAAGAGTGAGAAATAAAACACTTATAATACAATGTTATGAGTAAAATAAATGTGGTTGAAGGCTTTATCATACACCATACAAAAGAGCAAATATCTTCATGACATGTTTTAGACCCTTTTTTCTACTCTCTAATAAGAAATAAAACTGCTACTTTTGTGTTGATCGATTGTTTGTATCATTATGCAGACACAGCTCTTGTTAGGTGTGTTATTAATGTCTTCCTCTTTTTTTTATATGGTCAACACTAATTCCCAGTCAGAGGTATAGAAAAGAAGAGCCTTAATTCAGGTGAGAGGTTTGCAACCAGAGAAACGCAGTCTCTGCTGGAAAGCAAAAGTGCCCTCCCTGGGTGCAAAGGGAGATGGCCTGTTGTAGTGAAAACATCAGCCATGGTTCCTGACTGATCCTATTTTATGCAGATGAGAACTACAAACCTCAAATTTGAATTTGTCCAAAGCTCACTGTTCTCATTGGTCAGAATCGTGTGTTCTGACTCCCTGTTGTCGATTAGATAGGATTTGTTTAGATGTAAAAGAGGACTGACTTATGCAGCTCTGATCAGTTGAGGCACATATGCCTCAGTGCATTGCTCCATCAATAAAACCAGAAACTTCTTTTTAATGGCTGACTCAGGCAGAGGAAGTACTTTGCAGGAAGTCGAAAGCTCAGTCTATGGCATTTCCCCAAAATGCACTGTGAGGGACCTCTGTCAGCATCGACTGCTAGACTTTGTTTATGAAATCGGGCCTTGTTAACCACAACGAAATCTCCTCGAAAGATATATTGTTTCATGCAGTTCACAATAATTTAAAAGGCAGCTTTTTTTTTCCTCAAGAGGTGCCACTGTTAATATGTTGTTTTGTTTAGCAGTTATTTTAAAATTTAGAATTTTGTGCATTAACTATACATGATCAGATATTCTCTGTTTTAGTAAAACTCAGTAATTTAATCTTACCTACAGTGAAATCCTTTAATTAAAAATAAGTAGCATTTCAAATGATTCATACACAAGCAGTAAAATATTTTATGTATTTGAATTAATTTTTTCTCAGCCTAGTGTACCTCTCTGTTTCAGTAATATATATTTTATCCACAATGAAATGTAAGCAACCTGAATTCACAGCACATTACAACAATCATATGCCATACGATAACTGCAGAGAAATCATTTGAAAAAATTCAGCTGACTTTTATGACTAAAAGTAAAAGATTCGCTATACATGAAAGGTAACAGCTTGATGAAGATTATGTGTGAAAAGTCCACAGCCAGTGCAGAAAGACAAGAAAATTTTTCTGGAGATTGGGGGTAAGACAGAGATTCTCACTCTTGACATTTCTTTTCAATAAGGACAGAAAATTTCTAGCCGCAGAAAAGAAGCCAAACACACAAAAAAATCAAGTCAGAAAAAAAGGAGTGAAATCGAACATTGTCTCTTCAGATGACAGAAGCTTATGTACATAAAACCCAAAATACTCCACCATAAACTGTTAGAACCAGTTAACCAATTAAGTAAAGATGCAGAACACAAAATCGATAGGTAAAATGTTGTGCATTTCTATACAATAACCATAAACCACTGGACACAGGAGTTGAGAGATTAATTTAATTTTCAACTGCATGAGTCTTAGTAAAAGACGAAGGAGTAAATGAAAGAAAATGAAATATGTATGCATGAGAAAGTGCACACATTGATGCAAGAAATTTAAAAAGGCAACAACAAATGAAAGCTTATTAGTGTGGGTAGAGCTTTAATGTCATCTCGAACCAACTTTTGATGGCATTCTTCACAGAAATAGAAAAAACAACCCTAAAACTTACATGAGCCGCAAGAATCCCCAAATAGCCAAAGCAGTTCTGAGAAAAGCAGGGCAAAGTCAGAAGAGTCACACTTTCTGATATCAAACTACATTTAAAGACATTGTCATTAAAACGGGTTAGTACTGGCAGAAAAAAACAGACACATAGATCAACGAAACAGAATACACAGCCCAGAAATAAAACTGTGCATGCATGGTCAAATTACCTTTGTCAAATGTGCCAACAACACTAAATGGGAAAGTAATAGTCTCCTTAACAGTTTTCGGAATCTCAAATAACCACATGCAAACAATGAAATGAGATCTCTACCTTACCACACACAAGAATCAACTTGAAATATATTAAATATTTGAATATAAGACATAAAACCTAGGAGAAAGCATAAGGGTGACCTCCTTGAAATTTCTCTTGCCAATAATTTTGAACTGGACATCAAAAGCAAAGGCAACAAAAGCAAAAACAAACAAGTGGTACACCTTCAAAATAAAACGCTCTTGGATAACAAGAAAAAAAGGGGCGTAGCTGATGGAGGCTTTGTTCATCCCTCTTGAGTTCAAATCAAAGTTGTGACAGAAACAGAGAGCAAACAGCAAAAAAAAAAAAAAGAAAAGAAAAAAAAAGAAAAAAAAAAGTGTCGTGGGATCTAAATGAACTAGTCCTGCAAGTAGGCAGAGAAGTAAACCACCCTGTAACAGGTGGAGGTAAGATGAGTGAGGACACGAGGCTGCCAGTTCCTAGCAACTGAGTGGAACAGAGGCTGCAGAAGCTGCAGATGCCTCTTCAAGGGGCCAAGTTCAAGAGCAGACTTTCTCACTGAGCACCAGAGCCAGGTCGGCTGCACAGGGGCCCCCCAGGGACTTACAGGTGGACACTGAGTTGTCGGAGTTAGAGCCAGAAGTGAGGATCTCTCCCAGACAGAAGTGCCAGTGGTATCTAGTGCTCTTCTGTTGCCATCTACAAAAGACTCACTTCACATTAAAAGGGACACACAGACTAAAAAGAAGGCGGTGGAAAAATATATTGCTTTGATGGACCTAGAGGGTTTTGTGCCAAATAAAACGGATTGGATAGAGAAAGATAAATACTGCATCATTTCACAACCGTGTGGAAGCACAAAAGAAATAACAGCAAAAAAGGCAGCAATAAACTCATAGAAACAGAGACTATTTTGAGTGCTAGTAGATGGGAGGGGGATTGGGGGATGCAATAGAAAGGCATGTAGATGAAGAGCTACAGAATAGACACAGAGATGTAGACTGTAGCATGAGGAAGATGGTTAATGATGTAATAAATATGTAAGGGAGAACGGGGGTACGAATTATATATATCATACCTTACATCTCATAAAAGAGCGGGGGTGGAGATATATTCTGATTAAAGTCAAAAAACAAAAACAGTTGTATACCACGGGGGGGGGGGGGAGAAATCAATCAATCAATCAATCAATCAATAAACCGCCCGAACACCCAGGTTAAAAAAAAAAAAAAAAAAACACTTGGAATGGGTGTCCAGGGTCACCAATGTTTTCCTTCAAAGAAATAACCTTTCAGAAAAAGAAAAATAATAAATAAATTAGTACATAAATAAAAACACCTTTTGACAGAATATTGAACTTAACCGACAGAATGCAGATCACAGTCACCCGGCCCTGTAGAGCTGACAGAGGTGTGTGTGTGTGTGTGTGTGTGTGTGTGTGTGTGTGTGTGTGTGTGTGTGTGTGTAATAGGAGGGAATAAACTACCCCAAAAACTGAATCCAGAGAAAAAGATTAAGTGCCTGTAGGGTGATCAGTCCTATTTCCCCAAAGGTATTCCCTCCACAAAAGAAAACATGGAGTTCTCTGCACAGAAACTCCCCACAAAAAGTTCATTCGGGAGTTAATTCATGAGGACACTAGCATTCACTCTGTTTCTAAAAGTGTTAGGCAGCGGTGTCAGTGACATGCTCCAGTAATATCACTGTTTATTGAGAACACGAAGACTCAAGAATTGTTATATAATTGTACCAAAGGTCACATTATTCATGAATAGTGACATCAGAGCTATCACCCAGAATTTCATGATTCCAAGGCATTTCCTACACTGCAACATCCTGTCTCTTGGGGACCGAGGCCCTGAACTCACTCTGTTCCAAAACAGTCTTGTGTGAAGATTCATTCTTACACCAGTTTAGCAGATATGCATGCCCACATTAACCACCTGATCAACAAAGTGCAATGAGAAAATTTCTGGGGCCCAGAGGTAAGAAATCTCCCTGGAATCTGGTCTGAACTCCCTTTTAGACATAGATTTACATGTCTGAAAAATAGCCACATCCACTTAACTTTACTAACAGAACTTACCTTGGCCTCTTCCACTGCAAAATAGCCCTTGTCATAGACCAGTAGGAAATGTTCACATATCTCTTCATGCTGATGATGTGTGGTCTACAGTATGTACAAATTAAAAGACGCTTTTCCTATGCAGCAGGAGCACAGAGTCGGCTGCACTGAATATGAGAATGTTTTCCTAGGCTGTCAGCGAATAATCCTCACTGAGTGTGCTTGAATGCAAAAAATCAACTTCTAGACCTGTCCCAGTCAATGACATAAACAGAACTGACTATATTTAGGGTTGCTGTACCACTTTCTATGTTTTTATATAATGGCCATTTGAGCCTGGTGTTTGTTAATGCCCTCAGGATCCTAAAGACAGACACACACTCAACAGGCCTCTGTGGGTACATGTGTGCCTGTGCACAAACACCCACACAGACACACACACTGGTTCTCTCACTGTTTTCTTTAATCTGAGCAACAACTGTTGGTCACAAATTTGTGACTGTGGTTTCAAATTTCCTTGGTCATTGAATAGATGGGAAGTCTTCTTCACCTTCTACTATAGTATTTGAAAATACATGTCTCATTTAACTTTTTCTGTGTAGCAACGCACCCTAAGTTTAATGCCTTAACACAGCCATTTTATTATCTCCTATGATTCTGTGGATTGATTTGATTTACATGGTCTAATCTTCAACAGGATCACTAGAAACACTATTTTTTGTTTAGTTTCTATAACTACTAGTTAAGCAATAGACATAACTCTATCCTGTGTAGATGTATTCTTAAATTACTTTATGCTAAAGAAAAAACGCTGTCGTTTATTTCTCCAAAGAGTTTCAGTATAAAAAACTTGAAAGTGAGGCTACAAATTTTAAAGTTTAAAATATGGATCATTTTCTCTCTTTCTTTACTCCTACAGCCCAATACCTCCATTGCTTTAGTGGAGACCAAGCACATATCTGAGAAACTTTCTATCTAGAAGCTATCTTGGAATATTTTCTTTCTCAGAATCCTACACTACGATGTCTTTTCATCCTAAAAATATTTACTCAGGATTTATTAACAAACAAAGCTGTTCTTACATTTGAAAGACAAGAGAAACAGGAAAGACATCTATATTTTCTTTGTCTTACTACTTCCTTAATGTAGGTGGATGTATTTCTCTGAGTCCTTGATTTCAACAACATCTGCTAATTTGCATGCAGTTATGATGCCTCGTAAAGGTGACACATGTTTCCACAATGGGAAGTAATTTTAAAATTTTTTTACATTTAAAGTATTTCCATATAGAATAAAAACTATACTATCCAGCAATAACAAAGAATCACACATGTAAATAAAAAGAATTAACAACCACATTTTCCTACTTAAAAAAAACTTAAATCGTGACACTGGGGGATTATTTGAACATTATTATTGCAAAAAATTTATGTACAAGTTTAGCATGAAAAGTCAAGATAATTCATTTAAGTAAACTTCCATGTGTAGTGGCACAGTTCTTGAGAAGTGCTATAGAAGTCAAAAGGTTAAAATTTTCTTTATAATTTTTTTTTTGTAATTCTAGAAATGTTGTATAGGGAGCTTCACCAAATCATGCAGACAAATGAAATAAACAGAACTAACATTTCCATACTTTGTAAATTCAAAAATGATCGAGCAGTTCAGGAGTACTATTTTTAAAGCAAATTGATGCACCTTACAGCAATGTCTCTGTTGGAACATTACAATTTTATTATGTTGGTACATTACAATTTCTCAGTTTGTATTTTGGAGGGGTATCTATGATGTGCCATCAAAAACAGAAAACTGACATAAAAACCCAATATAAAGATGTAAAACACAACAGTAGACAGAAGAGAAAATCTATGTCCCTGAGAGGAGAGCTGTAAAGGAGAGCATAGAACATAGTGAAACCTATGACTAAGTAAAACTGAAATAAAATTTAATGAAGGAAGATTGATAGCTACCAGAGAGGCTTGGAAGAGGAACTGAAATACACTTGGAGGAGCAGAATACGAGGACAGGAGATATTTGGCACTGCCCTATGCACTTAATCAGGAATTCAAGATTCTTCCAACTTTTGTCATTGCCATTTTCAGCAGATGGCCTCCAAGCTCCCCACTGACGTGGAAAAGAACCATCCACTCTAAGTCATCTCAGTCTATGTATCAACATTTATAGTAACGAATATCTCAACATATCAATATATTTGCTACAGAGTTCTGTTGTTAAATGATCTTATTATCTAAGGCATTCTACAGATTTAATGCAATCCCCATCAAAATCACATCGACATGTTTTAAAGAAATAGAACAAAAACCATCAGATATGTAGGGAAGCATAAAAGACCCCAAATTACCAATAGCATCCTGAGAAAAAGAACCAGTCTGGACGCATCAGTCTTCCAGATTTCAAATTATATTGCAAAGTGACAGCATTCAAAGTGGCATGGTATTGGCAGACAGACAACCCAGTAGAATAGAAGTGAGAGTCCGGAAGTAAATCTATTTCAATATGGACAAATAATTTGCAACATAAAGGCCAAAAACATGCACCGGGGAAAGGAATGCCTCTTCAATAAATGGTGCTGGCAAAACTGGAAGGCTACCTACAAAAGAAGAAAACTAGACTGTTGTCTATCATCAGACACCAAAATTGAACAAAATAGATGAAGAACCTGAATACAAGACCCAAAATAATAAATTGCACGGGAAAAAAATAGAGGTACTCAACTCATGGATTTTTGTATTTACAGAGGGGTAATTAACTTGATCTCAAAGTCAACAAAGTAAAAGAGAAATAAATAGTTAAGTGGGTCTACAACAAACTAAGAAGCTAGCCAGCTAGCTTGCTATCCATTTATTTATAGTCTATCTATTTCATCCTCTATCTATATCAATTTATATATCAATATGTCTTTCTATCAATTCATCAATGTAGCAGTCTATAAAAAGATTTTAACTTGTGTAATGATTGATGAATCATGTTAAATGTTAGTTTTATTCAATAAAGATTTGTCTGATTATCTATGTATCTAAACATCTAACTATTGGTTAACTTATCAACCTACCTAATATTTATCTATTAATTTATCTATTCATCTACATAATTTTATGAAGTATAATTATTAATATTTTTTAATATTTACATTATGTTTATAATTTTAAATCATTGATCATTCTTTTTTCATTGCATCTTTCTATTTATTTCTGTTATATCTTTCTATTTATCATCTATTTATCTCTCTCTATATTTCTATTTCTATCTATTTTTCTATCTTTATCAAACCATCTACCTAACATCTATTTGTATGTTTATTAATTTTTTATTAATATAGGCTATTTAATATATTTTAAAATCACTGATATTTCTCTTGCCATATATAATTTCGCATTTATTTATATTCTATTTTTGTCTTCATGTATCTACTTATCTATGTATCTCTTCATCTATTTCTTTACCTATGATTTAGAATTTATATATCTATCTAAATATCTACCTGAATATCTATTTATGTATGTATATCTTTATCTATCCAATATGTATTCATTTATTATTAGAACTATTACATATCTAGCTAGTTAGCTAACATAAATCCATTTGTCTATATCAACGTATTTATTTATAGGTATCTATCGATTCAACAATGTATCCCTCAAAACAATATAATGAACTTAGATAAAGATGGATAAATAATATAGGTAATGTTAGTTTTATTTAACAAATACCAGTCTAATTTTCTGTGCATCTAAAGATCTAATGATTAATTTATCTGTAATTTATCTTATATTTATCTACCAATCTATCTTTGTAATGTCGATGCTAACTTTCAAGAACTACATTCATCCATTCCTATTTTCACCATCATATATCTATATATGTACTATTTTTCTAAATTCTGTATGTATCTTTATTAATTTGTTTCACTATATGTCAGCTTATAAAAATATATTTCTAAATTATTTATTTTACTATTTGTCATGTATTCTCAATCTTTCTACTTATCATCTAACATTCTATCTATCTGTCTACTTGTATATTAACATATACTTCAATATTTTTGACATTTATCTATCATCTATATGTCTACCCAACTATTATATATATAATGTTTGTTTATTTATTTCAATTTATTTGTGACAATTTACATATGAATACACAAATGTTTTTGTAAAACAATATTTTTCACTTACAAAATGATTGATAACATATGAAAAATATCAGTTGTCTTTATAAATATTTGTATAATTGTCTATAATCTACAATGTAACAAGCTATTAATCTATGTATCAGTAAACCTAATATTATCTATTATTTTCTTCTCTATTCATGCTTCCATGCATCCTTTTATGCATTCATCCTCCTGTAACTATCGTCTATCTATCTATCTGTCTGTCTGTCTATCTATCTATCTATCTATCTATCTATCTATCTATCTATCTACCTACCTACCTGTCTGTCTGTCTGTCTGTCTGTCTATCATCTATCTATCTATCTATCTATCTATCTATCTATCTATCTATCTATCTATCTATCTATCATCTCTCTATCTATCTATCTATCATCTATCTATCATCTATCATCTATCTATCTATCATCTATCATCTATTTATCTATCTATCTATCATCTATCTATCTATCTATCATCTCTCTATCTATCATCTATCTATCTATCATCTATCATCTATTTATCTATCATCTATCTATCATCTATCTATCTATCTATCTATCTATCTATCTATCTATCTATCATCTATCATGTATCTATCTATCTATCTATCTATCATCTATCTATCTATCTATCTATCATCTACCTATCTTTCTATCATCTATCTATCTATCTATCTATCAATCTATCATCATCTATCATCTATGTATCTCTTTATCTAGTTTTCATCTATCAATCTTCCTATCATGTCTCTATCAATCATCTATCTTTCTATCTAGTTTTCATTTATCTATCTTTCTGTCTATCTATCTATCTATCTATCTATCTATCTATCTATCTATCTATCTATCATCTATCTATCTACCTATCTATCATCTATGTATCTATCATCTATCTATCTATCTTCTAATCTATCTGTCATCTATTATCATCTATCTATCTATCATCTATCTAATCTATCTATCATCTATCTAATCTATCTATCTATCTAATTTATCTGTCATCTATCTTTTTATCTACCTATCATCATCTATCTATCTAATTATTATCTATCTAGTTTCATCTACCTATCTTTCTATCATCTATCTATCTATCTATCTAATCACCTGTCATCTATCATCTACCATGATCTATTTATCTATCATCTATCTATCTTCTATCATCTATCTAATCTATCTATCTAACATCTATCATCTATCATCTATCACCTACCGTCATCTATCATCTATCTATCATCTATCTAATCTATCTATCATCTATCTATCTATCATCTATTAATCTATGTACCTATCATCTATCTATCATCTATCTATCTTTATATCTATCATCTATCTATCTATCTATCTATCTATCTATCTATCTATCTAATCTATCATCTATCATCTATCTGTCTATCATCTCTCTATCTAATCTATCTATCTATCTATCTATCTATCTGTCTATCTATTTATCTGTCTATCATCTATCTATCTATCTATTTATCTATCTATCATCTATCTATCTATCTAATTATCATCTTCTATCATCTATCTACTAATCTATCACCTATCATCTATCTTTTACCATCATCTATTTATCTATCATCTATCTATTGTTCTATCTTTCTAATCTATTCATCTATCTTCTATTTGTCTACCTATCTAAAAATCCATTATCTTTCTATCATCTATCTACATAGTTATCTATTTTATCTATTATACTATCTATTTCTTTTTATCTCTTTATTATCCAACTCTTTATTATTTATATATCTGTCCATTTTTATTATTTTTATCTCTCACCATTTATCTTTTTGTCTATTTGAAATCTATTAATCTATCTTTCTAGCCATACATCTATTTATCTATCTCTCTATTTACATTTTTATCTGTCTAAGCTGTTCTTTATGTTATTCATAATCTCTTCTTTCATTCATCTATCCCTTCATTTCTCATCTAAGTATTAATTGATTTATGTACCTTTTTGATGTTTCTTTATTTATCTTTCTTAACATATTAAATTTTCATTATACATTTCTAAATACCTGATTGTTCTTTTATCTTTCTTAGTAATTATTTCTTCTATTTTTTTATTTCTTTATCTCAATTCATTAATCTATCTTCATTTATTTATACATCTGTTGATTCAAGGGAGTTTCTCTTCAAAACAATATTTTCATTTTTCCTAAGGATTAAGAAATCTGCAATAAATATCAATTTTATTTAATATACATCAGTATAATGCGTGTACCTGAATTTCTATTTATTTATCTATTTATTATCTATCATTTATCTCTCTATTATCTATTCTATCATCGTTCTATCTATCTATCTATAATTCTATGTATCTATATATTTATTTATCTATCATCTATCATCTATCTATTCGTGATTCTATTTTTCTACTTATTATATATCAAACTTATGTATGTTTGTTATTTCATTGACCTTTTAATATATTTAATTTTCATTAAGAAATATAAATTACTGATCATCTTCTTTTCAATGTACATTACTATTTATTTATGTTTTATCTGTTTACCTATGATGTGATCATTCAATTTATTTCCTATCATTTATTATCTTTCTACATATCTACACAATTTTTTATCATGCCCTATGTTTACCTCACTATCAATATTCATATATCTATTATGTATCTCTCTATCTTTTTATTATTTGTCTATTTTTTATCTATCTTTTATTTCTGGTTTCAGCATTTTAAAGTTATTTAACCACCCATCAATTCATTATCCATCTTTCAATCCATTCATTTATACTTTTATCTGTCTATCTATCTATCTATCTATCTATCTATTCATTTTTCTATCATCTATCTATCCATGTATCTGTCATGTATCACTACCTATCTATCATTATTTTATGTAAGTATGATTTATTTACCTTTTTATCTTTTTTCTAGTTATGTATCTATTTCTCTATTTTCTGGTTTCTATGATCAAATCAGTTAGTCTATTACAATCTATTTAGTCAACAATTTATCTCTCTCAAATAATAATATATTTAACTGACCTAAGAATTGATAAGTTATGTAATATTTGATAGTTTTATTCTTTAAATCTGACTAATTATTGTAGCATTTAAAAATCTTATTATCTTTTTATCAAACTATCCATTACATAATTATTTAACTTTGTGTCTATTCATCTGTCCTTCTATTTATCATTCATTTATCTGTCTCTATACAGTTTTATTATCCATGTATTAATGTGTCTATCTATCATCTATCTATTAATGATCCATCTATTTATTTACTAGTCTATCTTTTCAGTCATCATCTATTCATCCATGATCTATATCTCTCACTCTCTGTCTCCATATTTCTACCTATCATCTATTTATCTGTCTATCAGTTTATCAATCTGTCTTTCTGTCTGTCTGTTTATCTATCTAACTACTCCCTTTCTGCTTAATACCTGTCTAACCTAGTATGTACTTATTTAAAACCAAGACTTTTTAAAATGTAGATAATAATTATTATATGTATTTATATATTATATAATTTTTATGCTTTCGATGTTTAACAATCAAAATATATTTTAATACATATATCTCTTTTTCTATTTATTCATCTATCTATATATGTATGCATTGATCTACCATCTATCTATTTATCTAACATTTATTAATCTATCTTTCTAGCCATTTATCTATCTGCCATCTATATTCTATGTATTTATTTATACAACTCTGTATATGAATTTATTTTACTATAATGATTCTCATGTTGATTCACACTGTGCATTCCTAAAACAATGTGTTTACTTTCATAACGATTAATAAATCATGTAAAAATAATAGTTTTTAATATGAATAATTTATTTAAATTTTTCAAATCAAAAATGTATTTATGCAATATTTTTGCCTACATAATGAATGACAAGTCATGTAACATATATTAGATTTTTAAATAAATATGTATTATCGTTGTATTTAAATATCAGTTACTCAATCTATATACCTCATCTATCTATCTCCCTGTCTAATATCTATGTATCATCTGTCAATCAATTCATTCATCTATTATCTATCTAGGCATGTATCAATCACTTATTTTATCTATCTCTCTGTTCGTCATTCCACATATATATGCGTTTATCTATTTATCTGTCATTCTATCTCTACATCCATTCAACTAACAATCCATCCATCCTAATACCATCTAACTATATATCTATTTATGTATCTATTTTCTATGTGTTTTTATTAAAGTATTTTTAAAATATAAAGGTATTAGAAAAATTTTTAAAATTCTCATGGGTCTTCTTGTATCTTACTATTCATTTATGTTCTTTCTTTTTATATTTTTATATATTTCTATTTATTTTAGTATCTGTCTATATTTTATTTATTTATAGACCCCTCCTTTTTCTATCATCTATCAATCAATCAATCTATCTACCTATCATCTATCTATCTATCTATCATCTATTTATCTATCATCTACCATCTTTGTATGTATGTTTCTTATTTATCTATCTACCATTTATAATATAGCTATATATATCTATCACGTATCTAGTATCTTATGTCTATACATCTAATACTGATGAATCATTCTATGCAGGCTTTTACAACCAAGACAATTTTTAAATTTAATATATATATAATATATACACATAATATATATATATATACATATATATATATGTATATATATGTGTGTGTGTGTGTGTGTATATATATATATAATGTGCATATATATAATATCATTTCTTTTTTGTAAGATTTTATTATTTATTCATATTTATTTTAATTTACCCATCTATATTTTAACCTAAACCTACCTCATGTATGTCTCTTTATTAATGTATTCTTAATATATCAACTTATCATTCTGTATTTCTAAGTCACTCTTGTCTCTTTGTTTATCTATCTTATTATTTATTCGAATTACATCTATCTATCTATTTAATTATCAATCATCTAGCTACTTTTTTATCTATCCTCTATCAATTCATTCATGCATCCATTCATCCATTGATTTTTTTCATTTATTTTTCATCAAACTCTCATCTGTCTATCTGTCATTTATTTCTTTATCTGCCTATATCTTTATATATTTATCCGTTCACATTTTTATTTATCTACCGATTATGTATGTATGTACGTATGTACGTATGTACGTATGTATGTATGTATGTATGTATGTATGTATGTATCAATCTATCACCTATTATTTATCTATCTATATCAATTCATCATTCATAATGATCTTTATGGATTTAACAATATAAATCTCTAGAATAAATTTTTAACCTGCATAATGATTGATAAATGATGTAAAATATCCATTTACTTAAATAAATATATTTAATTTTTATATCTAAATTTCTATCTACTAATCTATCTCATATCTATCCATTCATTAATCAATGATGCATCAATTTACCTTTTGTATGTGTTTTTATTAACTTGTTTAATATATCAAATTATAACTATATACGTCTAAACCTCTGATAATTATTCTTTTCAGTTAACCTTTATATTTATAACTCTCTATGTATATATCTATTTACAATCTGTTTGTTACCTAACAATTTATCATTCTTTCAAAATTCCGATCAATCCATATATCAATATATTCATACACCCATTCTTCCATCCATCCATCCAACTTTTATTTCTTTATGTACCTTTCTATCTGTCTATATTTGTGTGTATGTATCTAATTTATGTTTCTGTTTATAATTCTATTATTATCATTGTATATTTCTATATTAATGCTCAGTCTTTTTGTCTATGCATGTTACAATTTATTTTTTATTTTTATATATATATTAATTTTTACCTCTAAATATCTGTCTTTTTATTTATTTATCTATTTATAAATCTATTTTTTATTCATCCTACTATCTATTTATGTATCTATTTACTTATGTACCTATCTAAATATTTATCATCTAATTCTCTATTTTTTAAGTATGTATCTATTTATCTACCTATGTATCAATCTTTCTATAATTAATTAATGTATTTATAGGTCTATTTATATAAACCTATCGATTACAATTGATTTTCTGTTTCTATATCATTAATCTAAGTATTTATCATATATGTATTTATCTAATTTTCTATCATCATCATTATTTTATCTGTCTGATCCCTAGGTATTTAACTATGGATTTACTAATAATCAAGACTTTTTAAATTAAATTTGAAACTCTATGTTTATATGTTGTTTGATCTTTCACTGTTCTATATATTTATCTATATGTATTCATCTATATTTATTTATATATTTATATAGATACATATATTCATCTATCTATCTATCTATCTATCTATCTATCATCTATCTATCTATCATCATCATCTATCTATCATCTATCGGGCTGTCATCTATCTATATACTATCTATTTACCATCTAACTCTCATTTCTCTATTATCTTTATCCATGTATAAATATTCTACCCATTTATCTATCCATCCATCCAACCAACTGTTCATCCATTTTTATCAATGATCTATTTATTTATCCAATATTTCTATAAATATTTATTAATGTATTTCTTAATATAACAAATTATTATAAATTTATAAATTATTGTTACTTTGTTTCTGTTTCTTCCTATTTATTTATATCCTATCATATCTTTTTATCTATCTATATCACTTATTGTTCATTATATCAGTATATTATCATTACATCACTGTATTTATTTTCTGTCTATATCACCATTCTTTATTCCTCTTTGTTTCTATATTTTTCAGTACCTATTTATCTCTCATTCTATTTTAATTCAATGTTTTTTTTATTTACTTTTTATATATCACGTATCTATGTGTATATATCACAGTTTCCATTTATGTATCTATATATTTTTTTAATTATTCTATTTATTTATCGATCATATATCTATCATTATTTATTTATCTATCTATCTATCTATCTATCTTTTTTCATTCTATTAATGTGTCATCTGTCTCTGTATCTCTTGTCTATTTATTATCTCTATCACCTATTTTTCTTACTATGATTTTTTATAATATAGACTATTTTTAAACATACCTAATGATAGACATATCTATATATCATTTGCTTTTGTCTATGAATAAATTTAATCTATATATCTATCATTCTATATTTATATCGTTATATTTTAGGATCTATAATCTATATATGAATATATTTCTATATTTTTATCATTATTTTTATTTAACTATTAAGTTATTTTTATAGCTATATTTAATTTTTTCTATTTTACTAGTCATTTAACATTCAAACTCATTTTTTTGATAACATATTTCTAAAGAACAATAGACATATCTTTCATTTCACCTGTCATAAATCTTTCTGTCAATCAGGGTATGTGTCTCTTTATGTAGCTGTCTGTCTGTTTGCCTGTTTGTCCATCTAACTTTCTGTTTGTCCTTTATAAGTCTTATGCATTCTATAGAAAACAAATTTACAATCAGCTATGTAACTCTTCTCTCTTTGTCTCTATCTGTCTGTCTATCTATCTCTTTCTCTATCTATCATCTATCTATCTATCTATCTATCTATCATCTATATCTATCTATATTCTATCTATATATCATCTGTCTATCATCTATCTGTCTATCTATCTATCTACCTATCTACCTATCATCTATCTCCTTATTTATCTATCATCTATCTACTTATTATCTATCTATCTATCATCTATCTAATCTGTCATCTTTCTATTTATCTATTTATCTATCTATCATCTACCTACCTATCATTTATCTGTCTTTCATATCATCTATTTATTATCTATCTAACATGTTTTTATCAACTATTTATTTATCCATCTCCATACCATTCTATTATATTTTTATTCTTTATTTTTCTATCTATCTTCAATTTATTTTTTTTCTTTGACATATCTATCTTTTATTTATTTTTGTATCTATCAATCATTTATCTATATTTACATCCATTTTTTCTATGTAACTTTATATTTTAACATATCAAATTGTCTTTATCATATACTAGCACATTGATCCTTGTCTCATTTATTTTCTTATATGTTTTCTATTATCTCTCTTAAATATCTATTTAAGAATCTATGTCTATTTAATTATACCTTATCCTATATCAATGTATCTATATATTTTTATATATGTATCTTTCTATCTATTTTTAATTTATCTTTCTATCTATCTATTTGACTAATCATCATAAATATATGTATCGACCTATCAGGCTATTTATTTATTTTTTTTTTCTAACTGCTGTCTACTGCTATTACTTTCTGTTTACTAATCTATCTCTTACTCAAGGTATAATTTTTATATCTATTTGTTTTATTTAGTTATCTATCTTCTATCTATCTATTATCTATCTATCTATCATTTATCTATCATCTATCTATCATCTATCATCTAATTTTCTATCTATCTATCCACATGCATCCTTCCATGCATTCATCCATCAACTATCCATCCATGCAAATATCCAGGCTTGCATCCACCTATCTTTTTTTATATCTTTTATCTTTATCTATCTGTCTTTCTAAGTATCATCTATTTATTCTTTCTTCTATTTATTTATCAATTCATTCTTCCAGTTACCATCTGTGCAATTATTAATCTTATTATTTTATTCTCTTATTATCTCTCTATCATCTATCTATCTATCATCTATCATCATTTCTCTTCTATATATCATCTCTGTATGTATCATCTATCTTCTTATCTATGTATTTATCTTCTATCTCTCTCTCTTACATCTATTTACATATATACCGAACAACATAGTTATCATCTATTTTAAATTTTATTTATCTATTTTCTTTCTCTCTGTTTATCTAATGTATATATTGTTTTATCCTGTCATTCATACATACATCTATTCACCCATTCATCCATCAGTTCGTCCATCCGTCCATCCATCCATCCATCCATCTATCCATCCATCCATCCATCCAAACTACATATGTCTGTGTTTATCTGATTTCTATGTGCTACTTCATTATACTATTTTAGTATACTCAATTATCAAGGTGTTTTTAAATCACCGATCATTATTTGTTTATGTATCCTACTGATGTTTGTGTTCTCTGTGTCTATTCATCTATTTATTTGAGTATATGTCTTTATGTCTCTATTTTGCTAACTCTATTTTTCTTATCTATTTATCTCTATATTCAACTCTCTCTATCACTCTATCTATCATAATTGATGTATTTATCATCTATCTATCTATTTGTCTATGTCTCTCTCTCTAATTTATTTCTCTGTCATCTATCATTTATCTTTTTAACTGTAATCTATTTATCTATGTTTTAGTTATTCAGCAAATGTAATTTTAATGTATTTTAGTACATATAAATTATTACCATTTTTCTATTGATTTATCAGTTAACATGAAGTATTTTGAATTTATATATTTACTCTGTAATGATGGATATATCTCCATTTGGCCAATCATTTTTCTATCAATATGCACATCCTCATCTATTCATTCTGTTGTGTGTCTGAATTTTCATATAAGTCTCTGTCCTTATTCAAGTTTTACTTTGTGATCATTCTGAAATAAATCTTTACTTTTATTAATTTATTTATCTATTATCAATTTTTCCATTTATCATTTATCTATAATCTCACTATTTGTCATCATCTATCTATATAATCTATCTATTTATCTCATTTTCATCTATGCATTAATCCATAAAACCATAATTTATTTATGTTACACACACACACACACACACACACACACACACACACACACACACACATATATATCACTGAGCATTATTTCTATGCATCTTACTATTTATTTGTGTTCTTTATATTTCTTAATGGATTTCAGTATATCTTTATCTCTATTTTCTATCTTTGTACTTATTGAACATATATCTATTATATGTCTATCACCTATCTATCATCTCTATATTTACCTTTTAGTTATAATATATCTATGTTCTACTTATCAATGTATTTATCTATTTTATATGTAACTATCCTAAATATTATGAGTTTTCTTTTTTAAATTATTGACTGTGATGTTTTCCATTGACATATTATTTTCTCTAAAATAATTATTTTTTTATTTTTAATACATATCTTTTTAAGCAATAGAGACATCTTTCTATGTCTCTATGTGAGTCTTTTTTAATCTGACTTTCTGTGTGTTCTTTTATTAATGGGCATTCGTTCTTTGAAATCCATCATTCTCTTCGTCAGTGTATCTAACTATCTGTTTATCAATAATCATTCTATGTTCTATCTGTTTATTTATTTATCTATATCTATTTATATACTACACTCTATCATTTTAACAATGTATTTTTAAAAAATATTTTTAATAAACTAATCATTTATAAATCATGGCAAATTTGTTAACTTTATCTATTAAATATCTGTGTAATTGTCTAGTATCTAAGAATCTATTTATATATTTTCCATAGATAGATACATATATTTATGGACATAAGATTGATTGATGATATATATAGATTGATAGATATACAGATATATAATAGATGAAAGAGAGATGATTACAAAGAGAAATGAGTTCGATAATATTAGCAGTTGAAGATGAATGAATAATAAAACAATGATATTGTTATATAGATGGAGGATACATAAATAAATAGATAAATAGATAGATCAATAGATAGATAAATAAATAGATATACTCATAGAAGAGAGAGAGGTTTTAGATAAATAGATAAGTATATGGAATGATAGATAAATACAGAGATGACATATCGATAGATTAATTTACTCACAGAATATTGATAAATAACAGATAGACTAAAATAGTTAAAAAATGAAAGATAAAAAAGACAGACAAATAATACCTAGATAAAAGATATCTAGAGACTATTTAAATACAAAGATAACAGATTGATAGATAATAGACAAATAGATACATTCATGGATACATAAATATGTTTACTAACAGAAAAATAATTGATAATAAAAAGATTAATAAATATATAAAGAGATAGATGATTGATGAATTAGAGATGATATACAGACAGACAAACAGATAAAGAGTAGAATCATATTGAATAATGACAAAAAATGAATAACAAAGAAAACAATATAAATATATAGATGAAGTACATATAAATAAGTAGAGAAAAAGAATAATGGATAGATCAATAGAGAAATAAAAAAATTATTGGTAGATGATATATTAATAGATAAGTAAATAAATATATAGATATATAAAGAGATGATAAATAGAAACATGATATATAATGGAATAATAGATAAAATATAGATGGATAATAGAAAGATAATATTATAGATCAATAGATAAATGTAGAGAAGTAGGTAGATACATAAATAATTAGATATAAACTAGAAAGATAGAAAAGTGAGCAATAATTGGTAGATAAATAGATCAAATATATATAGAGAGATGATAGATAAATGGATAGATAGATAAATAGATGATAGACTTATATCTAGACAAATAGATAGACTAACTCACAGAAGATAGAAAGATGACATATAGCAGATAAATAGAGAGATATAAATAAAATGATATAGATATATAAATTTACTCATAGAACATTGATAAAAGATAAATAAATAGATGTATAATAAATACATAGATAGATGATAGATAGGTGGAATATAAATAGAAACATTATTGGTAGATAAGATATAGATGGAAAAAAGATATATAGATAGATTGAGTGATAGATAAATAGATACATAGATAGATAGAAAGATGATAAATGGGTAGATAGATACATACATACATAAATTTACTCACAGAAGAATGATTGACTATAGATAGATGACAGAGAGGAAAACAGATCGATGATTGATAATGAGAGATTATAAACAGAAAATCAAAAATAAGAAAATATAGAATGGTGCAGAATGATGAATGACAAGAGGGACAATACACATATGTAGATGGAAGATACATAGAAGAATAGATGTATAGATATAAAAATAGAGAGATACATGAATACATATATAACTAGATGTATGATAGGTGCACTCAAAGTAAATAGATGGTAATAGATATATTTATTGATTGATAAATAAATACATTAATATATAGAATGACAGATAAATAGATAAGGAGATATACATACATACATACATACATACATACATACATACATACATAGATGCATAGGTGCAGAGAGAGTAGGTACAGACTTGTAGTTAGATGGTAGATGATAGATTGCTAGATAAAAAGAAAAAAGAGAGAGAGAAATATAAATAAATATATGATAGATATAATATATTTACTCACAGTAGACATAAAGATTATAGGTAGGTAAACAGATATATAGAAAATAGAGAGACAAATAAAGTTACTCAAAGAACATTGATCAATAATAAATAAATAGATCATTGATAAATAAATACAATGATAGATAGACAAAAGATAGACTACAAAATAATTGGTGGATAGTAAATATTTTGAGAAAAGTTAGATATATTGATCGATGAATGATAGATAAATAAATAAATACATAAATTTACCCAAAAAGAATAAACGATGATAAAAAGATTGATAAATCTAAAAAAATAAAGATGATGGATAAATAAAAGATGATATAAAGACAAACAAATAGTGAGTAATATAATCCTGAATGGTGAAAGCGAATGAATAACAAATAGAGAAATATAGTTACATAGATGAAAGATTGATAGAGAGTTAAATAGATTATAGATAGATAGATAAAAAAATAGATGAATAAATATACTGACAGTAGATAGAAATATTATAGATATATTGATAAATGAATAGATAGATGAATGGATGAATAGATAAATTTACTCACAGAAAGTTGAAAATATATTAGAAATGTAGATGAATGATGAATAAATAGATACATGTAGATAAAAAAGATAGATGAATAACTGATAGAAAAAAAAGATAAGTTAGACAGATGATAGAAAAATGATAGATAGATAAATAGATACATACATACATACATACATACATTTAATCACAGAAGAAAAATCTTTGATAGATAAATTGATAAATATATAAAAAGATAGATGATTGATAAAAAGAGATATGTACAGACAATCATACAGACAGTGAGTTAGATCATGGTGAATTGTGAAAAAGCAACAAGAAGAAATAGAACTATACAGATATATAGAGGGAGATACATAGATAAATAAAGAGATAGATAAATCATAGATAGATTAATCAATAAATAGATATAAAATAATTGATAGATTATAGATATATAAATAAATGATAAATATTTAGATAGATGATAGATAGATGATAAAGAGATTAAAATATAATAAATGATAGATCAGTAGATAAAAACTGTAGATGATAAAAGATAATATGATCGATCGATAGCTGATAGATGATAGATAGATACATGATAGATAGATAGATAAATAGATAGATAGATAGAAAGATAGATAGATACATAGATAGATGATAGATAGATGATAGATAGATGATAGATAGATGGTAGATAGATGATAGATGATATATAGATTGATGATAAAATGACAGATTAGATAGTTGAATATATAGACAGACTGATGGTAAGAAGAAAAATAAATAAAAATATAGATAGATAAATAGGTACAGAATGATAGAAAAATAAATAAATAGATTGTAGATGACAAATATATAAATAAAAATGATATATTAATAGATCGTAGATGATAGAAAATAGATAAGTAGAAAGGTGATAAATAGATAAAACAGATAAATGGATAAATAGTAAAGTGGTTCGCAAACAGTTGATAATTAATACATAGATCGATGGTAAACAAACCGATGATAGATAGAAAATAAATAAAAAATAACTGGTGAATATTAGCTAGATCAAAAGACCAAATATATAGATAAAGAAATGATATATGAATACAAAAATAGATATATTTATAGATTTACTCACAAAAATGATTGATGATAGATAGATTATAAGATAGATAAATAAATAGATGATTGATAAATGAGAGATGATATGCAGAGAAACAAACAAAAAGTGAATTAGAAGATATTAAATAGTGAAAAAAATGCATAACAAATAGAACAATATAGATATAAAAATGAAGGATACCTATTGATATACAAATGAATCAATAAATGATTGACAGATGGCATAAAGATCAATAAATAAATAGTAAGGATGATTAAAGATAAAAATATGAAAATTTAAAAAATAAATAAATAAAAATTAATGATAGATTTTTACAACCGATTTATAAATGATAAAGAAATAGATAGCTAGATGTTAGAAATTTAAAAAAATTACAATTGAGAGATAAATCGTAAAATAGAGAAATAGATGATAAATGAATAGATAGGTAAACAAAAAATAGATGGATGAATAAATATTTAGATGATACAGAGAGAGATTTATTATAGATAAATAAACAAAAAGATACAAAAATAGAAAGATAGATAAATTTACTAAGAGAACATTAAAAAATATATAGGTAAAAATATGATAGGTAGATGATACGTGGAAGACAGATAAAGAAATAATTGGTAGATAATAGATCGAAATATGTTAGATAGATAGACAGATTATAGAAGAATAGATAGATGATTGATGATAGATGATAGATAGATAGATAGATAGATAGATAGATAGATAGATAGATGATAGATAGATAGATAGATAGATGATAGATAGATAGATGATAGATAGATGATAGACAGATGACAGGTAGATAGATAAATGGTAGATGGATAGGTGATAGATAGATATATAGATTAACTCATTGAAGAATGATTGACAATAGGTAGATTAAAAGATAAACTGACAGATGATTGATAAATGAGAGATGATACACAGAGCATAAGACATTGAGTTAGATTATAGCGAATGGTGAAAAAGAATGTATCACAAATAGAACGATATAATAGATAGATGAGGATACATAAATAGATACATTTATAGTTAGATAAACAATAGATAGATACATGTATAGATATATAAATAGATATGATGATAAGATTACACATAGTAGAATGATGGTAATACATATGTATATTGATAGATATAAATAGATTAATAGATATAATGATACATTAAAAATGATTGATATTTGAAAGGTACAGAGATATATGATAGATCAAAGAGGTATATAGATATATAAATCGATGATATAGAGATAATAGATAGATAGATGATTGATGATAGATTGATGGATAGATAGATGGTTAGAGAAATAGTCAGATAGCAAATAGATAGATATATAGATTGTAGATGAGAGATAGATAGATAAATAGATAAATTGATTTACTCACAGAAGATATAAAGATGTAGATGAATAATTGGCTAAATTTATAGATTGTGAGACTGTAAGTAGATAGTAGGCAATGATAAATAGATAAATAGATGATAGATAATAATAATAAATTTATTCATAGAACACTGATAATTAATTAATAGATAGAACAATAGTAAATAGATGATAAATAGGTGAAAGATAGATAAAAAAGCATTAGTGAAGAAAATAAATCAGGAAAAGTTAGATATTTTCTTAGATAAATGTAATATGAAGTAAAAAATAGATACATACATAGACTTATTTTGAAAAAAAATGATTGATGATAGATAGATTGATAGATTGATATACAGAGAGATGATTGATAAATTAGAAATGATATACAGAGAAATAAACAGACCGCGAGTTAGATGGTATAAAAACGTGCAAAAGGATATATAATAAAAAGAACAATATAGATGTACAGATGAAGGAAACTAGATAGATATGGAGATAGATAAATAGATAGTTAGAGAGTTCCATAGATATTGAATAAAACACAGAGAAATCAAAAAATTATAAATAAATAGACAGATAGATAGATAAATAGATACATAGTCAATCGATAGTTAGGTGTATTGTTGGATCAATAGACAGGAGGGCAGAAAGCCAGCAAATAGATGATGATATAGATAGATAGATAGATAGATGATAGATAGATAGATAGATAGATAATTAATAGATCGATAGATACATACATACATACATACATACATATATACATATATACATACATAAATAAATAAATTCATAGAAAGATTTAGTCACAGAAAATATGGTTATAGATAAATAAATAGAAAGAAAACTAGATACATAGTTATATAAATTTACTCACAGAATATTGATAAATAGTCTATAGATAGTTGGTTGATAAATAGATATATAGATGATAGGTGGAAAAATTAATGGTTAATAATCGAGAAGTCAAAAAAAAGTTAGATAGATAGATAAATAGAACGATAGATAGATGATAGATGATAACTAGCTAAAGAGAGAAATATACACATGTCGATTTACTCATGGAAGAATGATTGGCTATGATAGTTTGATAGGTAGATAAACACATAGATGTTTGATAAATGAATGATTATATAAAGAGAAACAAATGAATAGAAAGTTAGATGATATACAAACATACAGAGGATGTATAAGAGAGAAAATTATAGATATATAGATGGAGTATACATGGATAGATAGAAAAATATACTTATGAAGATAAAAAATAGTAATAGATAAAAATAAGTAAAAATAGATAAATACATTGATGAATTTAATCAAAAACATTACTAGATTTTAAGTATAGAGATAGGTAACTAATAAATAAATAAATAAATGAATAAACAAACAAACAAACAATAAATAAATAAATAATAAATGGAGGAAAAGAGCTGAAAGATAATTGATAATTAATAGAGAACAGTTAGATGTATAGATAGATGGCTGATAGATAGCTAGATACATAGATTTAGTCACAGAAGAATGAATTAAGATAGATTGATAGATAAACTTATGGATGATTGAATAATGAGAGAATATACAAACAAGCTAAGAGAGAGTTAGAAGATATTAAATAAAGAATTATATATAAAAATAGAACAATATAAATATGCACATAGATAATACATTAATAGATAGATACATAAATACATAGATATTGAATATGTGACAAATATCTAGATGATAGCTAGATTGATACTTACATATATAAATAGATATAAAGATAAAAAATGGATAGAAATAAAAATTAAAAATAGAATAACTTTACGCACAGTAAACAGATAGATGCTAATCGATAAAAAATAGAGACAAATAGTTAAATATATACATAGATAAAACATACATAAATATTAAATAGATGACCAATAGTTAGAAGGTAGATAGATATTGAGAAAAACGAATACATGATAGATGATAGATAGATATATAGATGATAGATATTAGATAGACAGATAGATAGATAGATGATAGATAGATAGATAGATAGATAGATAGATAGATAGATGATAGATGATAGAAGATAGATAGATAGATAGATAGATAGATAGATAGATAGATAGATAGATAGATAGATATAGATAGATAGATAGATGATAGAGAAATATTACATAGGCAGAGAGAAATAAATATGTTGATAGCTGATAAATATAAATATAAGTTTGGAAAGAAACATATAGATGATATATAATAACTAGATAGATAAATAAAAAATAAATAATAGATAAACAGAGAAATAAAAAAAAATTGACAGATGACAGATATGTATATAGACTCTTTTAGAGGTAGGTAGATAAATAGATAGACAGATAGGTCGTTTGATGGATAGACAGACAGACAGAAGAGAGCCAAAGAGAGAGATAGACACATGATAGATAGTTAAAAAAATGTAAAGATATATAGATGATAGATATATAGATTGATAACTAGATAGCTAGATAGATAAACAAATAAATATTTGATAAATAAATAAGTAGATAGATTGATCAAAAGTGACATAGATACATAAATAGATAGATAAATTACTCACACAACATTGATAAGTAATAGATAAATAGATGGCTGATAAATAGATATATGAATGAATTAATGGTGGAAAAAAGATTGAAAAATATTTGGTAGATAAGATATTGAGATAGATTAGAAAGACAGGTGATAGATAGATGATATAGATGATAGATATAGATAGATATAGATAGATAAATAGATAGATGATAGATAAATTTACTTACAGAATATATATAGAAGTAGAGTGATGAATAGATAAAATTATAAAGTGTGAAATGATGATTGACGATGATGAGGATAGATAGATAAAAATATTGATAGATAAATAGATTGTAGATCATAAATAGGTAAATAAATAGAAAAATAGATAGATGGATAAATAGATTGTAGATGATAGATAAATAGATAAGTAGAAGCATTATAGATAAGTAAATAAATAGAGAGATGAGTTGATAAATAGTAAAGTTATTCACAAAACTTTGATAGTTAATAGGTAGACCGATGGTAAAAAGACTGATGATACATAGAAGGAAATAGATTTAAAAAAATTGGTGCATACTAGGTAGATCAAAAGACCTTAGATATATAGATAGACAAGTGATATATGAATACAAAAATAGACACATTCATAAATTTACTCGAAGAAATGACTGATGATAGATAGATTGATAGATAAATAAATAGATGATTGATAAATCTGAGATGATATGCGGAGAAACATATACAGATAATATAAAATGTTGCCAAAATTAAATAACAATTAAAATAACTAAGATATGTAGATGAAGAATATTTAAATATATAAATAGATAGAAAGAAGATTAATTTGTGATATATTGATAAATATAGATAGAATGACACATATGTTGATAAAAAGATAAAAAGATTGAAAAATAATAAATGATAGATAAATAATAGACAGATATTAGAAAGATAAGATAAATAAATACTTAGAAAGATAAAGAGATAAATAAATAGATTGATATAGATAAATTTCATCACAAAACATTGAAAAATATTAGATACAGACTTGGATGATAAAAACACAGATAAATAGTAGTTTGATAGAATACAGATAGAAAAATAATTGGTAAATAATAGATGATAAAAAGTTAGATCAATATATAAATTTAAAAACAGAGGAGTGAATTATGATAAATTGAGAGATAGATAAACTATAGATAATTGATAAATAAGAGAGGATGTACAGACAAACAGAAAGTGAATTAGAACATATTGAATGGTGAAAAAAATGTATAACAAATAGAACGATATAGATATATAAATGAAGGACACACATAGATATATAAATGGATGAATAAATGATTGATAGATGACTTAAAGATGACAATATTTGATAAATTGATCAATCAATAAGTGGTAAGATATATATATATATAGAGAGAGAGATGATAACAGATAGAAATATGACAAATTACAAATAAATAGATAAGAAATTAATGATAAAAAGATTTTACAGTAGATTTATTGAATGATAATGAGATAGATGGCTAAATGTTAGATGAAAAATTTTGATTATTGAGATAAATAAGTAAAATAGAGAGATATATAATACATAGATGAATAGATAGATAGATAAAGAGAATAGTTGGATAAATAGATCAATAGATGATAGATTTATTTACAGAACATAGAAAGATTATACATAGATAAATGGATAGATACATACATAGGACATACATAGATATAATTACTGAGTACATTAATAAAAATATATAAATAAAAATATGATAGGTAGATGATAGGTGGAAGATAGATAAAGAATTGAAAGAAAATTTGTAGGTCGAAAAACGTTAGATAGATAGATAATTTATAAAGAGATAGGTAAATGGGTGATAGAGAGACAGATTACAGAAGGTTTGATAGATACATAGATTTAATCACAGAAGAATAATCAAAGATATAGAGATTGGCAGAGAAATAAAAAGATAGATGACTGAAAAATGCGAGATGATAAACAGAGAATCAAAAAGAGAAGAATTTTAACGCTATAAAATGGAAGAGAAAAATTTATAACAAGTAGAATGATATAAATATATAGATGAAGTATATATAAATAGATATATAAAGAGACAAAAAATTAGATAGATACATGAATAGATCTATAAATGATAAAATCATAGGTTTGCTGAGTATAGATAATGCTAATCCATACATACATTGATAGAAAAATAAATGAATTAATAAATCAAATAATACATGAAAATGATTGATATATTATAGATACTAAGATACATGAAGAATAAATAAATTAAAAGGTGATAGATTATAGATAAGTAAATAGATAGATGATAGATTAGATAGATGATGATAGATAGATAGATAGATAGATAGATAGATAGATAAATGGATAGATGATAGATATAAATAGATAGATAAATAAAAAGACAATTAGGTAGGTAGTTGAATACACAGACAGTCAGAAACAAATAAATGATAGATAGATAGATGATAGATAGATAGATAGATAGATAGATAGATATAGATAAAAAGATACACACATCGAATTACAGAATGAATGATTATAAATAGATTGATAAAAATACAGAGCAGTGATTGATACAGGAGAGAAGATATAAAGAAAAACAAACATACAGTGATTTAGATGATATAGAATGGTATAGAAGAATGCATAACAAAGAGAATATAATAAATATATAAAGAATACATATATGCAGAAAAAGCAGAGATAAATAAAATATTGATCTATGATATGTAGATTAATATAGATAGAAAGATAGATCTGTAGATAAAGAGATGAAAACAGATAAGAGGAAAATGATAAATAAAGATAAAGAGATAAAAGTTAAATTGATGATTAAAAGATAAAAGGATAGAGAAAGAGATACAGAGATAAAGAGATAAATAGATATAAATAAATTGCTTTACAAAACACTGATAAATAATAGATAGTAAAATAAATGATAAATATTGACAGATCGTAAGTAGATGAAATAGAGATAAAAAATAATTGGTGAATAATAGAGAACAGTTATATAGCTAGATGATAGAGATATAGACAGATAAATATGAGAAAGAAGATATAAAAATGTTGAAAGTTGATAGATATAAAACAAATAAGATTTAGAAAGATATATAGATGATAGATGATAGCTAAAAAATTGAAAATAGATAAAAACAATAAAGAGATAGAAAAATAATTTGTGATGACAGATAGATACATAGACAGCCCTAAATATACATATAGATGTTTGATAAATGACAGCGGATATACAAAGAACAGAACAGACACTGAGTTAGATGATAAACAAATAATAGGAACAAGAGATAGAAAATAAGTGCTAAATAATAGGTAGAGAAAAGGTAGATATCTAGATAAATAGATATATGTTATATAGTTAAATAGATACATAGATTTACTCACAGAAAAATGATTGATTATGAATAGATTGATAGATAGACAAACATAGATAACTGATAAATGAGAGACGATATACAGAGAAGAAACATTTAGTGAAAAATATTGAATGGTGAAATAAGATGTACAACAAATAAAACAATATAGATATATAAATGAAGGATATATAAATAGATAAAAATATAAAGGGGTATATATATAAAAAAGATTGATAGCGGATAAACACATAAATAAATAAATAAAAGCTAAGCTATATAAAAACATGATAGATAAATGGTAACATGAGAAATTATAGAAAAATCAGTAAAGGTGGATTGCTGATAGAAAGATAATACAATAGATTTGAAAAGTGATAATAAATAGAGAAATACATGTTTGAAAGATTCATAGAAAATGATTGATTATTGAGGCATTGATAGATAAAATCTAGAGAGATGAATGATAGGTGGATAGATATATAAATAAATACATGATAAATAAAAGGATAGATAGATATTAGATAAATAGATGACGATTGATAGATAAATGATTTACTCATTGAAGATACAAATTTTATAGGAAAATAAATAAATAGAGATATAAATTTACTCAGAGAACATTCACTAAATATATACAAAAAGATAATAAATTTATAATTGATAGATGATATATGATGATAGATTAGACAGAAAGATGATAGATGATAGATAAATAGATAGAAAAATTAAAAAAATTGACTGAAGTAAATGTATAGGAATAAAGAGAATAAATATAAATTTAGTGTTAGAAGAGAGATAGATCAATTGATAGATAAATAAAAGGTAAATGTATAGGCAATAGAGAGATAATTCAATATACTCACAGAACATTGATTAATAATAGACACATATATCATTGAGAAGTAGATAGATTATAGATAGAAAAATAGTAGATTAAATAAAAATTTGTAAATGATAGATCAATAAAAGTTAGACATATAGGTAGATTGATGATAGAGTGATAGAATCATAGATTTACTTACAGAAGAAGGATTGATGATAGCTACATTGATAGATAAGTAAAAATATAGATTATGGATAAATGAGAGATAATATACAGAAAAAAAGACAGTGAGTTAGATGATGTTGAATAGTTAAGAAAAAGGAATGACAAATAGAATGATACAGTTATATTTATGATGGCTACATAAAGAAATAGATTGATAGATAGATGATAGAAAGATACTTTCATAGAATATATAAATATTATAAATAAAGGGATAAAAAAGAAGATAGTTATATAGATAAACACATTGATAAACTTACACATAATTAAAATTATACGGAGATGAATGATAGATACATAAAGAATAAGAAAAATATTAGTAGATAATAGATATATAGAGAATAGTTAGGTAGATTGATAGATGATAGTTGGTAGATGACAGATGTTAGATAAATGGAAGTTATATAGGTATTAATTAAATAAATTAAATATATAGCGACAAGGTAATATACAGACAATTAGCTGGATAAATAGTTAGATGTATAGATAGAAATATAGTTAGAAAGATAAATAGATGATAGATAGATAGATTGAAAGATAGATGATAGACAGATAATGCATACAAATATCTTTGTTGATAATAGTTGGATGATAGATAGGTATATATAGAGAGAGATGGATCAATGATAGATAGATAATTGATGATAGATAGGTAGACAGATAGATAGATGGATAAATAATAGATCCATACATATATAAATAATAGTTGCAAGGAATTACTCTGAGAAGATAAAATGATTATAGATAGAAAGATAAATTGAGGAATTTAAAAAGAAGCAGATACATAGAGAGATAGATAACTTTAGTTACAAAACATTGGTAAATAATGGATAAATAGATTGATGATGAATAGATATATAGATGATAGGTAAAAAAGAGATACAAAAGAAATTGATAGAAAATAGATAAATTATGAAAACTTAGATAGATAGATAGATAGATAGATGATAAAAAGATACACACAGATTGATATAGAGATAGATACATGATAGATAAATGTTAAATAAAAGATAGAAATATAATTGACATATATAAATACAAATGAGATATATAGATTATTATTTGAATAGGTAGTTAGATATTTAGATGGTAGATAAATAGATCTATAGATACATATATACATACATACATGCATACATAAAAAAAAAGGATGGAATGATAGCTTTACTCACCTTAGAAATATACATGCTTCCAGACAAATACATCAATAGATATTAAAAAGATGACAGATAGATGATAGATTGATAGGTAGTATGATAAATCAATAGAAAGATAGATCGACGGATATAAAAATTAGAGAAATAGATAGAATAATTGGCTTACTCATAGTAGATAAGTAAATGCAAATAAATACATAGATCATAGCATGATAGATAAATAGATACATCAATAGATAGATAATAGATGCATCGATAATAGATACATGACCAATAGTTAGATCATAGAGAGGTAGATATTAGATAGAAAGACAAAGAAAATAATAAATCCATAAATAGATATTAGATAGACAAATAGATAAAACATGTGAAAGCTCATTACTAAAGAGATAAATAGGATTTAGATAGAACAATGTATATAGATAATAGATGATAAAAAGTTTGGTAAATAAATAGATAGCTAAAAATAACTGATAAATGACAAATAAATAGAGAAAAAATAGACAAATAAATAGAGAAAAAGAGATGATATATAAATAAATAGATATTCATAGATTGATAAATATATTGATAAACAGACTGATGATAACTAGATGGATATGTGTTAGATAAAGATAGAAAAATAATTGATATATAATAGTGAAAAATAAATATATAAATAATAGATATATTTACACATAGAATTGGACACATGACAAATAGATGAAAAATAGAGAAACACTTATATAAATAGACAGATTGAGAGAAATAGAATGATAGATAAATAAATACATACAAGATCTTGAATAGATTACTTATAGAATAGAGATACGTAGACACTTAAATGAATAAATAGATAGATATCAGATATAGAGATGAATTGAAAAATGCTGATGGAGAGAAAGATAGATAAAAAGGTAGATAGATGATAGAGAAATAGAAAAATAGATGATGATGATGATAGATAGATAGATAGATAAAAAATAGACAGATAGATGATAGACAGATAATAAATAAATAATAGGTAGATATGTACAAAGATAAATAAAGCCACATAAAATTAAATGATAGATGAAAGATAGAGATGAAGATAAAAAAATAAATGATAGATGATAGATCGATAAATAGAGAGTTAGATAGATGATAGACAGATAGATGATAGATGGATAAATAGATAGACAGACAGCAAGGTAGATAGATAAATACATGCATACATATATACATAGAATTACTAACCAAAGAATGATTAATTATACACAGGTTGACAGATATATAAAGAGATAGATGAATGAAAAATACAAGATGATATACAGTGAAACAAACAGTGAGTTAGATAATGTAGAAACGTGCATAACAATTATAACAATAAAGTAATATAGTTGGAGGATACATAGATCAATGAATAAATGAGTAGATAGTTGATAGAGAGAATGATGACGATAGATGACAGATATTTAGATAGAGAGATAGATGATAGATAGATAGATAGATAGATAGATAGATATATAGATAGATAGATAGATAGATAGATGATAGAGATGATAGAAGGACATGTAGATAAAATACAGGTAGAAAGATAGATAAAAGGATATATACATACAGTGTCTGACAGAAGATAGAAAGATTATAAATGAACAAGAAATAGAAGATAGATAGATGAATAAATATATTTACTTACAGAACTTTAAAATATTGTAGATAGATTAATAGAAGGCAAATAAATCAATAAAACATAGATAGATGAAGATAGCTAGTAAAATATTGATAGATAATAAATAAAGATAGATAAATGTATAGATAAATTGATAATAGATAATAAATAGATAAGTAGTTCTATCACAGAAGAATGATTGATGATAGACAGATAAACACATAGATGATTGATAAAGAAGAAATTATATACAGAAAAAGAGAGTGAAATAGATGATATTAAATGAACAATGAAAAAGTATAACAACTTGAACTATATAGAAATATAGATGAAGGATACATAAATTAGATAGATAGATGATAGATTGATAGATGATGGAAAGAATGATAGCTAAATAGATAGAAAGATAATTTTCTTCACACTGGTTAGACAGATGTTAATAGATACATAGTATGATAGATAGATAAAATAAATTGATGGAATGATAAATGAAAATGATTGATATGATAGATACAGTCATACATATTAAATAGATAGATTGATACAGAGATAAATAGATTGATGAATAGATAAAGAACGAAAAACAGACTTTTATTTAAATATATAAATAAACACATAGAAAGATAAATAGATGACAGGTCAATACATAGAGAGATGATAGACATAGATTTACTCAAGTAGATGGAAAGTTTATAGATAGATAAATAGAGAGATAAAGATATTTCATTAGATAAGAGATAAATAAATAGTAAGTTGTAAGATACATAGCAAAATAATTGATAGATAACAAATACATACTGTCATATATTTAAATTGATTGTTGGAAGATAAATAGATAAATGATAGATGATAGATGACGATGATAGATGATTGATAGATAGGTGATTAATAGATAGATAGATAGATAAATGATAGATAGCTGATAGATAGATAGATAGATGATAGATAGATAGATAGATAGATAGATAGATAGATAGATGATAGATGATAGATAGATGATGATAGATGATAGATAGATAGATAGATAGATAGATAGATGCTAGATAGATAGATAGATAGATAGATAGATAGATAGATAGATAGATGATAGATAGATAGATAAAAGATAACAAATAGATAGGTGCATGTACTCACGGAAGATCCACTTGTGACTAGATAGTTAGAAGGATAGTTAGATAAATATATAAATAGATAGATAATAGATAAATAGATATGAAAAGGACCCACCTTAGAGCCCTGGCACTACCACCCTAATTCTGAGGCTCTTAGACAGACATTCCCCACTCTATACCCCTATCCAACATAACCCCATAAAAACTAAGACCTCTCACACCAGGGCACAACTTCTCTGGCCCCTCTCCTCTCTGGACCAGAGAACCTTGCCCAGGAGCCCTCTCCCAATAAAGGCCTGCTTTTAAAACTTCTCTTGGCCTGTCACACATTTACCTTACAACAATCAGAGTGATTAGTGGGCAGGTGTTACCGGGAGACAAAGCATAAGGGACAGTCAGATTTGTCAACATCTGCCCTGACAAAAACCTTCTCTTTTAGCAGAAACAAAGGCAGAGATCCTCCTGTTCACTGGCCATCTCCTGTTAGTCAGTCCTCAGCCAACACGTGGGTCACGGTCATCTCTCTCAGAGCCTCCCAGCAACACCTGTGGGACACCAGCCCCGCTGGCGAAACCATGCCCATAGGGTCAGAGTCAGCAGCAGGAGCAGCATACTGACTCACACAGCTGGAATGACAAACTGAAGGTCAAGGGTTCAAAGAACTATTCAAACCTATACTTGACAGGATCAGGCAGAGGAAGACTTCTAGGGCCTTTTCCAAACTACCCAATGGACAAATGGGGAACTCTAAGGAATGTGAGATAATGATGGAGGCAGAGTCCAGCACAGGACAGAAAGTGAATCCAGGGTACACAGGCAAGTTATTTGTGGGACTAGGAAAATCAAGAATGTAAGAGCATAATGTGAAGGGAGCTGGCCAGGCTTTGATGATAGGTCACATGCCATCACACACCATGGGAGACACTCAGGGGAGAAGCCCTTTGTTTGCATGGAGTGTGAGCAAGACTTCAGTGTGAAGTCATATCTCATCAGACGCAAGAGGACTCACTCATGGGAGAGGCCCTTTGTTTGCAGGGAGTGTTGGTGCAGCAGACACGAGAGGGCACACACAGGAAAGAAGCCCTCTGTTGGCCGGGAGTGTGAGTGAGTCATAAGCAATAAATTGCATCTTGACAGCCTCAGGACAAATTTAGCCACCACAGGCTTGATACCCCAGCTCTGAGGGGGCTTCTGTGAAGACCTCCTGACTCCTTAACTCTGCCAAACTGAATAAGTGAAAAAGGTAACTGCTTAAAAAGTCCTCCACTTCCCTGACAAGAGACAAGCTAGACAAGACATTCTTACTTGCTAGGGGGATAACAGCACCAGGCTCCAAGATATTTTTTTGTCCCCTCTTCTAATAAATTGTGTCTCCATACAACTCTGAAGCCCATATACCTCATTACTGTTTTGTCAGTGAAAGCAGAGTGTCCAGGAGGGCCACAGAGTACCTTTACTTTCAGCCACATAAATATAACCCCTGGAAAAGTGTAAGCCTGGAGTCAATCCAGATAGGGTATACCTAGGTAGAGAAGTCTAGGATTTGAGACTGACTCATCAGGATTGGGAATTTCCTGGACCTGTCTCACATGGCCTTTTCTTCCAAAAGGTACGCCATCCTACTCTCTTTTGCTTCTCTTGTTTCCTCTGAGTTAGAGGCAGGGCGGGAGGTGTACATGTGTGTGGTTGTGAACCTGGCTCAGTCTGGTGCACTAGGTCTGATCACTCCTTGCTGTCTCATCATTGTCAGCATCTCATGGTGCACGGCATACGGACTTCTAATGAGACCGCAGGAGGTTTGACTCTCGGCTCTACCCTCACCAGTTTGACCTAGGGCAAGAAGCTCAACTTCTCTGTCCCTGTGTTAATCTATGAAATGGGAACAGCAATCAGCCTTTTGATCTGACAGTCAAAACTTAGCCAGCACAGGCAGAATCCAGCACAGACAATGTGGGAGAAACCAAGCATCACACTGAATAGCTTCCAGTGCCCACATCTTCCAGGCCCTCAGTGCTGGGCAAATGAACACAGAGGGAGGATAAGAACCTCAAAGCCCAGATGTTCAGAGAATGCACAGACACACTGCTCCCTCTGCATAGACTCAGCTGTCATGAGAAGGAAGTGTGAGGCCAGGGAGGTAAGCTGTACCCATTTACCTCCCTCCAGGCCACTGCCCTTCCCTCAGATCCTGGGCTGACTTAGAACCACCTTCCGCAAAAGCTGTACTGAGAATAATCTGTGAGACAGGACTTCAGCAGCTCCCGCTAAGAACTGTCTTTGCGGACAGCCATAAGTGAGTCTGAGCCCCTGCATGGCCTCATCTGAATAGGTGTTCACCAAGCCCCCCCCACAGTCGTTTCTCTAATACTCTTCTTTGTGCCTGGGCCCCAGGTGGTTTATTGCAACATTATCATCATATAGACATTTCAATTATTGTATGTTTAACTTTTTGGTTATTAGGATAAGTCTGATGGGGAGATGGCCATGCTATGAGCAGAGCAGCCATGCACAATGATGAACATTCTTGGCCGCCCACTCACAGATGTTGTCCACAATGACTCAGAAGCACAGAATCCCTAGACCTGCTCTTAAGCATCCCTACCGCAGGCATGGGGGAAAGTTAGGAGTGAAGCCTCTAGGCCATATTGGTCCAGATGACTTGGCTGTTCTGAAAGAAAGGGCTCAAAGCTAGGCCTACATGTTCAGTGCTCACTGAGCTTCAATAACGTCCAGAGAACAGGTCTAGATTCCAAGGGTTGGCCCTATGCAGCCATGAGGTATAATGACAACTGGACACCTTCATTTCTAGTACCCAGAGATCTGAACAGATTTCTATCAGGCTAAATGACTCAGGTCTTTGGTCTAGAATCCAGGGACATTTTCTAGGCAGTGAACCTTGGGTACAAGTTCAAAGTGACACTTTGTCTCATTCCCGTAAATGCGACCGAGGACATTCTGAGCCCCTCCTCAAAATCATAGGCAGCAGTGACACCCGCCCCAGGAGGTGCAGTGCAGGTGAAAGAAGGCTGTCTGTTCCTGAGAGCATTCTCTGGACAATGATTTGCATCAGTCAGCCAGATGAGTTGGTGAGTCTTGTGACCTTCCTGCATTTAGCAGCTATGAAAAGGAAACAGTGATTTTAGCCCATGGGGGTGTGTGAAGACCAAAGTAAATAAATTGTGGGACGTTGCTAACACATTTTTCAGATAATGGTGGATGTGAATCCAGAGCCATCTGATCAGCGAACCTGCTCTGAGAGGTAGTCTGTAAATAAAAATTTTATTGAACTGGGAAGGCTCTGTTGCTGGGACTGCTACAATTGGGATGCCACCACTATGTGGATGAAGACATGGTTTATATCCCTTGATTCCAAGTGTGAAATGTCAAGATGCAGACATAGAATGGCAGGGGTGCAATGTCCATGATCCAAGTAAGTGCAAAGTGAAGGTGTATCTCTCCTTTAAATGGCACCATTTAATGAATCCAGTGTCGCTCCCATGGGGACAGGTACACTGTTAGGCTCTCTCATCAGGCTGACAGGTGTTCCAGCTGAACTCCCTTTAACGATCCCATATACCTTTCTAAGGACAGAGACACTCAATCCTTTGAAGACTGAGTTAGGGGGTCCTGACAGGAGATAGGGGTACGGCTCAGGGCTGAGGTGACAACAGGGAGGGAGGGTCTCAGGAGCAACTGTGAGCATCACCCCTCATCCAGCAATATTTTTCTCACTGCAGCAGAGGCCTGGTTGTAACTGCATGCACAGTTGTAGCCCCTTCTCCCCACCTACTTACCTTGGGCACTGGGGGTGTAAGACCATCAGCTGCTCCATGTCTTTGCTACTCCTGACAGCTCACAGGAAAGCCTAGCCTCTGTGTTGGTGGTCCAGACTTTTCTCCTGAACCCTCCCACCAGCCAAGGCTTGTATGTGGAGTTCAGTGGATAGGATAGATGGGGCCCTAGTTTAGGGTACACCTGGGTGAGGCATCAGGGATGAATCTATTCCTTGGCCATGTTTCTACATTATTTGCTCACCAGCAGTTCCCAGTGAGCTAGCACAACTGTGAGAGGGTGGGACCGGTGGTGAAATCCCACTGGCTCTAGGCTGAGAGAGGATCTTGGAGAGGGCAGGCCAGAAAGGATTGGGAGATTCCCATGTCTGCATAAGTTGCTGACCTGAAATGAGCCCAGGAGAGAACATATCCAGGAGGGCAAGTGTGCGGAGTTGCGGTCCCCACAATCTGTCAGCTGTTTACGACTCTGGTAGTTGAGACTCTACAGAGGTGGGAAGAAACTATCAGAACACCCCTCTCAAGCCCTTTTATGAAGGGTTTTGTCACCAACTATTGGGAATCAGCAATCAGAAATTGTACTCAGGCTCATATTCCCTTTAATCTCCCCCACAGTTGTTCCTATTATTACCCAAATGTTACAAGGTAAGGTCACAGCCATCTAGGATAGACCTAACGAGGATGTTTGTGGGACTCCTCACCGGGATCACAGAACCTGACTGGCATGTAACCAGGATAATGTTACCTAAGTGGGATCAGCCCCACCCACCAGACGCTCAGGCCCCAGTGATATATGGTTCTGGGAACTGCAACCCAATGACAGCTCTTCTGCAACTACACCTTCCCTTTCTTCCCAACCCCTCCATCTCCTCTCCTCTCCTTTAAAGAGCAGAGACACCACAAATTGTGTGTGTGTGTGTGTGAGAGAGAGAGAGAGTGTGTGTGTGTGTGTGTGTGTGTGTGTGTGTGTGTGTGTGTGTGTGTAGTTATACCTGCACCTGATATGCACAGTGACTCATTGGGAGATGTAGATCTGATCCTGAGGTCTGTGAGCCATGCTTCTTGTGACCATCTTTCCAAGGAGGTGTCAGACACCTGCAGTAACACAGAGGTAACAGGGAAACATTCCCAACCCTGGCAGGGCACACCATACCCACGGTCACATGTACATGGAACCAATTCTCCTGCCCCCGCTACCTGCTAGCACAGTCACTACAAAACATCCAGGCACATGTCTTCACTTAGTCCTGTCCACCCATCTGTCCCTGTCCATCCAGCCGACAGCTTCAGATATGTGACTTTAAGAGCTCCAGGCAGCAAGTTTGCCAGAGTCCAGTCTGCTGGGACAAAGAAGCCCATGGATAGGTAGATGTGTTCACTTCTGCTCACCCTTCTAGTTGGGCTTACGTGTGTTGGTTGAGAATCGGGCCTGGGCTGCAGAGATCTCCCCAGGGAAGGGAGGAGCCCTAGTGCCACACTGGGCTCCCAAGCTAGGTTCACTAGTTCCAAGAAGAGAAGCCGCCACTGTGAAAAACAGTCATTGTTCTGTCCACCCTATTCTGTCTCTTCAGAGAGTTGAAGGGCTGCTGGAAACCCAGACATCTCCTTAAAGGGTCCTTATGCAGACTGCTTGCAGGTACACACTCTAAGCTCTGGCTGACAGAGTGCAGCTTGGGAGATGCTGAGACTACACAGGGAGAGACTGAATTCCATGACTTCAGGGTGAGGGATGCAGGGACAGCTGCCATTGTCCCTTTGTTGAGCCCTTCCCACATGCAGGGGGTAAGACAGCGCCATCTTTCCTGTGTTCAGCCCTCCATCTCACCTGGCCAAATCCAAATCTGCACCACCCTGGTAAAATCCACTTGTTCTACCCCAGTGACTTCCTGAGACCCAGCCTTACCCAATTTGAATACCACCTGTGGCTCTCAGTGGCTGAATTTTACAGGGAGCTGGTAGGCAGTGTCTGATTTGAGGGTGCCCTGGTCTTTTGGCTGAGCTGCCTCAGGCAGAGTCTGGTGGCAGTTTGTCTTGGTTCCCAGGGTAGCCTCTCCCTGTGTCTTCAGATCCCTCATTGGTAGTGCCCGATCTTGGCTAAGTTTGTAGCTCCTGCCAGGTAAGAGCTGTGTTGGTCATAGCAGCAGATGACCTTGGCCTACACGGAAGCCCCTTCCAAAAGGGCCCCATAAACAACAAACCCAAAGGTTCAATTTGACGACGACAGACCACCACTTGATTACCCCCCCCAAGTGGCATTCCAAAAAGGTTTTCTGAATAGGCCCACAAGCCCACTGTGGCAGATTTTACTTGGCAGGGTAATCAGAAGACATAAACAGCAGAGTAAATAAAATAGCTGATCAAATAAAAAATTTGGAAGATAAGGTAGCAGGAAACCTTATCTTCCAAACCTTATTGGAAGAGCAAAGAGGAAGGAAAGAAAAATCTTAAAATGAGGATAGGTTGAGGGGCCTGTGGGACACCATCAAGCATACCATCATTCATGTCAAAAGGCTAGTAGTAGGAGAGAGAGTGCAAAGAATTGAAAACCTATTTGCAGAAATGATGACTGAAAGCTTTCCTAACCTAGTGAAAGGAGTAGACATAAAAATCCCTCCTTGTTTTACTCTTGACCTTAGAAGACATTTTCGTTGGACATTCTTTCGTCTTTATTTTAAGGGTGGAGTCAATAAAGAGTTTTTCTCCTGGTTACTCCATTCTGTGATATGCACGAGGACAGCCACAAAAATGTTCACCAAACAGTGTGAAATGTCTCATTGTTTTTGCTGGAGTCTTTTCTTGGTTTTACAGAAGCCTCGCCTAGTGGCAAATGTTGGCATCATAAAATAAGTTAGAGATGGTTTCCTCTTTTTCAATATTTTGGGAATAGGTTGAGGAAAAAAAAATAGGTCTTAGACCTTATTTGATTGTTTACAAAATCCACCTTTAAAGCCGTGTGATCCAGGCCTTTGTTTGTTGGAAATTTTCTGATTTATAAATTCAATTTTGATAGTATTTATTGATATGGTCAGATGGTTTTCACTGATTCTTTCTTTGAAGGTTATATGTTTCTAAGAAATGTATTCATTTCTTTGAGGTGTCTTATTTGTTCACATACAATTGTCAATAGTATTTTTCTTAAAAACCTTTGTGTTTCTGTAGGAGCAATTGTTTCTTCTCTTTCGTATCTAATTTTATTTATTTGGGTCTTCTCTTTTTCTTGATATTTCTGACAAAAGCCTTATGATATTTATTTGTCTTTTCAAAAATCAACTCGTTTTCATGTCTACTGAGTTCTAGATGTTAGTTTGATCATTTTTATCCTGATCATCAGAGTTCCTTCATTCTAATCACTTTGGGTTTTTCTTTTCCTGCAGTTAATTTAGATGTAAAGTTAAATCATTTGTTTGAATTTCTTTGAGTTAGGCCTGTATTGTTATAAATTTTCCTCTTGAAACTGCTTGGTACCATACATTTTGAATGTTGTGCTTTCATTTTATCATTGTCTCAAGATGTATTGTGATTTCTTTCTGGGTCTCATTGTTCACTTGGTGATTATTTAGTAGCATATATTTCGGTTTCCTCGTGTTGGTGTGTTTTCTCTTTGTAATTGATTTCTAGTGACATGCCAATATGACTGGAGAAGAATCTTGACATAATTTCAATCTCATATTTCTCAAAACTTGTTTAGTCATGTAACATGTTGTCCACCTAGGGGATGTTGTTTGCTTGTACAAAGAATGTATGTTTCTGCCTTTTTTCAGTAAAATGTTTGGAAAAGACCAATTAACTCTGTTTGGTCTAAAGCATCATTTAAGGCCACTTTTATCCTCATGGAGTTTGTGTCATGATGATATATCTACTGATGTCAGTGAGGTGCTAAAGTCTTCTATTATTATTGTTTGACTATTGATCTCTTGCTTATGTCTTGGAATATAGGCATTACACATTTAGGTGCTTCTGGTTAGGGTATGCACATAGTTTCAAGAGTTTCTGGTTGAATGGACCCCTTTATCAGTATAAGTATCTTTTTTTTTGTCTCTTGGTAAAGCAATTATGTAAAAGTTTATTTTCTCTGATATAGGTCTTGCTATCCAAGTTTATCTTTTTTCATTTGCATTTGCATGATCTATTTTTTCCACTGATTTACTCTTTCTCTCTGTGTTTCTTTTGTTCTGAAGTGGGTCATTCATGGGCAGCGTATATGTGGTTTAAAATTTTTTAATCCTTTCAGCCATTAGTTTTGATTGGAACATTTAGTGTTTTTGAAGTTTGAATTAATCATTGATAATTCAGTGCCTTTTCTCTGATTATTTTTTGTAGTTCTCTGTTTTTTCTTATTCTTTTGCTCTTTTCTCTTGTATGACAATGACACTCCATAGTGCTGTGTTCGGATTCATTTCTCTCTATTTCTTGCATTTCTCTTACAGGTCATTGATTTGTAACCACCATGTGCTTACCCTATGTCAGCATACATTTCTAGCAGTCTATTGTACGTTGATGGTCATTTAAGTTTGAAGACGTTTTAAAATTGTCCAGTGTTTACTCATTCTTTGCATGCTTCAGTTGTTTAATCTATTTGGTGTGTATATTTTGAGTATCTTTTACATAGTAATTACACATGATCTTTTTTCTTGTTCTTTTAACTTTTGTACAGGTTTACAGTTTGTTCATCCTATCTTTCATTATTTGTCTGTTAGAAAGAATTTTTTTTCCATTTTTGATATTGTTTTATATTTTTAAACGTTGTTTAACATTTCTTATGAAACTCATTTTTTTTCTGTTTTCATTTAGTGATGATAGAGTTGTAGATTTTTCCCTTTACTGCTTCTTCACTTCTAAATGATAGCTTTAATGGGTAGTGCAATCCTGATTGTAAGTTCTTTGCTTTTCATCACTTTGAGTATTTCCTGGCAATCCCTTCTGATCTGCAAAGTTTCTGATGAGATATCAGCTGATAATCTTATGGGAATTCCTGTCTAGGTAACTAACTGCCCTTGTCTTACTACTCTTAAAATTCTCCCATTGTCCTTAAACTTTGTCACTTTCTTAGGATGTGTCTTGATGTGGGCCTGTTTGGGTTTATTGTCTTTGAGACTGAGTGTATTGGACTTGTATGTCTCTTTCCTTCACCACGTTAGGGAAGTTTTTAGCCATTATTTCTTTATATATTTTTTTAATTCCTTGCTCTCCTACTTTCGGGATCCCTGTGATGTGAATGTTGATACACTTGCTTTTGTCCCAGAGGCCCCTTTACCTAGCTTCATGATTTTTTGCTTCCCTTTTGTTGTTGTTGTTGTTGTTGTTGTTGTTGTTGTTGTTGTTGTTGTTGTTCTTACCGGATGTATTCCACTATTTTGTTTTTTAGATGGTTAATTTGATGATTTGCTTCATTGGAATGTTATTATTTCCCACTAGTAAATTTATTTCACTTATTGTATTTTTCATGCTGAGAGGTTCTTTTCATGCTTGAGATCCCTTTGTTGGAGTTCTCACTGTGTTTATTTATTCTTTCTCTAAGCTTATTGAGCATCCTATAACCAGTGTTTTAAACTGCCAGATTGCTTGTCTCCATTTTGGTTAGTTGTTTTTCTGAAGTTTTTTCTTTCATTCTGGGCCAACTTCCCTGTCCCCTCATTATGGTTTCCTTCTTGTGTGTGTGTCCATGTAATAGGTAGGTTTGCTTGTCTCCCAGCCTTGATAGAATGGTTTTATGTAGTAGCTGCGCTGTGAGAACGACTGTCACAGTCTCCTCTTTCTTCTGAATTGGGTTCTCAAGTAGAGTCCTTTTAGTGGATTGTACGGTCCTTCATGTTCTCGCTGAGCTGCAAATAATATTGGCATGTCAGTGGTTGAAACTGATTCTCAGGTTGACCAACGGAACCTGATGGCCGTGACTACATATGATAAACTGTTGTGCAAAGGCACATCTCCTGGAGTAAGAGTCACCTTAGCTGAGCTCCTGTGACAGGCAGGAATGTTCTTTGAGTGTTTCATTTGTGGAGTTGGTTTTGTGGTGCTCTGCGGTGGTCTGAAGCCAGCCACCAGATGTGTTGATTCTGGGCCTTCTTGGTAGGGTCTCTGGTGCAGGCCAAAGTCAACTATTATTTGTGACTAGCTTGAGGCCACCTACTGGGAGCTACAAAGTGATATTGTGTCAGTTGAGTTGGGCTTGGAGGTGATCGAGAGGGGCTTCTTTGGGAACCAAGTCCATTTGTCACTAGTGCTGATCTTAGTACTTTTATGCCAGTTAGGGGCCACCTGGCATATGGTATGGCTTTTTAGTTTTTACATGCTTTCGTTGGTTCTCAGCGATGGTTGTTCATGAGCTACGATTCAAGTTGATCACCCCTGGGCTGGGCTTTGAGACACTTACGAGAGCTACGACATACACTGAGGTCAGCTGCTGCTTGTTAAGGTTTGTAGATCATTTAAGAGACTTGGGGAAATTCTGCCACAGGAGCTGAGGCAGGCCTCCTTTGTGGAAGGGTGGCTGAAAGCGTTGGTTTGGGTAGATACCAGAGAAACACTTTGTGTAGGGCCGACAGTGTTGCTAGGTTAATGGAGAGCACTGGTTTGTCTCCTGTCTGTACCAGGCCAGGTGAGTGAAAGGAGAGAACAGCAAAAGAGTTCTGGCACTTGTCAGTTCTTGCATCCCTAGGAAAGTTGTTCTGATCCCTGCTCCTCCAGCCCTAACTCCAGAACTGTTCATTTAATTTCTGCATAGAATTTATTGGCACTCTGAATTTTTGCCCTTTTTTGCTGGAGCTCAGAATGAGGGAGTTTGTGGTTAAGAATGTCTCTGTGTGGGCCCTTTAAAAACATCACCTGGTCTCTAGCAGCCCTTTGGCTTTCTTAAACACAATGCCTCCTAATTTTCACAGCTGTATGTTATGGGGTCTCCTCTTCCGAAAACTGTTGCCCCAGTCTCTGAAAGCTCTTGTCATACAGGGTCCCTTCACTCCTCTTGGGGAACACAGATGCAAAAATATTTCTTCTAGTTTTTTTTTTAAAGTCGTCTTATTGTTTAGATTGCATTGACATGCACTATTATGTTTGTTTCAGGTGTCTAATCTAGTGATTAAACATTTATATAATTTATACAGTGAGTTCTCCAGTAAATCTAGTACTCATCTGATACCTTACAGAATTATTGCAATATTATTGACTATAACTATTATTCTGTAATTACATCCCAATTACTATTTTGTAACTACCAATTTATATTTCTTTACCTGTTCTTTTTTTTTTTTTTTTCATCATGTTCTCAAATCCACTCCTATCTGGCAACCATCAATGTGCTCTCTGTATCTATGTCTATTTCTGTGAATTTTGTTCATTTTGCTCCTTAATTTCTACATGTGAGTGAGATCATATGGCATTCGTTTTCTTCAGTTTAGTCCACTCAGCACGTCACCCTCTAGGTTTGTCCATGTTACTGCCGATGGCGAGGCTTCATTCATTTTTGTTTTGTTATGTCTGACTAATATGCCATTGTATATCATAAGTAGCATCTCTCTTTGATCCGTTTCTTCATTTCTGGACACCCAGGTTACCACTTTACCTTGGCTACTGTAAATAATGCTACAGTAAACATGAATGCACATGATTCTTCAAATATTGTTTGGTCTCTTCAGAGAAATACTCAGAAGTGAGATGACTGAGTTTTTCCTTGTTTCTTATTATGGCCTTTGTTCTATTTTATTTTAAATTTTAAATTAAGTTTATTGGGGATGACATTGGTTGATACAATTACATAATTTTCAGGTGTGCATTATCATTTGACATCGGTATATTCTATCATGTGTTCATAACGCAAAGTCCAGTGTCATTCAGCTACCATCCATATGATTTCCTTTACCAACTTCACCTTTCCCCTAAACCCTATATTTGACCCATTTTACCCTGTCTACGTTTGCCCTCCACCATCCTTCTGGTAACCACTAGTCAATAGCCCAGTGGTAACCACTAGTCCATGATCCATGTCCATGATCATCTGTTACTTTTAAGTTTATATGACACATATAAGTGATATCATGTGATTTTCAACTTGTTCTGTCTGGCTTATTTTTGCTTAGGATGATTATCTCAAGTTCCATTCATATTGTTCCAAATGGCAGTATTTCTTCTTTTCTTATGGCTGAGTAATATTGCCTTGTATATATGTAGCACACCTTTTTAGCAAGACTTCTATCATAGGACACTTTGGTTTTTTCTATGTCCTGGCTACTGTGAATGATGCTGCTATGAACAACGGTGATCAAATATATTTTTGGATATGATTTTTTAAGTCTTTAGGGTAAATGTCCAGTAGAGGGATTGAGTGCTGGATGTCATGCTAGATCAATTACTCGTTTTTTTGAGGAAAACCCATACTGTTGTCCACAGTAGCTATCCCAGTTTGCAGTCTCACCAGCAGTGTTATGAGTTTTCCTTATTCTTTACATCCTCTCTGACATTTGTTATTTCTTGTCCTGTTGATTATAGCTATTCTAACAGCTGTGAGATGGTATCTCATTGTGGTTTTGATTTCCATTTCCCTAATAGTTAGCGATGTTGAGCATTTTTTCATATGATTGTGGGCCATTTGTATGTCATCTAAAGAGAAGCGTCTGCTCAGATGCTCTGCCAAGTTTTTGATTGTTTGATTTTGTTGTTGTTGTTGTTACTGCGTCACTGAGTTCTTTGTGTATTTTCGATATTAGTCCTTTATTAGAGGCGTTGCTTGCAAATATGTTTTTTCATTTGGATGGTTGTCTCTTTACATTGTTGAAGCTTTCTTTTGCTGAGCAGAAGCTTTTTAGTTTGATGTGATCCCATTCACTTATTTTAGCTTTTTCTTCCTTTGCCTTTTGAGGTGAAATTCATAAATCCCTCTTTAAGTCCAAGATCCAATAGTTTAGTTTCTTTGTTTTCTTCTATGCATTTTTTGTGTCAGGTCTTATATTTGGGTCCTTAATCCATTAAGAGTCAATTTTGGTGTGTTGAGATAGACAGCAATCTAGTTTCATTCTATTGCAGGTAGCTTTTCCAGTTTCCTCAACACCATTTATTGCAGAGGCTTTCCTTTCTTCAATGTATATTTCTGGCTTTTGTACAAAAATTATTTGCCCAGCTAAATATGGGTTTACTTCTGGACTCTTGATTCTGTTCCACTGGTCCGTGTGTCTGTTTTCTGCCAATACCGTGCCATTTTGATTACTGTCATTTTATAACATAATATAAAGTTGGGCAGAATGATTCTTCCTGCCTCATTCTTCTTTTCTCAGGATGGCTTTGGCAATTTGGGGTCTTTGCTGCTTCCATACGAATCTGGTGACTTTTTGCTCTATTTTTTAAAAAAAAAGCTGATGGGATTTTGATGGAGATTGCATTAAATCTGTAAAATGCTTTACATAATATGGTCTTTTTAACTATGTTGATTATTCCAATCCAAGAACATGAGATATCTTTCCATTTTTCCTTGTATTTCTTTTTATTCTATAAATACTTCCCACATTTCATGAAATGTATTTCTAAATATTTTATTATTTTTGTTGCAATTGTGAAAGAAATTAGTTGTTCCACTTGGTTTTGGGCTTATTCTTGTTTTTGTTTTGTTTGTTTGTTTTGTTTGTTTTTAGATAGGCTTGTAATAAGATGAACTTTCCTCTTACAACTGTTTTTGCTGTGTCTCCAAAATTTGATATGTTATACTATCAATAACATTTATTTCTATATATTTCCTGACTTCTCTTTTTATTTCTTATGTGACCCAGTTATTCTTCACTAGCAAGTTGTTTAATCTCCATGTATTTGTGGTTCTTCCTGATCTCCTTCTGCAGTTGTTCTCTGTTTCAAAGCATTATGATGAGAGAATATGGTTGGTATGACTGCACCCCTCTTATATTTGTTGAGGCTAACTCTGTGTCGCAGTGTGCGATCAATCCTTGAGAATGTTCTGTGTGCACTAGAGAAAAATGTATAAGTAGCTGTTTTTGGAGGGAAGGCTCTGTAAATGTCACTATGTCCAGTTGGTCTAATGTGTCATTTAAAGATGTTGTTTCTTTATTGATTTTCTGTTTGGATGATCTATCCATATCTGACTGGGGGGTATCTAGATCCCATAGTACAATAGTGTTTCGGTCTGTTTCTCCCTTTCTTTCTGTTAGCAATTGCTTTACATATTTTGGGGCTCCCTGATGGGAAGCACAGCTATTATTAGTTGTTCTGTCTTTTTGGTGTAGGATTCACTTTCTCATTATTAAGTCCCCCTCAGTATCTTTCTTTATCACTTTATTTTGAAGTCTACTTCATCTGATATTACTACCAGTACTCCCACTTTCTCTGAATGCCATTTGCTTGAAATAGTTTCCTACCCTTTCACTTTGAGTCTGTATTTCTCTTTGGAGCTGAAATGCGTCTCCTGGAGACAGCATATGGTTGGGTTTTATTTTTTGATTCATTCTGCAACTCTTTCCCTTTTTATTGGTGAGTTCAATCCATTTACATTTAGGGTGAGTGTTGAATTATGAAGGCTCTTTATAGCCATTTTATCTTTGGTTTCTGGTAGCTCAATGTTTCCATTGCAACCTTATCTTTGTGTATGTTTTTATTTCTTCTTATTTTTAATTTTAGTTGGCTTTTGTGGTTTTTGCCTCTGGTTCTTCAGCTCTGAATCTTTCTTCTGTGTTTATCATTACACATATGAAAAAGATAGTTATACACATATAGATAGTCATATCTTTTGTGCATACCTCATCTCCATCACCCTTTGCAATTTTGGATCTTCAAATCCTCCCTTTTTTAGTCATTCTTGATTCAGTCTGTCCCTATGTATGCTGAACGTTCATTACTATGTTGTTACAACAGTTCATTTATTATTATTTAAGCTCTAATGCCTTGTTCTCAGTAAGGACTGCCCTCTTCTGCTTCTATTTGCCTGATAGTCTCTTTACTTCTAATTATATAGTTTTGTTGTTGTTGTTGTTGTTGTTATTATTGTTTTCATTGTCGTCATCGTCATTATTTTAAGTGAGTTGAACTTTTTTAGTATATTCCATAATCCAGGTCTTATAGTGGAGAATTCCTTCAATTTTTGCATGTCTGGAAGGCTCTTCATTTCTCTATCACATCTAAAGAAGAGCTTAGCTGGATACATTATTCTAGGCTGGTAGTTTCTTTTACTTAATAGTTTAACTATTTGATTTAATTTCTTTCTTGCGTGTAACGTTGTTGATGAGAAGTCTTACTTTTTCTAATGGGTTTACCTTTATATGATACCATTTTCCTCTCTCTGGCTGCCTTGAGAATTCTATCTTTGTTGCTGATTTTTGATAACTTTAATACAATGTGTCTTGATGAAGGCCTCTTTTGATTGAGATAATTGGATGTTCTGTTGACTTATTTAATTCTAAATCCAGCTCATTCCTTAGATTTGAACAATTTCATCCACTATTCGTTTGAAATGCTTTCTAGTCTCTGCTCCTTTTTCTCACTTTTGAAAATAACTATTATTCTTATGTTTTTATTTTTTCCTGATAGTATGAACCAGTTCTTGTATATGTCTTTCATTATCTTTGTTTCTTTGGGTTCCTTTTTCTTCCTTCTGAAGCATTTCTAAATTTGTGTCTTTGATATCACTGATCCTTTTTTCCATTTGGTTGACTCTATTTCCCAAGCTTGCTAGTTTATTTTCCAACTCTTACAGGTTTTTATTCCCATCTCTACAGTTCTAATAGGTTCTTTTGGAGGGTTTCAGTCTTCTTGCTCTGCTCTTCTAGTTTTTTTTTTTTTTTTTTTTTTTTTTTTTTTTTTTTTTTTTTTTTTTTTAGTTCCTGAGACTGTGATATGATTTGTTTCTGATCTCATTGAGTTTTTTTTTTTCAGAAGTGCCATCCCAAATTCTCTGTAATTTAAGTCACATATTTCTACGTGTATAAGCTTATTTTCTGCAGATTTTTATTTTTCTTTCTAGATGTCTTTTCACTTTATTTATTTATAGTGTTTAATGGGCTATTGTCTACCTGGGCATTAATTGAAATGTATTATGCTGTTTTCCAGAAAGAAGGTTTATTAAATAAAGGTCTGTCTGTAGTTTGTTGTGAAGAAGGTACTTTTTGGAGGGTTTCCAACAGGTGATATTGAAACCTCTTGGCTTTCTGTTTTATATAATGTCTTAAAGTACCTGTGGTAGCTCTTGTGTGCAGATCCCAAGTTCAACATGCTGATGTGCAGTTTGGGTGTTTTTTGCTGAGTTTTAGATGTTCAGCTTATTATTGTTTCAAAAGGTGAGAATCGGAACATCTCTCACTCTTCCATGTTTTCCAACAAAATGCAGCTCATAGCACTGGTCAACCACCAGGAATTGAAATGTAGCTTACAGGACTGGTCCCTTTTGCTATGATTGGCAAGGTCACTCACAATGATGGCTGCCCAGCTATGAAACTGGTTTTGATCACTCAGAGCTAAGTTTGGCAGCTAGCCAATCCTGGTGCCGTGAGCAGTGTTCAGATTGAGTAGGGCAGGGTCTCAGAGAGACAGTGGCAGTCAGATCAATACAGACTTAGTCTTGCTGCAAATTTGGCAACTGCTGTGAATTCCCACATGAGACCCAGGTCACAGCAATACAAGCTGCTGTCTGACTGGCCCACAGTCCCTCAATATCTGCCTAAGTTTGTGATGGCAGCATTGATCTGCCTATCTTTTGCAATGAAGTGTTGCTCACTGCCCTGGTCACCTGCTTGGAATGGAAATATAGTTTACAGGGCTGGCTGCTTCTGGTGTGATTGGAAAGACAACTCACAGCGATGGCCACCCTGTTGTGAATACTTGGTTCTGAATCACTCCGAGTTGAGCTTTGCAGCCATCCAGGCAGTCTACAGGTTGGGTTCAGTAGGGTGTCAGAGAGACAGATGTTGTCATATCAAAACAGTATCAGTCTTGCTAGAAATTTGGTAACTGTTGCATGTTCCTTCAGATGACCCAGATCACAGAAAACAAGCTGCTCTCTGCGACTGGTCCACAAATCCCCCATAACTGCTCAAGTTCATGGTGGCAGCAGTAATCTGCCTGAGCTTATCTCGGAAATTGGGCTGACAGCGCTGGCCACTATTGCTGGGATTAGAAACACTGCTCACAACAGTGGCCACCTTGCTGTCAATACTTAACATTGAATCACTCAGCTCAGGGCTTGGCAGCCAACTATAAAGAACATTTCCCCAGCAGTCTTCAGGCTAGGCAAGTTGGGGTGATCCCGTCAGACCAGAGTTTCCTAATGTGTCTACTAATGGGAGAGATCTACACAATCAAGCTGGCATGGTCTGTAGCGGGGGGAGGGGGAAGGCGGACTAAGGCACAATGCCTTTAGTAGCCCTCTTTCTGCCTCTGGTTGATAAAGACATTTTTCAGAATGAATTCCAGGTGCACCTCAGATCCACCACTGATATCTGGGTGAGTATCCACAGGTCAGAAAACCTTTTTATCGGTCTTTCTAAGGGATGTCTAGGGATTCAGTTACCTTCTGTCTCAACCGAATGGCTGGAATCCCTTCTAGTTTCTACAGCAAGAGTTATTGGAATTTCCTTGGACCTGCACTGGAGAGACCCCAGATGAGCCCACAACCCCCTCTGCAGCCTCACTCTCACTCCCAGTGATAACCTGCCACCCAGGAGTTCAGGACAAGACTTATTAAGGACTTTGCCCCTCCAAACAGCTTCCATGTGGCTACTTCATATTAACAGATGTAGATGTTATGGTCTACTGGACTTCAGGTGATTCTCCACGTTGATTATTTTATAATTTGGTAATAATTTTAATGCTGTCCTGATAGGAGATAAAAGCTGCTTTTACCTAACCAGCTGCATTTCCTGTTTCTTAATAGATAATAAGGTACATAGATAGATAGATACATAAATAAGTGATAGATAGATCGATGGATAAATGACACATAAAACAAAAAAAAAAGATAGGAAAGTGGTAATACACACTTTCAAAGTATCATAAAAAAGATATAAATATAAATAAATGGAATTATGTATAGAGTTCTATAGACTGATAGACTGATAAAAGACAAAAAATTAATAGATTGAAAAATAGGAACAGATAAATGTGTATACACACACAAACACACAAATAATTAGAAAATGAGTATAATAGTTCATGAAAAAATATATGGATAGTTAGATACATTTTAGAGACATACATGATTGATAGATAAATCAAAAAATCAATACATATATATAGATAAATAAAAACATTAGAAGAGACAGGCTACTAACAGAATGACAGACTAAGATATGAGAGACAGACAGATGCAGAAAGACACTCAGAAAGTAGACAGATAATAGATAGGTAGATAGATAGATGATGGATAGATAGATAGATTGATAGACTGATAGATCGATGATAGATAAATAATTAGAAAGAGAGGAAGATCAACATAAAATAAGATAGAGAGAAAGATAGTTTGATGATGACAGATAAGTAAATGAAAAAACCATAGATGGTAGACAGATAAAAAGACAGATGATAAGTAAATAGATGCATAAGAGATAGACAGATTCAATGTAAATAGGCTGAAAGATAAAAATGTACATGATGGATAGATAGACAGATAGACAGACAGACAGACAGACAGATAGATAGGTGATAGATAGATAGATAGATAGATAGATAGATAGATAGATAGATAGAAAGTAGGTAGATAAATGATAGATACAAAGGTAAAAGTGAGACAGATAGACAAATAATTAGATACTGAGATATGATAATAAATATTAATGGTAGATAGATAGGTGAGAAGAGTGAATAACATAAAGAGAGAATGAGTAGAAAGAGACTGACAAAAAGATATGAGACAAAGAGAATGCAGATAGATATAAATCAGTTACACATAAAGTGATGAATAGATAATAGAAAAATACAAAGACAGATGAAAAAGATGAATAGGTAGATGTATAAATCAATTGATAGAGAGATAGAAAAATGGATAGGTGGTACTTACCTACCTACTTACATACATACATACATGCATACTTACTAAAATAAAAAAGAAAAAAAATATATATATATATATATGTAGATAGATAGATAAATGTTATGATGGATAATTGTATATAGATTGATAAATAGGTTGATAGACATTCCTATAGATAGTTAAATAGATGATAAAGAGATAGATGGATTTATAGATATATAAAAACATAAATAATAAGAAAAATTATATAGCTAATTATATAGCCAAGTAAATCAATATAAGATAGCTAGAAAGATAGATCAAAGGATTAAAAAGTGTGTTAGAGAGATATATAATTTGATAGATAATACATAGCATAGTTACATTATATAGATACATGTAAGAGAGTGGAAGATAGATATATAGATTGATATATTGAAATGCATACACAATGATTTCAAAAGATTTATACATACAGAAAACTAGACAGTTGGAGACACAAGATAGTTAGATTTGATAGATAAAGAAGATAGGGATAAATAGATACATAGATAGATGAACGGTTACATGACAGTTAGGCAAAAAAACGTAAATACAGACAGATAACTAAAAAGGCAGATAGATTGTTATACACGTTACTCGATTGTTAATGAAAGAAAGATCGACAGACAAAGAAAGATCAACAGTTAAATAAATAGAAAGTAGTATGATTTATAAATTGATAGACTGAAAGATAGCTAGATAGACAAAAAAAATAGATAATAGGTATTTGATACATTGATGATTAGGCAGAGGATTATATCAATATTTAAAAATTTAGAATATGTAGATAGATGATTGATCATTAGATAAATAGATATTTAGAAACAATAAATAAGACATAGACACATAGACAAAATGATTGATAGATAAATAAATAAATAGATAATGTATATATTGAAAGATAAGTAGATAAATAATAGATAAATAGATGAAAAGAGAGATAAAGATAGATGAATGAATAAATTCATATTTAGATCAATGAACAATTAGTTTATATATAGATAGATTGATATAGATAGACAGGTAGATTGATAGAGATATAGATAAATAAATAAAAGATAAATGGATATGTAGATAGATCGACAGATGTAGAAGGTAAATAGAAATAAATTAAACTATAAACATCATAGATTGAGACAGAAAGATAGATATATAGATACATAGATAAATAAATGACATATACATTTAAAAATAGAAAATGAAAAAGTTATGATACAAACATAGATAAACAGATATTAGAAACGTAGACAATTAGACATAGAGTTATAAAAAGAAAAAAATGTTCCATACATAAATATATCACTTTAAGATAATCTGAAAAAACATTACATCGTAAAGAGATAAATTATAGAATAGATTATCAGATAGCTATAGATTGATTAATAGAGACAGATAGATAATAAAATAGATATGTAAATAGATAAATAAATATAGATAGCAAATGGATTGATAAATAAATTGATAAAATTATATTAATAGAATGACAGGCAGATAGTGCAATTGACATACGTAAAGATAAGGGCAGAGACAAATCGAAATATAAAAAATACATATATAAAGAAACAAAAAATTGAAATACAAATATATAATGGTTAAATAGAGAAATAGTATGTTGATGGAAAGATAGACACATAAATATGTACATAAAATATGGGTAAGGGATAGATAGATGTAGATGGTAGATAAATAAATCAATATATAAATTGATTGATTAATAGGAAGATAAGTGACATCCAAAAAGAAATATATTGTTATATTGGCAGAATGAGAGACTGATCATAAAATGTAATGTTTGCCATGAAAGGAATAGAAAAATGGTAGGTTAAATAGAATGTTAAATATATAGGAGCTACATAGTTTAACTAGATAGATACAAAGCTACAGGGATAAATCAATAAATAGGTAGAAAAATAAATAGATGATAGATAATAGATTACATAGACAGATGATAGATGATAGATGGATAGAAAGATAAACTTACATATAAAAGACAGAGCTAATTAAATATTTAGATATATCTATGGTGATGTAAATTGAAAACTAGTCTTGTTTGTAAATACATAATAAGATAGATAAATGTTAGATAAGTAGATAGATAGATGACAGATAGATAGATACATAGATACATAGATAGATACATAGATAGATGATAGATGATGATGACAGATAGATAGATAGATAGATAGATGATAGATAGATAGATTGAGAAAAGATAGTTAAATTAGATAGATAGATGATAGATGATGATAGACAGACATCCAGACAGACAGATAGATAGATAGATGATAGATAGATTAGATAGATAGATAGATAGATGATAGATAGATAGATAGATAGATAGATAATAGATAGATAGTTAGACAGATAGGCAGATAGGCAGAATGATGTATAGTTAGATAATTTGTAGATATATAGAGATAGATAAAATAGATAACTTCATGAATAAAAAATTGATGAATAGATATATAATAAATAGACAAATAAATTGATATGTAGATGAAGAGATTGATGATTAGATTGAGAGACAGATAAATGTCAGTCTTAATGTGAGATTCATAGATTGTAAGGCAGAAAAAGATAGAGAAAATTATGTCAATCATGAATTAATAGAAAAATAATAGGGTAGATAAGAAGTAGACGACAGACTTAGAGAAACGTAGATAATAGATAATGAGATAGATAGATTAGACGTTAGAAAGAAGGGTGATAGAACAATATAGATGAATAAAATATCAGAAATACAAATAAATTGATCATGAAAATAAGAAAAAAGTCAGTCTAAAATAGAAACAGAGAAAATATAGAAAGAGGATTAAAAAAAGAATATAGATATTCATTACATATGTTTAGATAGACACATTAAAATTTAGAATTAATAAATACATGAGAAGTAAATAAATAGATATGAGATAGATACAAAAACAAAAACATACATAAAAGACAGAGATTGTTTTAGAGAGTAAACCATTTTTATATAAATATATCGATCTATAAGAAATTAAAAACACTATATTCTAGAGAGATACATTGTAGAAGAAATAGATAACTATTGATAGAAATAGATTGAGTTATTGATATATAAATAGATTAGGTAATGAAAAATAGTAAAATAATTAAAGAGATAAATAGATAAATAAACGTACAAAAAAACAAAGAGAGATTTAAATGTTACATAGATAAATATATATAGTGAGAATAACTGAAAAGAGTTTTGGTGATGAATAGATACATAGAAGGTTAGAAAAATGTTACACAAAGAGATTTTAAATAAATAGAGTGAGAGGCAGACGATGGATAAATAGACAAAAAAAGAAATTGTTTGAAATAAAAAAATACAAAAATATAAAAATTAGAATAAAGTATATAACTGTTAAATAAATACAATTTATTGATAGAAAGTTAAATACATTAGATATTTGAAATCGATAGATATGAAAAAATAGATGGTAGTTGATAGACAGATGGCAGATAAATAGATAGGTAAATGTATAGATGAAAAGAGATAAAATTGCATAGGAATATATAAATAGATATAAGATTAATAAATAAATAGATAAAAGTTTGACAAGTAGAAGAATAGTTAGAAAAAATAACTAACGTTCTGTACATAGACATATCAGTTGTTAGGTAAATTAAGAAAGAATGTGTAATACAGAAATTCATTATAGAATAAACATATAAATAGGTATAGATATAGATAGATAGATCAGTAAGGAGATATAGGTGATAGATATAGATAGATGACATGTCGGTGAATAAATAAATAAATATAGAGATATACTATTTATGTTTGTAGAAATTGTTAGAAAAATGATTGATAGAGGTATAAATATAACTATATAAGTTAAGTAGTTAGAACAATAAATACATGAGCAATAAATAGACAAAAGAAATTAGATGAATAGATAAATGGATATAAAAGAGATAGACACATAGGTAAATAGATGTTTAGGCAGATGGAGAATTAGAGATACTATAAAGAAATCTAATATGCTGTATAACATATGTCAATAGATAATTACAAAATGTTGTATTATAAAAATATACACTGTAGAAAAGAGATTAATAGATACAGATAGATAGATTAATATAAATGATAGATTAGATAGATTGATTGATAGATTGATAGATAGATAACAGAGATAAAAAGTTAGATGACAGAACGGTAGAGGGATAAGTAAGAAGATAAATACATAGATTAATAAATAGATAACTAAATAGATAGAAAGAGAAAAAAACATGGATAATGTTAGATTGAGAGAGAGATTGTTAGAAAAAAATCAAACATTATATAGATATATCTATCATTAGGTAAATTAAAAAATATTCTTGGGTATAAATAATTACATAGTAAGATAGATGTTAGATAAATAAAGAGAATGGGAAGAAGAGATAGATAGATGATAGATAGACAGATAGATGATAGTTTGGTATGTTGTTAGATATGTGATAATTAGTTTGTTATTTAAAATGAGATATATATTGATGATTAGACAGAAGGATAGAATGATATTTAGGTACCTAGATCTTGCAATGAAGAAATAGAAAGAGTATGAGAGAGAGAGATAAATACATGATAGATAGACAGATAGATGATAGGTAGATGATTAACAGATAGATGATAATATCTATGTACACAGATAAATGAAAAGTAATATATTTTTAAAAGATTATGATATAGGTATTGTAAAATAGATGTGTGTGTGTATATATATATATATATATATATATATATATATATATATATATATATATATGTAGATGGTTGATATAGATAAACAGATAAATACATACAGATAAATATAAATAAATGAATGGATTGACTGATAGATAGCCAAGCATAAAGAAGATGAAGAGAAAATCAAACGTTATATAGTAGATATATCTATCATACAGAAACTGAAAAAAAATTCTTGTTATAGATATATACATAGTAGGATATATAGATATTATATGAGTAGATAGATAAAGATAGTTAAAAAATAGATATATTGATAGATTATAGGTATATGATAGAAAAATATAAGTAAATTGATAGATAAATACAAGATGATAGGTGATATTTAGATAGAAAGATGATAGATATATGATGATGATGAAGATAGATGATAGATGATAGATAGATGATAGATAGATAGATAGATAGATAGATAGATAGATAGATGATAGATAGATAGATGAAAGATAGATAGATGAATTGGTGGATGGATGGATGAATTCCATTTGATGAGTAAATAGACTGAAAAAAGGACCCATGAAGAGAATAGGAGTCAGATCAACAAACAGAATGACATACAGTCAGACGCTAAAAAGAAAGACTAATAGATACAGAAATAAACAAATAGAAATAATTATATAAATAGATGTTTATATTGACTTATAAAAAGTTAAATGATGGTCAAATGATAGACATATGTTTCAATAGACAAAAAATATATACATTGATGACAGAGGGGTCGACCGTTACATAAATATAATAATGGTAGATTTGATAGATGATTAAATATATAATAGATGTTTAGCTAGCTAGATAGGTAGATAAATAGAAATATACATAAATGGATAGTTGAGAGATAGAAGAATAAAAAATAGAAAAATAGAAGACAGAGAGATTAATAAATATATAGGTCAGTTGACATATGTGAATAGAACAGAGTGATGATACATAGATGATAGGTACATAGATGACAGATAGATAGCTAGATCGTTAGATAGATGATAGAAAGGTAGATGATAGATAGATGATAGCCTGATAAATAGACATAGACAGGAGATAATAGAAAATCAAACATTATAGATAGAGATATCTATCGTTAGGTAAATTGAAAAATAGTCTTGGTTATAAGTAGTAGGTTATAAATAGAACAGAAATGTTTCAGATAGACAATTAGATAATAAATACATCTATTCATTCACACATGTATAATAGAAAGATAAATGCATTGATGGATGTATAAATAAATAGATTAATTGATAGATAAATAGAAAAATAGATGGAGAGATAGATGTAAATGATTGATGTATAAATAAATACTAATGTAATATTTTGGAGAAATAGGAATTAAAGAGTTTGATAACTGAAATAAGATATATTGATTGTTTGGCAAAAATATAAATTGATATTTAAAATGACCGTTGGAAGGCTAGTGAAAGACTACAATTGATTACAAATAGATAAATGAATAGATATTAACATTAAAGCAAAGATATACTTAAATAGATAAATAGTTATATTGATGATATATGCAGAAACATATAAGATAGGTAGATAAATATATATACAGATATATATATATATATATATATATATATATATATATATATATGTATAGATAGATAGAAAATTATAGAGATCATTATATAAAAACCTTACATTTTGTTCATAGATAGATCAATCGTTAGGTAAATTAGCAAAAATTGAGTTGTAGAGGGAATAAATATATAGATTGTTACAGATAAATAGGACAACATAAAAGATAATGGAAAAATGAACAGATAGAAGGTAGATGATCGATAAATATATAACAAGAAATAAGTAGATTGTTAGATAAAAATAGATAAATTTATAGATATATGAAGATAGATAACTTTTTATGTAACTACTACGTATTTAAATATCTATAAATTTTCCCATTTATCTATTTATTTAAAGATTTATATCTCTTTCTGCCTAACATAGATATATCTAATGGTGTATCTCTTTAAAACAATATATTTAAACTTAATAACAAGTAATCAATCATGTAAAAAGGTTACCTTGATTACATATATATGTCTCATTTTCTATGTATCTAAATATCTAACTACTAATTTATGTATCAATTTATCTCATAGCTCTCTATCATCTACCTATCTATCCATCATCTATTGATCATCTATGTATCCATTTACCATCTCTCTGACACCTATTTATTCTATGTATTTATAATACATATTATAACTAATGTTTACTAATCTTTTTGTGTTCATTATCTGTTGGTCTATTTTTCTTTTTATCTATCATACTATTTGTTTATTTAAAATACTATTTTTAAATTTACCCAAGGTTTATATATCAATGTACAGCATATCATTTTTTAATGGTCTCTCTAACCATCTACTTAAGTATGTATCTATCTATCATCTATCTATCTATGATGTGTTAAATCTCTTTTATTTTATATATCCAAAAAAATTCATCTATTTATTTATCTATGTCTATTAATTCATCATCTACCTATATATTACCTTCATATCCTACTGTAACAAAGACTGTTATTCAATTTAATTAATGATAGATCTTTCTTTCCATATAATGTATGATTCTCTGTTATCTCTTTGTATCTATTTCTATGTATGTACGTGTGTATTTATATAGGTATCTAACTTTCTATCAATATATATATATACCTATTTATTATATTTATTGATTTATCTATCTACATAACTGTTTATCTACCTATTTATCAAGCAATCTAAGTTTTTATTTATTATGTATCTAGTATCTAATTTTGTATACAAAATTTTTCCAATATTTTATAATTGATTGTTGTTTCAGCAAACCATTTTTTTACTGCTTTAATAAAAATACTGTCTGTGTTTGACTATCAAGTTACATACCTATCTACCACTTATCTATCTAATTGTTTTTCTATCCATTTATATATATATGTATATTTTTTCTATCCATATATATATATATATATATATATATATATATATATATATATATATATATATATATATTTTTTTTCCCTCTATTCATCATTATCACTATTGTCTATCTATTACCTATCTACCATTATGTCATTCATAATATTATCCTTCAATGTATTATTAGATCAATCTATCATCCTTAATATATATATTTTTTTCACACAATAATATATACATCTCATTTTAACTATCATACTATCTAGCTACTATTTATTGAAGAATATTACTACAGAATGTACCTATTATCTACCTCTTTACACCTTTTGCTTTTAATCAATTTATCTATTATCTAATGTATCTATATGTATTACTTTTTGCTTTTTACATTTCAAAGATCTATTTTCCTAACTATCAACCTAACTTTCTCTCTATACATTAGTGTATATCACTTTAACTAGCAACTGTCTAACTTCAAAATATCTCAAATATTACTATGGTATTTATTCATGTATCTATATAGCTATCTAGCTAGCTATCATCTAAGCATCTGTTATTTACTATCTATATATATTAATATACATTGATCTATCTATAACCAAGACTATTATTCAATGTAACTAATAATAGATATTTATATCTATATAATGATTAATTTTCTCATCTTCTGTTTGTATGACTTTTTATCAATTTATCACACTGACTATCTATTGACTATCTTTCTATCTCCAGTAGTATTTATTGAATCTATCCATATATCCACAGTCAATCAATCTTTATATTTATATATTTATTTATCTACCTATCTGTTAATCTATTTATCTACCTATTCATCTATTTATGTATTTATCTATCTTTATTCAACTTATCATTTTTATAATTATCGACCTATCTGTCATTTACCTATAAGTATTACTGTGTTATTTACCTATTTAATTTCTAAGTATTTATCTATCAATCACCATTTTATTTAAGCTGTAAAAAATCAGTTATTTTTTTATTATTTTTTTACCGCTAGTATGCATATATTTGTAAGACATGTTATGTATATCGATATGTTATATATAAAACTTTGGTTAATTTTTAACGGTCTTTCTATCTATATGTAGAGCTATCTACCAATCATGTGTCTAACATCCATCTATGTTAGAATGTTTCTATCTATAACCAAGAATATTTTTAAGTCTAAGTAACTATAGATATATTCTGGTAGGTAATTTTTAATTTTTTGTTTTTTAATCTATTATTTTATTTTTACTATGTGTCAATGTTTTAAGCAATTAATATACCAATCAAATTATTTTGTCAGTTTGTATGCATCTATCAGTAACTATCTATTTCTTCTACAATGTAATAACACACTGTTTATTAATTTACCTAATGTTCAATATGTGTAAAAATCACTATATTTTTTCACTATAACACTCTATGGAATTGTCTACATATTTATTTATTCATGTAGATATCTATCTAACTCTTTACCTAACTTTCTATGATCATTGTTTTTAATTTTCTAAGTATGTGTTTTTTATATTATTTACCTATTTGTTTAGTAGCCATTTATATTGTAATTACTGCATCATTTATTTCAATATTTTCTCTTCTAATTCAAACTGTTTATTTTATTGTATTTTTATTATCCTATTTATCTATGTATGTATCTACCTATTTAACTTTTTATTATTCAATCATCTATTTACTTATCTATCTATAACTCCTTCCATTTTATATTAACAATCATTATTATTTTCTACTCTTTTTTTCCTTAATAAGCCATCTCACTATCAGAATTTCATTCATTTATCAGTATATCTATGTATATATTAATCTATCTGTCTATCATTCTATCATCAATCTATTATCTATCAACTATCTGTTTCTCTTTAATTGATCTCTCTATTTCTGTGTCTAGCTTTATTTCTTCTTGTTTATCTACCAATGTAACCATCTTGCACATATATACTTCTCTCTCTCTCTAGTAAATATCAAGCTATGCATTTTAAAATACTTTCACGTAGTGAATTCTATTTATGGATTAAACAATAACTCTGTGTTTTTGCCTTAATATTGACAATATCTGTTTGACTATCAGAAAATATACCTATTATCTATCATCTATCTATCATCTATCATCTATCATCTATCTATCTACCTATCATCTGTCATCACCACTGTATTTATCGCCTACCTATCAGATCATCTTCTATGTATTCATCAGTATATTGATCTTTCTAACCATCAGTATTACTATTGTACCTATCTACCTGTCTGTCTAGTATCTACCTAAGAATTTATAGTCTTTATTCCAGTGTAGTCTACAATCAGTACAACTCTCTGCCTTAGAATTACTATGAATTTCTGTTTGACTATCAGACTATATATGTACCTATCATATATTTATTTGTTTATCATCTATCCTACTATTGAACTACCTATTCATCAATGTTACTATTGTATCTATCCTTTTATTTATCATCTATTAATCTATGTATTTATGTATCTATGTATCTGTGTGTCTATGTATTTATCATGTATACACCTCTCAATCAATGACATTTTTTTATTTTTTTATCTTTATCTATCTATCAAATATCTATCTATCTATCTATCTATCTATCTATCTATCGATCTATCTATCTATCTATCATCATCTATCATCTATCATCATTTATGTATCACACTGTTACCAATGATTAAAAACATTTTTTAATATAGGTAAAGTTTAGTATATGTATGTACAAAATGTTAGTTATTTTCATGGTATTTCTAACCATCTACCTGTCTATCTATCTATTAATTTATCTTTCGATCTGTCATATATTTTTACATGTTTCCTAGTGCCCTCTCTTTATTTATTTTCATATATCTCTATCTTCAATCTATCTGTGTATATATTTATCTATCTGTAGATATCTATCCATCTATATTTATTTATTGCACAAGGTATCTATAGTATAATCTCATTAAATTATACAAATGATTGATTTATATATGTACAGATGCTATTTTTTATTATATCTCTCTGAACTTTTATTTGTCTATTTCCTTATTTTCTTTATTTATCTATATATCTATATATCTATATATATATATATATATATATATATATATTTATCCAATATTTTTCTTCTTATTTACCTTTTTCTGAATTTCTGTATGTCATCTTTTATTTATCTTGATTTATCTCTTTTTCTTTATATATCATCTGTTGCTTCTAAATCGTTTTCATTTATTTATTTATATTGACATAATGTTGATTTTTTAATGGTTATATATAGTTATTTTCAGTTTAACTTCTCAAATATTCTTTGTTTTCTGAACAGTTTTCGTTTGACTTTATGTATGTCTCTATCACTCCCAATCAAGCAACATATGCATCTATCTAGTTATCTATTTATCTACTTTCCTATTCATGTAGCAATCTATCTTTTGGTAACATCAATTTTTGCTAATTATCAATTTCACCATGTGTCTATTTATAAAAGTTCAACAAGTTTTCTGTTATTTATCATTATTTTGCACAATGATCAATGTATCTAATTTTATACTGACAGCTATCAGTCGATACATTTAGATATCTATTAAATACTGATCTCTCAATCCATGTATTTATCTGTTTATCTATCGAACTATCTTTCTCATATATATATATATATATATATATATATATATTTGTAGTTAATTTTCTTAGGATGTATATACTTTTCTTTCTATTTATCTATCTATGTATGTATCTACTGATCTAGTATTTATCTAATCATCTATCATAAAATATTTCCAAAATCCTACGATTGACATGTTTCAAAAATGAATCTGTTTTTAAATCTTATCTATGTATAATTCCATTTAAATATAAAACTATATAACTATCTACTGTGTATCAGTGTATCTCTCTATTCATTTACATATCTACCTCTATTTTCTATCTTTATTTCTAGTTATTTATATATTGATAAAAACTATATAAATAGGTAGATTAATGGTTACAGATATATAGTTGGATAGATAGATAAATGGCTAAAAAAGTACATATGTTTTTATAAAAAATTAAATATATAGAGAGATAGTAGATAAAGAGAGATGTATAAATGGCAGATGATCTATAGATAGATGATAGAGATACAGGAAAAACACAAATAAATAGTAAGATACATAATCAAAAAGACAATGAGTGATTTAGAAAAATATAATTATTATTTGATATATTATATGATAGATTAATAAAAAGAAATAAAAATTTAGATAGAGAGATACATATATAGATAGGTAATGGATGGAGAAATTGAAGGATAAATGCATGGATTAATAGTTGGATGGATAAATGAATGAATGATGAATGGGTGGACTTATTGAAAGATTAGATGATACATAGAGAGATAGTTTGATAGATCAATATGAGATAGATTGAAGATTGATTAATAGATATTTCGATACATAGACAATACAAATATTTAATAGTAAAACTAACGTTTATATACTTAACAATCATTAGGTAAGATAAAATATTACTTTACAGAGATACACTGCAGAATCGAATGATAGACTGTAATAGATAAATAGATTGATATAGATAGATAAATAATTACATAGATTATAGATAGATCAATAACAAGTAGACAAAACTACATGTATAAATAGATGATAACGTAGGTAAGCATATATATATAAACATAAAATGATAGATAAAAAGATAGATAATAGATAATGATAGAAAGATAATTAAATAAATAGAGGGAAAGAGAGATAAAGACATATACGTAAACACATAGCTATATAAATAAATAAATAATCTATCAATAAATAGAAATATAAAAAATAATTTACGTAGTTAGAGCAATTAGTTCTTTAGAAAATATAATAATAATTTCATATGTAAACAGATAGATAAAAAGGATACATAGAGAAGTTAGATAAATAGATACATGTATTGAAAGATAGATCATGATTGGATGGATGAACAGATGATTGGATGGATAAATGGATAAAATAATAAATTTAAACATTATATAAATAGATGATAGAGAAGAAAAAAATATCTGTGCCCCAAATTGAAAGATAGAGTAATAGATAATAATACATTTAAATGCATAGACAATTAGACACATATTTATTAATAAAGTTAATATTTTTAAATTACATACATATTATTTTAGTAAAAATATCTCTTAGAAAGTTACATTCTTGAGACGATAGAATATAATAGATAAATTCTATGGAATGATCAATAAGTAGATAGATGACATATAAATTGATAGATTAATAATTACAGGTAGATTGATGAATAGTTGTTAAATACCTAGATCGATAGAGAGAAAGGTGGATACATAGACAAATGAAAGTATAGATGAAAAGATATGAGAGACAGATCATAGACAGAAAGATGATAAAAAGATGATAGATAGATGACAAGATGAAAGGTAGAGAGATAAGTAGATAGATGATAAACAGATAGGTAGATAAAAAGATAGATTAGAGAGGTGATTAGATAGATGATGATGATAGATAGATGATAAAGAGATATGTAAAAAAAGAGATAGCTAAAGATATGCGCAAATTGTTTGATAGCTAGATAAATTGAAAGATAGAACACAAGAAAATAGTAAGATTCATACACAGAAAAACAATGTTATTCAGAAATATATAATGATAATTTTATACATTAAGAGACTGATTAATAAAGACACATTGAGCAGTTAAAAATATATAGATGGAAAGATAGCTGATGATGGATAAATGGATAGATGATTGGATGGATGGATGAAAAGAAGGAAAACATAAATATTCCTTAGATAGATGATTGAGAGGTGAATATTTGTGACATAGATTGAAACATGAGTAGATATTAGTTAAATGAAATCAGATAAATATGTATTACTAAATCTTAATATTCTTAAATGGTTTATGTTATTATGTGTTAAAAATATTGTTTACAGAAAAAAATTGTTCAGATGATAGATCATAATAGATAGTTAAATTCCATACAAAGATAAATAGGTAAACATATGACAGATAAATTAATAGATGAATGGTTAGAAATATAGGTGAAGAGTTAGGTACTTAGATAAATGAGCAAATAAATAAATAAGTGAAATCACAGATAAAAGAGAGATGGTAGATCATTTAGATAAATAAATAAATGGATGGATAGATAGATAGACAAATAATAGATAGATAGACATATAGATAGAATATAAAATAGATAAAAAGAAAAATAGAAGGTTGATTTGAACATAGATGGATACATAGATGGATAGATAGAGTATGAATTATGAAGGAATGGATGATGGATGGATGGATAAATGGTAGAATAGATGTCAGATAGACAGAAAAATAATAATAGAGGAGAAATTTAGAAATCAATAAATATTTAGATAAATAGATAGATTAATGGATAGTTAAAAAAACATGTCTAGAGAAATATATGTATATTGATAGAAAATTGGATAGACAATTATATATAGGACAAAGATTTATTAAATAAAAATTACACGTTTTACATGGTTTATTAATTAATAGGTAAGTTGAAAATTGTTTTAGAGAGAAACATTTTGAATAGATACAACAATTGTAATAAATTGACAAATTGATATGGTAAGATAAATAAAAGTATAGATACATCATAGATAGATCGATGCAAAGAAAGATAATATATAAATATATAAAATACATAAAGTGAATACAGTGACGGTGTTATGTATAATTTTTATATTAAAAGATGTATTAATAAATATAAGTAAAAGAGATAGAAGGCTGGATAGATATATGATAGTGGATAGGTAGATATATGATAGATAGATGATAGATATATAGATAAATAGATAGGTGATAGACAGACACGTAGATACATACGTACATACGTATGTACGTAAATACATATGTAGGTAGACACATACATAATGAATGAATGGATGGATGGATGGAGAGAATGATAGATCAAATAAATAGATTTTAATGAGATAAATTTATAGATATATTAACATAACTATTTATACAAACATTTAGACAAATATTTACTGAATAAAACATAATTGTTTTATTATTTATCAGTTATTAGGTTAGTTAAACATGTTATTTTAGATTAATTATTTATTTTATAAATAGACCGCATTAAAAAGTTAAACGGATATACATAAATAATTAAATAATAGATTCATATTGAAAAGTATAAAATAAATAAATGGCTAGATGACAGATAAATCATGTTAGATAAACAAACAGATAAACACACATTTAAATAAATATATAAATACATAAATATATTGAAAGATAGATGACAGCTGGATAGATAAAAAAACATAAATGGCAGGTTAGTTAGACAGGTAAGTAGACAGATAAATTGATTAGATAGATAAGATAGATTGATGATTGTTACTGATAACATGAAAAATGCATAATGGATGAATAGGTTGAGAGAAAGGTAAACATGAGGCAGATTGATGCACAGATTAATAAATTGTCAGCTTTTTAGGTACATAAAAATTACAAAAATATTTATTAAAACACCAAAATATTTCACATGATTTATCAATCATTATGTAAGTTAAAATATATTTTATGACAAAAAAAATTATAACTGATACATAGTTATAAATATATAAATTGAAAAAATGAATATAATTAAATATAGTATACACTTGGATAGATAAATGAATACATAAATGGAAATATATATGTATAGATTTTTAATATACAACTAGATCAATAGATAGGAAAATAGATAGGTAAAAATAAAGTTGATGGAGTAATTAACATGTGGATAGAGATATAAATATATATAATAGAAATATAGATAAATGCATAGATGCCTATCTCTAGAGACATATAGAAAAAATGCAAATAAATAGTCAAACACATAGACAAAAATATTGCCCAGTGATTTATGATTGCATAATGATAATTTGATATATTAAGAAAAAGATTAAAAGGAAACAGACAGGTAAGACAGATGATAGATAATTTAGAGATAGATTAGATAGATAGATAGTTAGTTGACAGATTGATAGATAGATAGATAGATAGATAGATAGATAGATAGATAGATATGAAACTTGACAGGTACGTGTGGGTAGATAGCTGGCAAGGTAAACAATAAAATTTTGGATGAATGGATGAATAGATAAAATATTAATAGATAAAGTACATAGATAGATGAAAGATGATAGATAGATACATGATAGACAGATGATGGCTGGCTGGCTGGCTGGCTGGCTGGCTGGCTGGATAGATGGATGGATGAATGGATAGATGATACATAGATAGATAGATAGACAGATAGATAGATAGAAAAATAAGTAAAGAGATGACTTAATCAATAAATATATGAACAAATATTTGAGAGAGGAATAGATAGAAAGACAAATAAATAAATGGATTGAGAGAAAAACAGAGATATAAACATATAGTTAAATAAATGTATGAATAGATAGATAGTTTGGTATGGGAATGCAGAATTCAAATAATAAACACACAGAAAAACTTACATAAAGTCACTAACAGAGTCAGATCAAAATACAGACACAAATACAGTAAAACCATAGAAAGATGCATATATAGAGATGAGAGGCTAAACTCTTATCTATCATTGAAAGAAAAAGTATAAAGAAACTCAATGTCAACCATTAAATAAAAGAAAAAATGGTAATTTTTATAGGGAGTTAAAAAAATAATAGTTGCATAGTAACAGATAGAGGATAAATAGATAGAACATAGATAAATAGATTATAGATGAAAAGTAAAATAGGTACATAGATATAGACAAATGGATATGCAGATAGATCAAAGAGAATTATAAATTATAGAGAAAGAAAGACATATTTTCAAATAGATACATAAGAGGAAACAGAAATATAAAAAAATAAATTAATAATAAGTTATAGAAATAGACAATCAGTCATACAGAAATATATATTAATATTGATATATAAAGAGTTAGATTTATAAAGGTACAAATAGAGGTTAAATAAATAGATACATAAATTCATAAATGATTGGTTGGATAAATGCATGACTGAAAACATGGATGGGTAGAATGAACAATATATGAATTACATAAATGGAAGGTAGATAGATAATTGGTGAAATGATAGATGGATAGTTGTGAATTAGAATGAAAAAAGAGTAATAGATACTTAGGTATTTAGTTACATTGCCAATTAGACAGATATTTACTAATAAGAAAAATATTTTAATGGTTCCTGAATTATTACTTAAGTTTAATATTACTTAGAAAACACATAGCTAAGAGTATAGACCATTATAAATAAATTAATTGTAAAGGAAGATATACATGTGGATAATACAGAAATTAAAAAATAATAATTAGAAAAATAAATAATTAGTTGTTAGATGCATAATTACATAAATAGAGAAACAAAATAATATATACATGAATAAACAATAAATAGATAAATGAAAGATGATAGGCAGACAGATGATAGAAAATTAGATGGATAAAAGAATGAAGAAATGCATGATGCATAAATAGATGAATAAATGATATATGGATGGATTAATAAAGGATGGCTAAATAGTTTGATAGATAAATAACAGTTTGATAGAAAGAAAAAAGTAAATGATAGAGAAATAAATATATCGATAAATAAATGCGCAGATGATAATTACAAATATCAATAAATATTCCATAGTAGATCTAGAGATACAATGATAGATGATGAAATAAAAAGATAAAGATATACATATACTGATAAATATATAATAATTTATAAATTAATAAGAAAACATGAAGATATAACACGTATAAATGTATTTATTAAATAAAACTAACAATTTTTACATTTTTATTAATCAGGTAAGTTAAAAATATTATTTAAGTGAGATACATTGTTTTAGACAGGTAAATTGTCAAAATGATAGTGAGAGATACGTAAATTCATGTGAATAGAAGAATAAAAAGATAAGTAATAGATAGATGATAGATGATAGATTACATGATAGATATGTAGATGACAGACACATACATAGATAGATATATAGATAGAAAGATGGATAGATAGGTAAATAGTTCAATGCCTAGAAAGATAGATGAATAGATTTTAGATAGAGAAATATGTAAATGGATTGATAGATAAATAGACATAGATATAGCTAGATACATATATATGTAAAAACAGGTAGAAAGATTAAATATATAGATGATAGATTGATAGATATATGATAGATTGTATATTAAATTAATTACATAGGGAAGTAAACATATAAGTAGATAAAGAGATGATAGGTAAAATAAATAGATAAATGATAGATAATAGAAAGATACATAGATACACAGATGATACATAGATACAAGCATACATAGATACACATAAATTGAAGAAGGATGATAAATGCATGGAAGGATGAACAGAAGAATGAATAGATACCTCAAGGGATATTTAAACATGAGGTCGATTAATAGATGGTTATATATTTGTATGCATAGACAATTATACAGATACTTTAGGAAAACTAAATTTCTTATCATTTATTAATCATCATGTAAGTAAAAAAAATTGTTACAGGAATTTTCTTGAAGCAATACATAAATTGTTTCAAATCAATAAACTGAAATAGATAAATAAGTAAATAAGTCAATACCTAAATAATATATAGTTGAAGATATAAATACATGGATGAAGGCCTGAAGATATAAAGGTATAAATATTTCATATAGAACTAGATTGATAAATAGATACATGTAGATAGAGAAATAGAGAGAATACAATAAATAATAATATACACAAACAGAAAAAGATCAGTGATAAAGAAATTTGTGATAATTTGATATATTATAAAATAGACCAATAATGATACATAGAGAATTTTGTTAAATAGATACATATGTAAATAGCTGATAGGGATATATACGTGTAGTGCTGCAAGATAGATACTTTGATTGCTAGATAAATATGAGAGAGTTTGAAAGACGGATTGTTAGATATTTAAATACATAGAAAATTAGACAGGTATTTATTAAATAAAACTAAAAGTTTTTACATTACTTATCTATCATTAGGTTAGGCAATTATATTGTTCAAAAAATGCATTGTTGAATTGGTAGATATACATTTAAAAATTAATAAATTAATATAGTTAGATAAAAAATAGATGACAGACAGGTAATGATTCTAATGATACATGAATACATATTAAATAAATCAAGAGATAAATAAATAAATAAATAAATAAATAAATAAATAAATTAAAGACTGATAGATATTTAAATAAAATATTCTAGGTTATAGATAGATGAATAAACAGAAATAAATAAATAGTAGATAAAAAATTTAATGTGAATAAATACTAAATGATATAGACTAAAAATAGATCAGCGAATTAAAACTATATTACGATAATTTCCTAGGTTAATTGATTAAAAAATACAAACAGAAAGATACGTAGATGGATATATAGATGATAGATGGATGATACAGGATGATACAAGAATGGATGAAGAGAGATAGAGATAAAGAGATAAATAGAAATAGAAATGAATAAATAATAATATATAGAGATAGATGATAAATAAAAATATCACAATGAAATAGTAAGAAACAAAAAAGAAAGATAAGTAATAGAAATGAGATAATTTTTACATTAAGAGAAAGATTAATAAACATATACAAAAGTTATGGATAGAAAATAGATAAATAGATGAATATTAGTTCAATTAATAAGTTAACAAAGAGTTATTCTGATACAGAAACATAAGACAGATAATTATTAAATAAAGCAAATATTTTTACATGATATATTAATTATTAGGTAAGCTAAAAACTATTGAATTGATAGATATCTTTTAAAATTGATGGAAAGATTATTATTGATATAAAAATGTATATACACAGATGAAGAAATAGAAAGATGATAGCTAAATGAACATGAGCTACTTACAAAAATAAATAAATAGATGATAGATGGATAGCTTGATAAATGATAGATAGATAGACAGATGATAGATAATAGATATGTAGATAGATGACAGATAGTTTAGAAAAATAGATACATAAGAAGATGGCAACAAGATACATAATTGGAGAGAGAGAAATGATACATAGAAGAATAAAAATTGGCTGAACAGATAGATGATACATAATAAATAGTTATATAAATGACAGAGAGATGATAGATAGGTCGACAGAAAGAATGATGAATAAATTGATCCTTGATAAATGTGAAAATCAATTGAAAATCAGGTTCAATAAATAACAGACATAAAACAGATAGATTAATGAACATATATGTATTTTTATTTATAGATAAGAGATGTTAGGCAAAATTAGACATTTATTGTTTGAAAGAGAATTATATAATTTTATATATTAACAGACAGAATACTGAAGACACATTAGGGTTTAGATCGATAAATACATTTATGATGATAGAGAGATTATAGAAAGATAAATGATGAAAGAATGGACAGATAAATAAATGTTAGAGAGATGGATGATGATGACAGATAGATAGATAGATACATAGATAGATAGATAGATAGATAGATAGATAGATCGATCAAGGATGGATAGATGGAATGATGGATGCCTAGAGGAATGAATAGAGAGAATGATAGATGAATAGATTAGATAGATAGTATCATAATAGATATGTGTATATAGGTAGATATATAGATATAGAAAAGAGATTGATAGATATATATATTAATAGTTATTTATATATATAGATATATAATTAGAAAGATATTTGCCAAATAAAATTTACATTTTTAATCAATAATTAGGTTAAATAAAAATATTTTAGAATGAACATGATTGATTTGATAGATCATTAAACATAGATAAATTGATAAAGATACTTGAATAACTATATAGATATAGGATATAGAGAGACAGTAAATCAATTAAAAAAATAAATAAATGTCTATTAAGTTGTAAATAGATGTTAATAAGAAAAAAATAGATGATAGATTATAGATGATAGATAGATTAATAGACAGACAGATGATGATAAATAGATGATAAATGATAGATGAATAGATGGACAGATAAATAGATGATAAATAGATGATAGATTAGATAGATAGGGAGATAGTTGAGAGATAGATGATAGATGATAGATTAGATAGATTGATAGACAGGTAGGTAGATAGATAGATGATATGTAGATAGATAGATGAAATATAGATGATAGATGATCAATTAGAGAGAGAAAGACAGATGGAAACATGAATTAATGGCAGTATGAATGTTACAAATGGGACAAACATATAAATATAGATAGACTCCCATAAGGAGATGAGAGTCAGACTGACAAATAGACAGACAGATATGTAGACAACGAGGTTCAAGCACCCCAACCCGCACACTACAGACCGCAGCCGGACTCAGCGCATGCGTGGTAGCGAAAGTGCGCAGCCAGGTCAGCGTCTGAGGGGGTGGACCGACTCTCCGCCACATATAGGAAGTCCTATGGTCCGAGGCTACAGTTCAACGTGCAGGCTGTGGGATTTTGGCAAGAGAAGGGAAGTGTTAAATCAAGCTGTAATGGTTAAAACAGAAGCAGCAATTCACTTTTAAAACCTGTTCAGATACAGCAGGTCCATCCTGGATATAACCTAAGGGACTTTAACTTCAAAGCTCTTGCTATAAGATTCTTCTGTCACAAGAACAAAGTGAGGCAACTATAAACATAATTTATTGAATAGCCGGGGCTCCGTAGATTGTATGTAAGAACAAGCTTTCTATTTCTATTTCTTTCTTACCATTGCCTTGAAACTATCTTTACAGTTTCTTTCCCCTGCCTTTTTGACTCTTCCCGGGCTGGAGCTTGAAGCTTGAGCAAATCCCACAGATTTTCCACATACTTTGAAATATAAAAATATAATCTAATTTTGAGGTTGTGAAAATGTTTCTTCTCATCTAATATAAAAAATGCATCCAATGCAAAAGCCTGACTTTCCCTCAGGTCACGTGTGGTCTATGAAAATATGGAACCAGAAAGGGAAAGACACAGATCAATTTATTCACTCACTTTACTGCATTCTTTCTCTGCTTTTCTCACTATTTTATGGTGAGAACAGGAATAGGAAGGAGTGTTAAAAAGGCATAATAAAGCGTTAGGTATTTAACAAGTATTTACTTGATTAGTGTTGTCGTTTGAAGGACTGTTCTCCCCTTCCCGCCACCACCAATGATAGATGTGCACACTTCCAGAACCTGTGAATGTGACCTCATTTGGGGCGGGGAAAGGGGGGCGGGAAGTCTTTAAGACATAATTAATAGCGTTGAGGTAAAATTATCCTGAAACACCCAGGTGGGCCCTAAATCCAATGACAAGTGCCTAATGATTCTAAAGGCATATAGGACATTGAAAGGGAGAAGAAAAAACAGAGATGAAGACCAGGTGAAGACAAAGATTGTCTTTGCTGAAGTGTGACTACAAGCCAAGGAAGTGCTAGAGGTAACTGAAGCTGGGAAAGCTACAATGGATTTTACTCTAGAATATTTGGAGGAAATGTTATCCTGGCAAACCTTGAGTTTAGACTTCTGGCTCTGGAACTGTGAGGGAATACATTTCTTTTTGTTTGTTTGTTTGTTTGTTTGTTTTTGTTTGTTTTTCTTTAAGGCACCCAGATATGGCTGCCACAGCATGCTAATATAATTGAACATTTTGTTATCTGATATTGTTGTTCTATGTGCTAATGTCCAAAAACTGCCTCTGTTGTTTTTTATGAGCTCACAGTGGGATTTTTTGGAGACCCCTTTATTAAGACATCCTCTCACCCATTCTCTGGTTCAGATGATCCACTGACCGGTAGACCACTACTAGCTCCTGTTTTTTTGCGCCAGCTCCCACCCAGGCTTTTGTTGTTGGGTCCTGTCACCTGCAGCAGGCCTCTTGGGCAGGGTTCTTTTTGAAAAACACAAGTCTAACTCTTTCCTTGATGCTCACAGCCCACAGCAAAACCCTCCTCCACAGCTATGCCCTGGAAGCTGAAGTTGTTTCCTCTGTAGCCACTCTCTTTACTGTCATATGCAGACCCAGCTAGCTTCTTACCAGTTGAAGTTTGAGAGCTAGTCAAGCATCATTTCTTGTGCTCTTCATTTACAGGGGAACCTGTCAGTTTCTCTGAAAGGTCCTCTCAAAATTTCCTCCATTTGTGGGGTGACAGCAGCAACCCTCTTTTAATCTTGCCTTCTCTTTTACATAAACTGAAGAGGCTCGAGGGCCAGGGATGGCAGAAGTAGTTTGGGCTCCCCACTTAGCCCGGTGTAGCTGGTCTAGCATGTCTCTTTAGAATCAGTGGACATTTAATGAACAGTGAGCTTAGATTTGGGACCTTAAGCAAAACTCCATATCTGGGGGTCCATGTAACATCCTCATATTCCTATAGTCATTGTGAGGTCATTCCCATACCTCCTTTTGTACACCATTAGTCCATTTTGTCAGTTCTCTAGAAGGGGAGATATTCTACCATAGAATGATGGCATAGTTTAGCAGAGAAACGAAGGACTAGAAAGTCTGGCTTTAATCACTCTTTGGTGCAGATCATAGGATGAAAATTTAGAGGCAATGAAACAATATTTATACTACTTGATTACTGGGGATGCTTCAAAATTCCATTTAATCAGTAAAATAGTTTTAAAAATACAAAAAGAAACTGGGTAGGAGGATGCCAACTCCATTGAAGGACATCTGCCTGCCTACTCTATTGCCATTTATATTGCTGGTAAGAAATTTGAGCTGAACCCACCAGTGGGATTTCATTCTGCAAGAGTTTCTGGATACCTACCAAGAGGAATAGTCTACCAGTGATCCATATGTGTAGACTGCTCCATGCAGTCTTTTTCTTGGGTTTTTCTTTTAAAGGGAGATTCTTCTTTTTTCTTTTTTCTTCTTCTTGTGACAGCAGTTCATCAGAGTGGCAATATATAAGGCTAGAAGTAAAAATCATCAGTCTAGCTGCTTCCTTGTCTCCTGTTCTTGCACCAATGTCTTGCACCATGTAGCTTCAAGGCTCATTCTCATTCTCTGTACACGCCATCTACAGCCCTCCTCTTCTGATATACCTGGGACATGTTGCCAGAAGAGATTATTTATCAGATCTTCTAAATCTTCAGGGGGAGAAACATTTGGCCAGAAGTGTACTATTCTGGTTTAAATTGCCCAAGAGAAATATTTTTCCTCTTCAACCTGTCATGTCTCAACCTCTAACAACCCAACACATTGTACTCACTGCATCACTTGTCTCACGTAGTTTTCTCGTTGTCCTTTACATCCAACTTGATCCAACACCACCTAGGTTTCTATTTGCTGAAGAAAATGAAGGCCTCATCTTGTTTGAATAAATATTCCTTTTATTTTTATTTTTTATGAATTAATTTTTACAGTGATGTTAATTAAGAAAATCCAATATTTTCCTGTATATTTTAACAGTGAGTCATATATCTTTTACACAGTATGTTCACATCTCATCGATACATTTCTTTCTGTCACCACATATTTAACCTCCCTTACACAGTCTACCTCCTCTCCCCGCCCTCCCCTTACCCTCTAGTAATCACTAGTCTAAGGTGCAGGAGCAAAAGTAAATCCTTTAGACTGGTTTGTTGGCTGGGACAATTACATGAAGTCAGTCCCAGCTTTTATGTGATGGGGTCCACGTGGTAGACATCAGTGTGTTTGGGCCATCAGGTTTTCAGCCCACTTTCAGAACAGCCAGTCAGGTGTTTCAGTCTACCCTAACTAAGTGGCATCTATGTGACTCAAGCTTGGCTGATTGTACACTCCTCCCCAGAGTGTAAATTTTGAGCAGAGTAATGTGGAGATCAACATGGTGAGAGATCATTCTGTCAATGCTGGCATCCTAATCAGCAATGCCTTTTTTCCATAGCTCTGCTTCTAGCCCTGAGACTGGGTCACTGGTCTTGCCACCTGCTCACACACTCCTGCTTCTTTATGTTCCTTCCCTTTGCTGTAAGTTAGCTGAGGTCTGTTGGTGGTGCTTGCTAGCATTGAATGCTCTCAGACCCAGCCCTCATCTTAATGCGGCTGTGAGGTCTGAAGGCCATCAGAAGAGCATCCCTGCTTTTTACCGAGGAGCTGAAACTGCCATCTTATTTGTTTCATGTACAAAGGCACTGGAAGCTGCTATTATAAAACACAAAATTTTGGTTAGTATAGGTTATACATGCAGTTGATTATTCCCGATGCTTGAGTTTTTTCTCTCCCTTTGCTTGTCAGAGACCAGCAGAACAGGACAAGGGAACACTAGGAATGGGACATAAGAGCAGATAGGAAAGGATGAAACATCTGTAAGACTGGATCTTTCAAGATCTCCACAGTGCCTGGATTGTAAAGTTTTGTATGCCCAGAAAGAAGCATGGGTTCACAAGATACTGGGAGGAGAAATGGAGCAAAGAGGAAGCAGGAACTGACAAGAGTCCTCTTGGCCCCATGACAGCCACACACATGTACATAGGCTGCCAAAAGGAGGCAGTGCTAGAACTCTGAGAGGATCTGAAAAACGCAGGATGCAGGAGAGCTATGTCACTGAAGCATGGACTCCTGAGGAAAAAGAGTTTTCAAAGGATAGTGACAGGCAGGTGATCGTAACTGGAAAAGAGGATGTCAAAGAACAATGAGGCCAGGATATTGGATGTGTTATATGTGCATATGGTACTACTGGTTGATGGTGTCTAGTAAGGACACGAGCCATTTAATTGCACATCTAAAGAACAGCAGCTTTTACAAGGGAGTTGAAAAATAAGAGATTGAAAGAGTAAGGCAAAGAGGATGCTAGCTTCAATTCCAGACTCTGTCATGTATGTAGTGTGGGAGGAAGAGTGGCTTTCATTTGATATGGCCATGAGGGTAGAGATGGCTCTGGGAGAGAATCTGTTCAGCAAAGGATGAGAGTGGAGAGATTTTTGGCATGACTGAATAAGGAGTGGAGTTTGTTTGCCAGACAAGGGAGTATGTGTGATGATGAGGGGAGCAGAAATAGTAGGTGTATCCAGAGGCAGAGGCCCATACCTGTGGGGATAAGAGAGTGAGAGAGGATGGATGACAAGGGAAGTTTGCACATTGGATGGTGGCCAGGGACGACAGATATGGGAGTCATGGCTGAATTAGCTGATCTTCAATTTCCCCAAGGGAAGCAAAGTATGATTTGGTGCTGTACAGGCTAGAGCTTCATGACACTATAGGCTATCAACTGGAATTTAAAACAATACGTTGGTATTTAAGGGCCTAAGGAGTTAGATTCAATACTAGGGTTCTGTGGAGAAAATGGCAGGAGCAGCCTCTGGGCTCAGGAAGATTGGTCATCTGAGTCAGATTGCCTTTGGTTTGAATCCCTATATAGGCTAAGGAAGGATTTGTTTTTCTCTCATAAAATATGAGGGACTTAATAAAATATCAAGCAATTGGCAGACTGGTACAGGAGTGGATATATCCCACAATGTCGTCAGGGACCCAGGGTGGCTCCAGCTTTGCCCTCCTCCAAAGAGTGTGGTCCTTGACCTCATGATTACAGGGTGGCTCACACAGATGCCTTTGCAACCAGATTGCAGACTGAAAGGTGGAAGAATAATGGCAAGAGAGTTGCCAACTGACAGCTTTCTATAATGATCCATCCTGGAAGACTCACCAACGCATCTGTTGCCACCCACACCTCAGAGATTTTAAGAAATGCAGTTGTTTAGTTGAGCTCATTGATTCCTGATCCCACAAATATGTTTGTATGGTTATATTAGTGAAGAAAAGGTGAGTGTGGATATTGAGTAGGTAACTAGAAGTCTCTGCTACAGAAAGTAGAGAAGCATGAAATATTATTATTGGATTTAACTCAACTCAGTTTCTTCATGAACTGATCTCCTATCCATACATAACATAATTCTCAGGCCTCCCTAATTCAATTTTGGTTCAACAGCTCTTCCTTTAACCTGGATTACTGGGCCAGTGTCTTTTATTGCCAGTTCTCCCACTGTTTTCTTTATTCTAAGCCACAACTGCGGTCACAAATTTACTTGGTCATTGAATAGATGGGAAGTCTTCTTCACCTTCTACTATCGTATTTGAAACCACATGTGTCATTTAACTTTTGCTGTGTAGCACACCACCCTAAATTTTAATGCCTTCCAACAGCCATTTCATTATCTCCTGTAATTCTATGGACTGATTTGATTTAGATGGTTTAATCTTCAACTGGATCACTAGAAACGCTATTTTTTGTTTGGTTAAGACATAGCTATATCCTGTGTAGATGTTAGATGCCTAAATCACTTCATGCTAAAGAAAAACACTGTGGTTTATATCTCCAAAGAGTTTCAGTATCAAAAACTTGAAAGTGAGATTACAAATGTTAGAGGTTAAGATATGGATCATTTTCTCTCTTTCGTTCCTCCTACAGCCCAATATATCCATTGCTTTAGTGGAGATTAAGCACATATCTGAGAAATTTTCTATCTGGTAGCTATCTTGAAGTATTTTCTATCTCAGAATCTTAAACTAGAATATCTTGTCATCCTCATAGAATGGCCTCAGGATTTATTAACAAACAAAGCTCTGCTTGCATTTGAAAGACAAGAGAAACAGGAAAGACGTCTATCTTTTCTTTGTCTTGCTACTTGCTTAATGTAGGTTGACGCATTTCTCTGAATCCTTGACTTAAACAACATATACTAATTTGCATGCAGGTATGATGCTTCATAAAGCAGACACATGTTTCCACAATGGGATGTCATTTTAAGAATTTTTCAGTTAAAGTATTTTTATAGAGAAAAGAATAAAAACCATATTACCCAGCAAAAACAAATAATCACACACATGACTGAACAGAATCAACAACCACATTTTCCTACTTAAACAAACTTAAATCAGGACACAGGGTGAACATTTGAACATTATTATTACAAAAAATTTATGTACAAGTTTAGCATAAAAAGTCAAGCTAATTCTTTAAAGTCAGCTTCCATGTGTAGTGGCGCAGTGTCGAGAAGTGCTATAGAAGTCAAAAGGTTAAAAATTTCTTTGCAGTTTTTATTTGTACTTCCAGAAACGTTGTATACAGAGCTTCACCGAATCATGCAGACAAATGAAATAAACAGAACTAACATGTCCATACTTTGTAAATTCAGAAATGAAGGAGCAGATGCAGGGGTACTATTTTTAAGCCAATATTGATGCATCTTACATCTCTGTTGGCACATTACAATTTCATTTTGTTTGTACCTTACAATTTTTCAGTTTGTATTTTGGACAGATATCTGTGATGTAACATGAAAAACAAAACAAAACAGAAAACTGACTTAAAATTCCAAATATGAAGGTGTAAAAGACAACAGTAGATAGAAGAGAAAAACTATGTCCCTGAGAGGAGAGCTGTAAAAAAGAACATAGAACATAGTGAAATCTACAACTAAGTAAAACTAAAATAAAATTTAATGAAAGAAGATTGATAGCTACCAGAGAGGCTTGGAAGAGGAACTGAAATAGACTTGGAGGAGCAGAAGAGCAGGAGGGGATATATTTGGCACTGCCCATGCACTTAATCAGGAATTCAAGATTCTTCCAACTTTTGTCATTGCCATTTTCAGCATATGTCCTCCAAGCTCCTCACTGAAGTGGAAAAGAACCATCCACTCTAAGTCATCTCAGTCTATGTATCAACATTTATAGCAAGGACTATCTCAACCCATCAATATATTTGCTACAGAGTTTTGGTGTTAAATTATATTATTATCTAAGGTATGATACAGATTTAATGCAATCCCCATCAAAATCACATCAACATGTTTTAAAGAAACAGAACAAAACCATCAGATTTGTAGGGAAGCATAAAAGACCCCAAATTACCAACAGCATCCTGGGAAAAAGAACCAGGCTGGATGCATCAGTCTTCCAGATTTCAAAGTTTATTGCAAAGTGACAGTTATCAAAGTGGCATGGTATTGGCAGACACCCAAACCAGTAGAATAAAAGCATAAAAGCGAGAGTCCAGAAGTAAATTTATGTCTATATGGGCAAAGAATTTGCAACCTAAGTCAAAATCATGCAGTGGAGAAAGGAAAGCCTCTTCAATAAATGGTGCAGGCAAAACAGAAAAGCCATCTGCAAAAGAAGAAAATTAGACTGTTGTCTATCATCAGACACCAAAATTAAACAAAATAGATGAAGAATCTGAATATAAGTCCTAAAATAATAGATTGCATAGAAAAAAACAGAGGTACTCAACTCATGGATTTTTGCATTCAAAGAGCATTTTGTTAATTTGATCTCAAAGGCAAGGGGAATAAAAGAGAAAGAAGTACTTAAGTGTGAGTATAACAAACTAAGAAGCTAGCCCGCTAGCCTGCTATCCATTTATCTATCATCTGGCTCTTCCATCTATCTATATCAATTTATATTCAATAAGTCTTTCTATCGATTCATCAATGTATCAGTCTTAAACAATATTTTAACTTGCCTAATGATTGATGAATTGTGTAAAATGATAGTTTTATTCAATAAAGATTTGTCAAATTGTTTATGTATCTAAATATCTAATGTGATTAACTTATATTTATCTACCTCATATTTATCTTTATCTATATTTATATTTATATTTATCGCCCTCATATTAATCTATTTATCTATTCATCTACCCAGTTTTATGAAGTATAATTATTAATCTTTTAATATAGAAATTATCTTTATATATTTTTAAATCACTGATCATTTTTTTCATTGTATCTTTCTATTTATTTCTGTTATATCTTTCTATTTTTCAATCATCTATGTTCTCTGTCTCTATTTTTTCTATTTCTCTTTTTCTGTCTGTCTTATCAATCCATCTACCTAACTTCTACTTGTCTGTTTACTAATCTTTTATTAATATAGAAAATTATAATATATTTCTAAATGACTGATTTCTCTTACTATACATTATTTAGCTTTTACTTATATTCCAATTTTGCCTTCATGTATCTACTTATCTATGTATCTATCCATCTATTTCTCTACCTACGACTGAGAATTTATTTATCTATCTAAATATCTACCTGAATATCTATTTATGTATGTATATCATAAACCCCTCTGTTATCTATCATCTATTTATTTTTTTATCATGTATCTATCTCTCTATATCTCTATCTCTCTATCTCTCTATCTATCTCTCTATCTCTATCATCTATCAATCATCTATCTATCTAATCTGTTTACCATCTAATCTATTTATCTATCATCTATCTATCATCTATCATCTATCTATTATCTATTTATCTATCATCTATCATCTCTCAATCTATGTATTTTTTTCTATTTATCTATCTACCATTTATAAAATAGCCATATATCTATCACCTATCTATTATGTTTATATATCTAATACTGATGAGTCATTCTATGTAGTCTTTATAACAGACAAATTTAAATTTAACTAGTGAGAGTTACATATATCTAAATATTGTTTCTTTCTTATTTGTTTAGTAAGTTTTTATTATCAATATTCATTTTAATTTACCTACCTATTTTTTATCCTAAACCTACCTTATGTATGTCTCTTTATTAATGCATAATATATCAACTTATCATTCTATATTTCTGTCACTCTTTTCTCTGTTTATCTATTTTACTATTTTTTCAAATTACATCTATCTATCTACTTATCGATCATCTATCTAGTTTTCTCTTTTATCTATCCACAATCAATTCATTCATCTATCTATCTATCATCTATCATCTATCTAATCTATCATCTATCATCATCTATCATCTACCTACTTACCTATCATCTATCTGTCTTTCATATCATCTTTTTATCATCTATCTAACCATGTTTCTATCATCTATCTATCCATCTCCATACCATTGTGTTATTTTTTAGTATTTATTTTTCTATCAATCATGTGTGTTATTATCTTTGACATATCTATCTTTTATTTATTTGTGTATCTATCAATCATTCATCTATATTTATATCTATTTCATGTAACTTGATTTATATTTAACATATCAAATTATCATTATCATATTCTAGCACACTGATCCTTGTCACATTTATTTTATTATATGTTTTCTATCATCTGTCTTATATATGTATTTAAGAATCTATCTATATCTCTTTAATTATACCTTATTCTATATCAGTGTATCTACATTTATCCATATACGTATCTTTCCATCTGTTCTTTAATTTATCTATCTATCTATATCATTTGTCTAATCATCATAGATATAGTTATCTACCAATCAGGCTATTTATTTATTGTTTTGTGTAACTGCTATCTATTTACTAATCTATCTCTCACTCAAGCAAAATAAATAAACCCAGAGATAAATATATGTATTTTGGATGGATGAATGAATAAATGTATTCATTAATGAATGGATCGAACATTCATTATGTGTGTATATATATATATATATATATATATATATATATTTATATATATGTGTGTGTGTGTGTGTGTGTGTGTGTGTGTGTGTGTGTGTGTGTGTGTGTGTCATATTTTTCAATATATCTATCATGTTTTATCTATCTATTTATCCATTAACACATGCATCCTTCCATCCATTCACCCATCAACTATCCATCCATCCATGCAAACATCCAGCCTTGCAATCTCCTTTCTTTTTTTCTGTCTTTTATCTATTGAGCTTCCTATTATATTTATCTATCTATCTTTCTAAGTATCATCTATCTATTCTTTCTTCTATTTATCCATCCATCCATTCATCAGGTTACAATCTGTGCATCCATTAATCTTAGTATCTTATTATCTATCATTTATCATCATGTCTCATCTCTATATTATTTGTGTATGTATCATCTATCTTTTTATCTATGTATCTAATTTCTATGTATCTATCTCTGTTACATCTATTTATATATATTTATATTTATATACCAAACTACAAAGCTATTATCTATTTTTAATTTTATTTATCTAACTATATTCTGCCTCTTTGATTATCTAATGTATTTGTTGTTCTATCCATTCATTAATGAATACATTTATTCATTCATCCATCCAAAATACATATATTTATCTCTGGGTTTATTTATCTGATTTCTATATGTATCTTTATTATTCTATCTCAATATATTAAATTATCAATATATTTTAAAATCACTAAAAATTATTTGTTTATGTATCATAACAATGTATTCTGTACTCTGTGTCTATTCATCTATTTATTTGAATATATGTCTATCTCTCCATTTTACTATTTTTTATCTATCTTTATCTGTATATTCATCTCTCTATCTCTCATCATTGATGTATTTATCATCTATCTATCTATCTATCTATCATCTATCATCTATCTATCTATTTCTCTATCTATCTATCTCTCTATCTATCATCTATTTATCTGTCTATTTTTCTCTCTCTCTCTCTCTCTAATTTATCTATGTCTCTGTCATTTACCATATATCTTTTTAACTATAATCTATTTATCTATTTTAGTTATTCAACAATATAAATATAACATGTTTTACTATATATAAATTATTTCCATTTTTCTATTTATAACTTCAAGTATTTCGAATTTATATATTTACTCTGAAATGATGGATATATCTCCATTTGGTCCATCATTTTTCTATCAATCAATTTGCACATCCTCTATTTATCCTTTCTTTTGTGTGTCTATTTTTTCTTATAACTCTCTGTCCTTATTCAAGTTTTAGTTTGTGATCATTCTAAAATCAATCCTTTTATTAATTTATCTATTATCGATCCTCCATTTATCATTTTTCTATAATCTCGCTATTTCTCATCATCTATCTGTATAATCTATTTATTTATCTTATATCCATCCATGCATTCATTCATAGAACCATCATTTATTTATAATATATATGTATGTGTGTGTTTATTATATGTATATATGTATATGTATATATACATATACATATCTCCAACTAACTTCTTGATGTGTATTTATTAATCTAACTGTTCATATATCATATTTGATTATATATGTCTATATCTCTGATCATTATTTTTATGCATCGTACTATTGCTTTGCGTTCTTTCTTTATACTTACTTATCTATTTCAGTATACTTTATTTATATTTTCTATTTTTCTATGTATCTTTTGAACATATATCTATTATCTATCTATCAATCACCTATCAATCTATCATCTACGTATTTATCTTTTTTAATTATAATGTGTCTATGTTCTATTTATTTATGTATTTATCTATGCATATTTAACTATCCTAAATATTACCATTTTTCTCTTTATTTAACTATTGACCTTGATGTTTTCCATTGACATATTATTTTCTCTAAGATAATTATTTTTTCATTTGGGGTACATCTCTCTTTAAGCAATAGAGACATCTTTCTATGTATCTAGCTCTTTGTGAGTATTTTTTCATCTGACTCTCTGTGTGTCCTTTTATTAATATGCATTTGTTCTTTGAAATGTATCCGTCTCTTCATCAGTGTATCTGACATCTATTTATCAATAATCTTTCTATCTTTTATCTATCTGTCTATTCATTTATTTATACCTATTTATCTATATACTACACTCTGTCATTTTAACTGTGTATTTTTAAAAAATATTTTTAAGAAACTAATTTTTTGTAAATCGTGTAAAATATGTTAACTTTATTTAATAAATATCTGTGTAATTGTCTTGTATCTAAGATTCTATTTATATATTTTCCATCTATCATCACTATTTATTGATCTTTCTGTCTATTTATCTATCATCTATTTATCTATTTATGTAACATATCTATCATTTTATCCATTCATTCATTCATCTTTTTATCAAGCAACATCTATTTATACATGTACATATTTACATTCTGAATGTATGTTAATTAATCTTTCTCATAATATATTATCATCATACATTTCTGAATTCTTGATCTGCTTTTGACTAGGTATCTTACAATTTATTTATATTCTATATTTTTGTTATCTATGTAGCTATCTATTTTCTATCTATCTTTATTTGTCTATGTATCACTATATATGTATTCTATTTATTGTTCTATCCATTAATTTATCTAGCCAACCATTATCTATCTATATACATATCTATCTATGTAAACTACTTTATGTATCTTTATTTATCTGTTTATATATCGGTTTATCATCATATTTTTCTAAATTGCTGATCATTCTATGTAACTTACTATTTATCTTGGTTCCTTTTTATGTTTATATACCTATTTATTTAAGAATATCTTTATCTTTCTCAATATCTATCTTTCTATCTGTTTGTGTAACTATTGTCTGTCTATATTTTATTTATTTATCTATTTTTATGCATAATCTTTCTATGTTCTATATTTTTGCCTCTGTATTTATCTAATGAGGTTAGTGCTTTGTATTTAACTCTGTATAAATAACACAATTTTTCTATTTAATGACTGATCTCAATTTTTCATTTGTATATATTTTTTCCTATAGTTAGGTATGTCTACATCTGGCCTGTTATCTCTCTTTCAATCAATCAATATTTTTATCATCTCTATGTATCTATGTCTTTCTTTGTCTGTTGTTCCATCTATTGCTTTGTGTGTCTTTGTCATACTTGCCATATGTTTATTCTCTAAAATCCATTCTTCCATTCATCAATGTGTCTGTCTGTCTGTCAGTCAGTCTGTCTATCTATCTATCTATCTATCTATCTATCTATCTATCTATCATCTATCTATCTATCTATCATCTATCTATCTATCTATCTATCTATCTATCTATTATCTATCATCTATCATCTATCTATATATCATCTATCTATCTATCTATCTATCTATCTATCTATCATCTATCTATCATTTATCTCTCTACCTATCTATCTAACCATCTATCTTTCTATCATTTATCTATCTACTTACACATGTTTCTAAGTATCAGTGTAGATATTTATCTATCCATTTTTTATTTAATTATTTATCTACCTGTATTCATTTATATAGGTATGAAGATCTATCTTTCAATTTTATAATGAATGTTTTTGTTCAACATTTTATCTTAACTAATGATTGATAAATAATGTAATAATGTAAGTTTTATTAACAAACATCTGTCTAATTTACTATGTATCTTTCTATATAACAATCTATTACTTTATCTGTTAATCACATATTATTTTTCTATGAATCTATGTAAAATTTATCATCTACTCTGTCTTTCAAATACTCCATCCATCCATTCATTCATCCTTTTTTTAAGCATCATTTATATAATGTGTATCTATCTCAATTGTGTATGTATCTTTATTAATGTATTCTATAATATATGAAATTATCATTTTGTATTTCAAATTCACTGATGGTTCTTTTGTCTATGTATTATGATACATATATTTTATTTCTGTTCTTTTTATTTATCTCTCTATTATCTATTTATCTATCTATCTATCATATATATCTGTCTATATCTCTATCAATTTATTTATCCTTCTACCTATCTACAGAAATCTCATCTATGTATCTATTCATCTATTTATGTCGTTCTAAATTAACACAGATCGATTTTCATTTATTTGTCTATTTATCTATGTGGTTCTATATTAAATATCGATACTATTAGCCATTTATTTATCCATCTATCTATCCATTTATCCATCTTACTATATATATTCTATTTATTTTTATCTATGATATTTAATATTTATAGTAATATTCAATCAATCCAAGAATGCATTCTGTAATACAATATTTTTAACTTATATAATGATTGATAAAATGTGAAAATGTTAGTTTTCTCTATAAATATGTGTATAATGTTCTGTGCATTTACATATCCAACAATCTATTAATCTGTGTATAAATCTAACATGTTTAACTTTCTCTCTGCCTATATTTATATTCATCTATTTATAAATGATCCATGTTTATAAATTTATCTGTCTATATATCTATCTTTATATCTATGTATCTATCTTTCTATCTATCTACCTATCTATAACCTATCTATTTACCTATCTAACTAATCTAAATTATTGTCTGTATGACTATCGATCTATCATGTATCATCAATCTATCATCTATCTAAATAGCTGTCATCTATTTTACTGTTTCTATTTTCTATTTATTTATGTATCTATGTATATATCTGTTGATCTACCTACTTATCTATCGATTTCTCTAACTTTTATTCATCTCTTTTTCTACCTGTTTATTTTATTTTTATGTATTTTTACCTATTATTTTTGATCTATGTATATCCATTTAAGTACTATGATCGGTCAAATCTATAATTTATTTGTTTATAACAGTACGCATAGGTAATTTTTAAAAATAAATATATGTCTACTTGACTGTATATGGAAATATATAATATTGATTAATATTTATATCAGTGTATCTCATATCTATCTACAATCAAGACACATACCTATCTATTTATTTATCTATCCATCCATTCAAATTTTATTGCCAGGCTCTTAAGTATCTATCAATCATCTATCTAACATATATATATATATATATATATATATATATATATATATATATATATACACACACACACACACACACACACACACACATATATATATGTATGTATGTATATATGTATGTATATATGTATGTATGTATGTATGTATGTATATATATTAATATTTAAATATATCAAATTGTCATACCGTATTCCAAAATATCTGTACATTTCTTTTATTAATTGTCTCACTATTTATTTGCACTGTATCTTTCAATCTGTCTATAAATTTATGATTTATCTATCTTTTTATCTATTAATATATCTTTCTATCAATCTTCCTGTCTATATAAATATTTATCAATCTTTCTTTTCCTCACCTATCTAACTTATTGATCTTTTCTCTGTCCATCCACCCAACCATAATTTATCTACTGTGTATTTATCTATGCTTCTAACTTCCGTATGTATCTTTTTTCTGTATCACTTTATATATCAAATTATTAATATTTTTTCTAAAAACTGATTGTTTTTTCTTACTATTACTGCATTTTATATTTCCATTTATCTGCGTATCTATGCATTTTAGTATATGTCTTTATCTCTCTTTCACTCTATTTTCTATATTCCTATCATCTATCATCTAAATATCTGCGTATTTATCTTTTAATTGTTTATATATACATTAATCTACTTTTTTCTTTAGTGTCTATCTACTCATTTCTATATTTTCCTATCTAGCTAGTTATTGATTTGTCTATAATCTAATTATTGATTTATCTCTCTTTCTATTTATATATCTATACTAATCTATCTTTTGATACCACAATGTATTTTCTAATCTAATATTTTATCTTGCTAATGATATATAAATAATGTAAATGTTAGTTTTTAAAATTTTTTTATCGATCTATCTATGTATCAATGTGTCTCTTTAACATTTATACACCATTTATACAGGTAGGTATCTATCTATCTTTGTATTAATCTATCATTTCTCTATTTATCCCTTTGTTCATTCTATCTATATATTGTTTGTCTCTCTATCAATCTATCATTTATCATCTCTATATCTAATCAATCTATGATAGTACTGATTCATCTATGCATAAAACAATCCACATATTAATCTGCATATCTATCATCTAAATATCTACCTATGATTCTGTCTACATGCCCTTCTATCAATTATTCTCTTTTACCTGTCTATTTGTTAATCATCTATCAAACCCTTTATCTATTATTAATATTTATTTGTAATGATCAATTTATATATTCAACAATACATCTTTAAAAAATATTTCAAACTTACCTAATGATTTATAAATTATTTAAACATGTGCTTTCTTAATAGATATTTATCTAATTGTCTATGATAAAAATATGTATTAATCTCTGCATCAATCTATTTCATATTTATCTATTGGACTTTGATCTATCTACGTTCTATCTATCATCATTATCTATTTAATTTAGATGTTACTTGATACATCCTTTCATCCATTCATCAATCCATCCAACCAAGATGTATCTAACCATCTATCTCCCTAAGTATTTATGCATCTAACATATATATGTATCGTCATTAATCTATCTCTTAATATATCAAATTATCATTGTATATTTTGAATCACGGATTGTTCCTTATGCTTTTTAAAATTTATTTGCATTCTGTCTTTATCTTTACCTATCTATCTATATGTCATCCTCCTATTGATTTAACTCTCTATACCTTTATCAGTATTTATTATTGTCTGTTTCTCTCTATCATCTGTCAATCTATTATATATCTTACTATCATCTATTATCAGTATATCTACTGTTCATTTATTATTTCTTATTTAATTTCTATATATCAATCTATAAATGATCTATCGATCTATCTATCTAACAATATGTCTTTCTATATAATCATGTATATTTTACATTTCTATATATTTATTTATCATTTATCTGTCTAAACATCAATCCTGAGTTTATCTGTCATTAATCTTGCTTTACGTGTATTTTGCATCTATTTATCTTCTTATCTGTTATCTACCTGTCTACTTATCTTTCTGTTTATGTATTTATGTATAGTTTATTTATTTTTCCATCAATCATCATTTTTAATTTTCACCAATCAATCTCTCTTCTAATGAATTATCTTTTTATCTATTTTTCATTAATATGTCTATCTATGCAGGCTTCTATTGATTTCTCTATATAACTATTCATTCCTCCACACATCTATCATTTATTTTTTCATGTATTTTTCTATCTATTTTCATCTGTCATCTATTTATTATTTATACTACCAACTTTGATTTATGTATCACTCTGTTTTTCTATGTATGTATGTCATTTATCTATCAATACAACATCAATTCAATTTTCTATCGTCTATCGATCATCTATCTTTGTATCTACAATTACCTATCTATCTATTCATCTATCTATCTATCTATCTATCTATCTATATATCTGTTTCTCATTTATATATCATTTATATTTTTTTCTTTATCTCTATATCTTTTGTCCATTTTTAATTTTGTCTATAATATTTATTCATCTACATTTCTAAACATTAATTTACCTATCTCTCTATGCATATGTCAATAATTATAGATAAATATTCATTTTTGGATAGATAAATATAGAGAGATGTATAAATAAATAGATAGCTATATACATAAATAGATAGTTACATAGTAGATATATAGTTTATTGTCAAATGAATTTATATATAAATAATTAGAAAAAAACCAATACCTACTTTGAAAGTTAGATTGACTGTAGACTTATGAAAATATTTATGATAGATAATTAGATAAATACTATATCAATAGATAGATAGACTAATTGGGTAATAAGTAAACATATTTAAAGAAAATGAAATACACACATAATAATAAATAAATATATATATATATATAAATATACATATATAAGAGATAAATAGATTGATAAATAATAGACAAATACATGAATTGATAGATCAGTATGTTAATAGATAGACAAATTTTACTTTTTTGGTGTGGGTCTAAATGTAGATAAAATGAACATTGTGGTATAAAAATGAAACATGACAGAAAACCTGTAGAAATTTAATGAGGGAAAATGGTGAAGTGGATAATTAGGATAATATAGCATATTAATGAAGATTACATAGGTACATAAATACATCTGTAGTTTAGGATAAATAAAAAGATTTGTTGATTAATTCAGAGACATATAGACATATATAAGGTAAACAGAGACTGTGCAAAATGCCAGAAAATAAGACATTTGAGGATTTAAACCAAACATAACTATATAAACAATTATGTAAAATAACAAAAATAATATTATAAATTTATAAAATAAAATTTGGAAACCATACATGATATACAGAGAGGTAAAGTGAAAGAGATAAATTGAGATAGATAAATGATTACATGCAAATACATTAACAAGAAATGAATAGAAATATATATATGTACATATATATGATACATAGAAATGGAGATAAATAAATGATAAATAAATATTTAAATTAAAATTTAGAGATATAATAAAAAAATTAAATCTGTATTTAAAATCATTAGAATAATTTTAAAAGACTGTACTATAGATATACGTTGTTGAAGAGATAGTTATAAATTAATAAATTTATATATTTAGTTAAATATATACATAATATATAAAAATAGATGATAGAAGAATAGATGAGGCACTTATAGATAGATAGATCATAGATAGATACAGGACTGATAGATTGATGGATATAGATAAGTGAGAAATAGATACATAAATAAAAAATTAGGTAGATAAAGAAATAATGAATAAAGAGAGATAAATAGATAATATATAGATGATAGCTAGATTATAAATAAATAGATAGCTATAAAATAGAATAATAAATTATAGTTAAGTAGATGATATATAGATAAATAGGTAGATGATAGATGATAGATAGATATATAGATAGAATTACTAGCAAATAATGATTGATGATAGATAGATTGTTATATAAAAAACAAAAGTTTAATTGCTAAATGAGAAATGATATACACACAGACAGTGAGTCAGATGATATATAAAATAGTGAATAATGGTATGGAACAAATAGAATGATAGAGATATACAGATGAAGGATACATAAATGATAGACAGATAGATAGATAGATAGATAGATAATTAGATAATAGATACATAAATATTAAATACATAACAGGTAGTTAAATAATAGATATACACTTAAATAAATAGATTGATAGATAGACAGAGAGATAGATTGGTAAATAATAGATATATCATATATATAAAGATAAATAAATAAATTGAAAAATAGATAAATGAATAAAGAAAATATAGGTAGCCTGAGATAAATAGATAAATAGAATGTATGCTAGATTTAAAGTGACTGATATGTGATAGATACACATATAAATGATAGATTAATAATTGAATGTGAGATAAAAAATAGATCACAGAAAGACAAAGAGATATATAGGTAAATGGAACAATGTTACAGATAGATTAGATAGATAGATAGATAGATAAATAGATAGATAGATAGATAGATAGATAGATAGATAGATAGAAAGATAGAAAGGTAGCCAATCAAGGAGACAGAGAAGTAATAGATAGATGATGATAGATAAAAAAAGAGAAATTGAAAGATAGATAGAAAATCAGATAGAGAAATAGATAGATAAATTAAAGAAAATGAAAAACAGATGCTGTGTATTTATATACATAATTAAATAAAAAATATACATACATCAATAAATAGATGGCAATAAGACAGAGAAATAGGTAGATAGATGATAGATAGATATACAGATAGATGATAGGTGGAAGATAGATAAAAAAATTTCTTGGTGGATAATAGATCTAGAAAAGTTAGATATATAGATAGATTATAGGTAGATCAATAGATAGATAAATAGATCCATGCACAGAAGAAAGATTGATGATATATAGAATGATAGATAGATAAACAGATAGATGATAGATAAATGACAGATGATTACAGACAAAAAATTCACAAATTAGATAAATGTTATTGACAGTTGAAGATGGATGAATAACAAAGACAACGATATACTTATATAGATGGAGAGTACATAGATCAATAGATCAATAGATAGATAAATAGATATATTCACAGAAGAAAGATTTTAGATAAATAAATAAGTAGATGGAGAGATAGATATGTATATCGATAGATCAATTTACTCACAGAACATTGATAAATAATAGACAAAAATAGAGACATAAATGAAAGATAAAAAAGGTAAATAATTGCTGCATAAAAGACATATAGAGACAAGTTGAATATATAGATAGATGGATTGAAAGATGATAGATAGATAGATTTATGCATACATAAATATATTTACTGTTAGAAAAATGATTGATAATAGATGGATTAATAAATAGATAAACAGAGAGATGATTGATGAATTAGAGATGACAAACATAAACAGATAAAGAGTTGGATAATATTCAATAGTGAAGAAGGATGAATAACAAAGAGAACAATATAAATATATAGATGGAGGATATACAGATAATTAGAGAGAAAGATAGATGTGTAGATCAATAGATAGAAAAAATGATAGATAGATGATATATTACTAGAGAGATAAATAAAAATATAGATATATAGAGAGATGGTAAAGAAATAGAAACATGATAAATGATACATAGGTAAAAGATAGATTGATGATAGAAAGATAATATGATAGATCAATATACAAGTGTATAGAGTGGTAGGTAGATAAATAAATAAATAGGTAGATGTTAGAAAGATAGAAAATGATTGATAATTGGTAGATAAATAGATAAAATATATAGAGAAAGATGATAGATGGATAAATAGATAATAGATAGACATAGATAGACAGATAGAGAGATAGATAGACTAACTCACAGAAGATCGAAAGATTATAGATATCAGAAAAATAGAGAGATATATAGATAGAACGATATAGATAGATAGATAAATTTACTCAGAGAACGTTGATAAGAAATAGATAAATAGATGTATAATAAATACATAGATGATAGATAGGTGGAATATAAATAAAATAATTATTGGTAGACAATAGATGATAGATAGGTGGAATATAGATAAAATAATTATTGGTAGACAATGGAAAAAGTTAGATATATAAATAGATTGAGTGATAGAGACAAGATAAGTTAGATGTTAAATGGGTAGATAGATAGATACATACATACATAAATTTACTCACGGAAGAACGATTGACTGCAAATAGATGGCAGAGAGGAAAAAGGATTGATGATTGATTAATGAGAGATTATAAACAAAAATTTTAAAAAATACACTGATTTAGGTGATATAGAATGGTGCAGAAGGATGATTGAAGAGTGGAACGATATCAACATAGAGATGGAGGATAAATAGAAAAATAAATGTATAGATAGAAAAATAGATACATGAATATAGATAAGTAGAGAGAATAATAATGCAACTCACAGTAGATAGATGAGATAGATACATTTATTGACTGATAAATAAATAGATTAATATAATGATAAATAAAAATGATTGATATATGATAGATACAGAAATACATGATAGATAAATAGATAAATAGATACAGATATATACATACATACATACATACATACAAGCATACATACATATAGAAGAAAGACAAATAGATACATACATACATACTTACATAGATGTGAACATATATAGAGAATAAGTACTGACTTGAGTTAGATGATAGATGATGGATAGATAGATAGATAGGCAGATAGAAAAAATATAGATAAATAGATGATAGATAAATTTACTCAAAGAACATTGAAAATATGTTAGAAAGGTAGATGAATGATAAATAAATATATACATGTAGATAAAAAAAGATAAATAACTGATAGAAAATAGATCGAGATAAGTTAGATAGGTGAGGATAAATAATGATGATGATGGTGATGATGATGAAGATAGATGATAGATAGTAGATAGATAGATAGATAGATAGATGCATGCATACATGCATACATACATACATACATACATACATACATACATAGATTTACTCACGGAAGGATGATCTGTGATAGATTGATTAGAGATAAACAAAAAGATGATTGATAAAAAGAGATATGTTCAAACAATCAAACAGAAAGTGAGTTTGATCCTGTTGAATTATGAAAAAGCAACAAGAACAAATAGAACTATACAGATATATAGATGGGGATACATAGAAAAAGAAAGAGATCTGTAGATAGAAAAATAATAGATAGAAATATCAATAAATAGATACAGAAATGACTGATAGAAGATATATAGATATATTAATAGGTAGATAGATGATAAAAAGATAGATAAAATATGATAAATGTTAGATAAGTAGATAAAAGAAGGTAGATGATAAAAAGAATACAATTGATTGATAGATGATACATAGATCGAAAGACATAAATAGATTGAAAAATGATTGATAGATGGTGTATAGGTAGATAAGTAAATAGAAATGTTGATATATATTAAGGGAGATGAAATGAGATAGATAGAAACTTGATAAATGATAAATAAACAGATAAAGACAGATAGGTTGAAGATAGAATAATCATACAACAGATAGATAAATAGATGTATAAATTGATAGATCCATAGATAGATAAATGTGAGTAAAATATATAGAAATATGATTGATTATTGGTAGATAAGTAGATAAATATATAGTTAGAATATAAATACATTTATTAATAAATAGATAATAAATAGATATAGATAAATAGGTTGATAGATAAATAAATACGCAAATGTACTGAAAAAACATTGGTAAAAATTGGATGAGAGCTGAATGATGAATAGATAAATAGATGATAGATACCTGCAAGATAAAAATAATGATTAATAGTAAAAATTTAGGTATATAAACAGAGAAAATTTAGATTGATAGATGATAGATAGGTAGATAGATACAGAGATAATACATGGATAGATACATACATAAATTTACCCACAGAAGATTGATATATTGTAGGTATTTTAATAGAGGGATAAACAGATACATGATTGATAAATGAGAGATTATATAAAAACAAAGACATAATGTTAGATAATACAATATGATGTAGAAGAATGTTTATGAAGTAGCACGATATAGTAATACAGATGGAGGAAACCTAGATAGATGAATAGATGATGATAAATAGATGATAGATAGATAGAAAGATAGATAGACAGACAGACAGACAGATAGATAAATTTAGATGATAGATAGATAGATAGATGATAGATAGATAGATAGATAGATAGATAGATCGATCCATAGATATTGGATAGGTAATGGATAGTTAGATGATACATGTAAAGATGCATAGATAAATAGATAGATGATAGATAGATGACAGATAGATAGATAGATAGATAGATAGATAGATAGATAGATAGATAGATGATAGATAGATTCATGGACACTAGATAGATGACAGATAGATGATAGATAAATATGTAGATACATAGATAGTCACATAGATAAATGATAGATAGGTAGATAAAAAGATAAGTAGAAAGAAAGTTAGGTTTACTCACAATAGACTGATAGGTGTTTATAAAAAGGTAGATAGATAAATGGATATATAATAGATACATAGATATTAGATAGATGACAGATATTTAAATGAGGGATAAACAGATACTTAGCTAGATTGGTATATAGATGGATAGAAAGAATAATAAGACAGATAAATAAATACATAAATAAATAGATATTAAAATGAAGATGGCTGATATACAAAAAGATAAAATGATTATTGAAGAAAGATAAATAAATAGATAAGCAAATAGACAGATATTTCAATAGGTAGAGAGACAGATTGATAGATAAAAATGAATGAGATAATATTTCTATAAATAAATATATAAATCCATAAATAATTAAATAGATGGTACATAGTTAACCAGAGAGATAAATAGATGATAGATGATAGATAGATGATAGGTAGATAGATAAATAGATAGATAATTATATAAAAAAGATGATTGCTAATGGATAATTTAATAGATTATAGATGGGAAAATAGAGAGAAGAAGATGATTAGAGAAAAAGATATTTTTTACTCAGAGTAGATAGATGCTAGGGGGAGGTAGATAGATTGATAGACAGAGAGAAAGATACCTAATAGATATATCAATAATAGATAGATCGCCAATATTTAGATGATAGATAAAAAGTACCTTAATAGATAATGAGATAGATAAATGGTTAGATAGATAGATAGATAGATAGATAGATAGATAGATAGATAGATAGATAGATAGACAGATAGATAGATAGATAGATGATAGATAGATGATAGATATAAATGTAGGTAGATTGACAGATATATATTTAGATTGATAATTTGTCTTACAGAAGAATGAATGTGATAGAAAGGTTGAAAAGAAAGATGGAAAGATAGATTAAAAAATGATAGATAAAAGATAGAGGATATGTAGACAAAAAATAGACATTGTGTAAAATGACATATAGATTGGTGAAAAGACAAATACGACAAATAGAACTACATAGATAATAGATGTAGGAAACATAAAGAGACAAATAGATATATAATAAAGACTATATATATATGTATATATATATACATATATATAAACATATAGTGACTATATATATATACATATAAAGAGTATATATATACAAATATATATATATATAGAGAGAGAGAGGAAGAGAGAGAGAGAGATTTATGATAGATACATAGATATACTCACAGGATAAAGATTAATGACAGACTGATAAATAAATGTATCAATGATTGATCAGTGAGAGATAATATACAGACGAGCAAACAGTGAGTTAGAAGATATTGAATGATGAAGAAAGATGTACAACAAACAGAACTTTATAGATATATAGATTGAGAATATATATATAGATAGGTGATAGATAAAAAGATATATAGAGAGAATAAATACACAGATTTACTCAAAGAAGAATGGATGATGACAGATTGATAGATAAAATTATAGATGATTGAAAATGAGGAATGATATACAGACAAGCAAACAGACAGTGAGTTAGAAGATATTAAATGTTGAAGACAGATGTATAACAAATTGAACGATATAGATATATAGTTGAATAGTGCATAGATATATCAATGATAGTTAAATAGATAAAAACATAGATGATAAATGATAGATAAATGGAGAGATTCGAAAAATAGATTGATTTACTCAGAGAAGATAGATGATAGAGTGCTAAAAAACAGATGAATAATATATAGATGATAGTTAGATAAAAGATATATATATATACATTTATATATATATATATATATATATATATATATATATAATTAATAGTAGAAAGATAGCGAAAAAGTAGATAAAAAGATAGATATGTACACAGACAGATCTATCGATAGATTATAAATAAATGATAGATACATAGAATATATATAAAATAATTCATAAATAATAAATAGATACAGACACATTAGATATTAGAGAAACACAGATAGATAAAAGATAGAAAAATAATAAATAAATATTGATAGAATAACAGAATGATCAATAGTCCGATATATACAGTGATCGATAATAGAAGATAGTAACATACATAGAGATATAGATAAAAATATAAAAATGTAAATTTGAAAAAAATATAAATCAATGATACAGATAAATTGTTAGATAGTTAAATATTAGGTAATTAGATAGATACTAACTAGATGATAGATAGATGATGATAGCTGGGTAGGTAGATAGATAAATAGATAAAAATATTTAAAGTGATAAATAAAAAGAGATCAATTATAGATAGAAATATAAATCGATGCGTGAAAGAAGTATATACATAGATAGATGATAGATAGATAGATAATAGATAGATAAATAATAGACAAACAGATTAAATCACAGAAGATAGACGATAGTTTGATTAGATGATGAAACATCAATGAACAGATGATATTGAGACACATACACATATAGTGAACAGAATGATCGATGGAATGGTGAATAAAAGGAATAAACTAATAGAACGATATAGATATATAGATTGACGATACATATATAGGTAGATTGATAGACAAAAAGATAGATTTATTAATGATAGATACATAGATATGTGATAAATCACAGATCATTAAAAGATAAAGAGATAGATACATAGGTAGATAGATTATAGATTGATGATAGATTAAAGCTAGTTATAAAATAATAGTTAATATAGAGACACGTAAGATATATACATCATAGATGATCATGATAGATAGATAGATAGATAGATAGATAGATGATAAATAGATTATAGAAGATAGATAGATAAATATATAGATAAATAATTAGAACATAGATGATTGACAAAAAATAATTGTTAAATAATACATATATAGAATCCAGGTACATAGCAAATTCATAAGATAGACAAATAGATGAATAGATAAATAGAAGATCGATATTTTAAAAAATCATAGATGAACCATAGATAATGAGATAGATAGATGACAGATAGATAGATTATATAAAGAGAAATGAACAAATTGTGAGGTTATGATATATTAGAAGTGAAAGATTTAAAGATATCAATATGTAGGTGAATGATAGTTGGATAGAAAGACAAATGATAGATACGTACATATTTGATATGAGATATTTATAATAGAAAGATGGAAACATAGATATTTGACAGACAGATAGATTTTCTCACAAAACATAGAGAGACGATAGACAGATATATAAATAGAAGAAAGATAAAAAGATATATGGCTTATAAAAACATAAAGAAAGAATGAGTTAGATGACAGATAAAATATTGAATAAAAAAACAAATAGAAAAATATAAATGTATAAATAACTCAAACATAGGTGGATCGATAGTTAGACACATAGTTAGATATCTAAATAGAATGTAGATAAATAAATATATAATTCTATAAACAGATAATGAAAAGATATATAGAATAATAATTGATAGGTAATAATAAACACATGGTAGATATTTAGATATTGATCGTAGATAGATAGTTTAATAGTTAGATGCTAGATAGATAAGTAGAGAGATAGGTAGATAGGCAAATGATACATACATAAATATTTGATAGACGATAATAATCAATAATTAATAGACAAATTATAAATAAATAAATAAATAAACAAATAAATAGACGATATTTAGAGACATAAAAAATGAAAAGATAAATAGAAGTTAGATAGTAAGATTGATAAATAGATGAAAGACAGAATTAAAATAATTAATAGGTAATAATTATAGATATATGTATAGAGAAAGAGATAGACATAATTTATAAATAGATCTGTAGATAAATAAATACACAGATAATAGATAAAAATTAATTGATAGATATTAAATAAATACATGGTACATATTTAATTAGAAACTTGACAGAAAAATAAAAATTTTGATATGAGGATTTGCTCTAGAGAGATATAAATAATAGATTGATAGATAAATAGTTAAATAGATAGATGACAGATAAATAAAATATAGTATAAAAATAATTGATTGACAATAGATACTAAGGGACTATATTTATATTTATATTTATATTTATATGTATATTTATATGAGTTAGGTAGATAGATGTATGGATATATAGTTCGGTAAATCGATAGATATTTAAATAGATAAATATACAAAAGATAGAGAGTTAGATAAATAGAAAATTGAAAGATATGTAGAATGATCATTGAAAGATAAAAACATACATGGTAATATTAGGATTGATAGTATATAGCAGATAAATAATACCTATATATAAATTTAATACATAATGGATAATTAGATGATAGATGATAGATCGATAGATAGATAGATAGATAGATAATAGACAGATAATAGATAGATAAATCGATTTATAGAGAGATGATAGATGATAGATAGATATGAGCTACATAGGTAGATAGATAAAGCAATAGAAAAATATATAAATCGAAAGATAAAAAGAATAACAGATAAAAAGAGAGAATGTTAGGTTTATTCACAGCAGATTAATAGATGCTAATAGAAACGTAGACAGATAAATAGATAGATAAAAGATACAGAGATATTGGATAGATGACATATAGATGATGAATAGATAGATATTTAGATAGATTGGTAGATAGATAGTCAGATGAGAAGTAGATATAAAGATAAATAGATACAAAAAAAGATGGTAGCTAATAAATTAACAGAAAAGAAGTTTATAGAAAAATGAGTATAGATAGATAGGTCGATATTTCAATATATAGAGATATAAATAAGTAGACGATAGAGAGATGATAGATCGATGATAGATAAATGATGATAGATTATAAATAGATACAAGATAGATAGATACATAGATAGAAAGACATAATGTTAAGTTTACTCACAGTAGATTAATTGATGCTTGTAGAAACAGAGATAGATAAAAATACAGAGATATTGGATATTTGACAGATAGTTAGATGATGGATAGATAGATATTCAGATAGATAGATTGATAGATGGATAGATGTTCAGATGATAAATAGATATAAAGTAAATAAATGCATATAAAATAATAATAGCTAATAAATTAAAAAATAAGTTTATAGAAAACAATGGATAGATAGGTAGACTGATATTTTGATAGATAGATAGATGATAGACAAATAAGATTAGATAGATGATAGATAGATAGATGATAGATAGATAGATAGATCGATAGATAATAAAAAATGATAGATAGATGTTAGATATGCAGATAGAAACATACATACATAAAAATGAGTAACATGATATTTCGATAAATAAATATAGAGACACATAGATAATTAAATAGATGATAGATAGATAAACAGATAGCCTAATAGAG